>BSBK01006435.1:0-7500 GCA_027943335.1 Chamaecyparis obtusa | reverse complement strand
GATGAAGTATAGAGCTGAAAGACACAAAACAATGTTGTTTGTAAATGAAGCAATTCTAGTATACACGATGGAGTGTAGTGTATACCAATCATAGTATTAACTGAGTAGTGTTCACTAACACATTTCTTACTTAACTAGTATGATTAGAATGCATGAAAACCTTGTTCACGCGATATTCCTGCAGCTTCTACTTCTTCTGGCATCCTTCTATTAAGAAGTTCTATTCTCTTATATAGACAAGTAAATCATTTTCTTCTCCACCATTAGATTTTGCCACTTAACCATATTCATAGATTTTTTTGCTTCAAAATTTCTTTGCACTTGTGTCAATAACACGTTTGATTCTCATCCTTTAGATCTTTCTCAAATTTTGTCAGTTGTCGATCTGTGTAACAAACATTATCTATTACCTCGATGTTATACTCTAGCCAGGTCATCAATCTTATTGGCTAAACTAATAATTTAATTCATTTTGTTCTACTCAGTTAATAAAGAAATGCATTAGTGAACATTTCTCGGTTAATATTGCAATCAGTATACACTACACTCTGTCAGTGTATACTAGAATTGCTTCATTGACCAACAACACCGCTTTGTGTCTTTCAGCTCTATACTTCATCATAGATGAATGCAACATAATAAAGTCAATATCATCAATTCATAGACTCATCAAAAATTTAATCAATGTGTTCCTTATCCTCATTTGTCATGTACATCTTTCCTCATGTAGATTTCTCTATTCTTCATCTCTTTCACCTTTCTTCAGATGTCTCGGTATAGTAACTTACAAGATAAGTGTTGTCAAACTAGTTGACATCAATGACAACATAATACTGATTTAATCATATTACATATCTAATCAGTAAATCCTCAGTGATCTTTTAATCATAGATTCCAAATCAGTTGTAGTTCAACAATATCCTCCCTTTGGCATTGATGGCAACTCAAGTAATATGAAATGTACCATACACATACCAAACATATATTCTATAACTTTGTGAAAAAAATATTGTAAGTCGAATAGACTTAATATGTTTAATCACTACGTTACTAAACTAGACATTAAATAATACAGCTTTACCATTCTGTAGTTGTGATCTTTTCAGTTCTCTGTTCCTTCTTCTATTCTTTGTAATTGATCTTCAATATTCTATCTCATTCAGATTGTCTCTCCCTTAGATAGTTCTCATCGGTGCTTGTTCCTTTTCATAGCTTATTCCTTTTCATATCTTGTTCCTTTTCATATTATTTATCTCTCCCTTTGACAGCAATGCCAAAGAAACAAATAAACAAAAAATTATGTCTTCCTCTGTATCATTGTATACTAATATTCCAATCAGTTCAAGTTCTCCAAACTTAATCACAACCTTGACCATGATTCAAAGTGTGAACTATGATGCATCAACATGAATGATCTTTTGATAAAATTAGGTTGATGCAATAACCAGATCACCTTAGTGACCGATAGATAGGGGATGGACCCCAAGTCTAGCCCTTAAGTATTCAAATCTGTCCTTCGATAGAGGCTTTGTAAAAATATCTGCAAGTTGTTCTTTAGATGTGACAAATTTTAACTTCACTTGCTTCTCTTGCACTTTTTCTCTTAAGTAATGATACTTAATAGATATATGCTTTGTCTTAGAGTGCATCACAAGATTCTTTGAAATATTAATAGCACTAGTATTGTCACAATATATAATCACCGGGTCAGTGATTACCTCATTCATTCCTTCCAACACTTGTTTGATATATGCAATGTTTAAACCATTAGTAGCAGTAGCAACATACTTTGCTTTAGCTGTAGACTAACAAATACAAGCCTACTTTTTACTTGTCCATGTTACAAGTCTTTCACCAAAGAAAAATGCTCCTTCGATGGTTCTTTTTATATCATCCACATTTCCAGCCCAATCAACATCGGTGTAAACTTTCTATTCAAACTTCCCTTCTTTACGATACCATAATCCATAATTATCTATTTTATTCAGGTATCTTAAGATCCTTTTCATATCTATCATGTGTGATTCTCTAGGATTAGTAAAAAATCTTGCAACAATTCCCACATGTGCTATATCTAGTCTACTGTGAACTACATACATTAATTTACCAATCATGGATTGGTAAAGTGTCTGATTTACCTTTGTAGTTTCATCGTCCTTTGTCAATTTTC
Organism: Chamaecyparis obtusa; assembly: GCA_027943335.1. Taxonomy (NCBI): domain Eukaryota; kingdom Viridiplantae; phylum Streptophyta; class Pinopsida; order Cupressales; family Cupressaceae; genus Chamaecyparis; species Chamaecyparis obtusa. The sequence goes on along the minus strand of BSBK01006435.1, from coordinate 5,330 downwards.
ATCTAGTAGCCATTGATGTTCCCATAGGTTTAGCATCTTCCATTCCAAATGTCTTCAGTACTTCCTTTATGTATTTAGATTGTGTGATGAATATCCATCACTTTGCTAATCACTTGTAGTCCAAGAAAGAACTTAATCTCTCCGAACATAGACATTTCAAATTCCTTTTGCATTTCATCAGCAAATGCCTTGCACACAAGATCTGAGCCTCCAAAAATAATGTCATCAACAAATATTTTAGCAATGATAATAGTATCATCAATATCACCTTTCACATATAGATTTTTGTTTCACTTGTTCTAACAAATCCAATACTTAACAAGTAAGTATACAGTCTTTCATACCATGCTCTCAGTGCTTGCTTCAAACCATATAAAGCTTTATGTAATCTACATACCATGTCTTTATTGTTGGGATCAAAAAAAAATTTAGGTTGTTCGATGTAGACTTCTTCTTCAAGTATACCATTCAAAAATGCTGACTTCACATCCATTTGATAGACTTTAAAGTTCTTGTGTGCAGCATATGCAAGTAGCATTCTAACTCCTAATCTAGCAATAGGTGCAAATGTTTCACCATAGTCAATGCCTTCTTCCTGTGCATATCCCTTGCATACCAATCTAGCTTTATTTCTTATGACTTCATCATTCTCATTCAATTTATTCCTATATATCCACTTAGTACCGATAACATTCTTATCTTTTGGTCGGGGGGTACTAAGGACCAAGTTTTTGTTCTTCTCTATTTTCTCTATTTCCTTCTTCATTGCATTAACCCATTCTTCATTCTCTAATGCAACTTTCACAATTTTAGGTTCAAATTCACAAATTAGACATGTACCTTGTCTTGTTTTGCTCCTAGTCTACATTTCGGCATGTCTGTCTCCAATGATTTGTGTTTCAAGATGATGTCTTCTGACAAAACTAGCCAAAACTTGATTTCTCCTTTCTTGCTCATCCTGCTCAGGGTAATTTTCTTGCTCGATAGCTCCATCTTGTTCCTTAGTTTGTGTTGCCTATTGTCCTACATTATTTACCTACTGACCAGTTGTCACAAATTGTGGTTTCGGTAGATACTCTAGATGTTCAATGTAAGTGAATCTACCATAGTCTTCTAGTTCCTTTGTACTTTCCTTTATGTACTTGTCATCAAACTCATCAACACAAATATTAGTACTTTCAACTATCTTATTTGTAACCTTATTCAAACATTTATATGCTTTACTTGTAGTGGAATATCCCAGAAATATCCCTTCCATCTCCTTTAGAATCAAATTTTCCATTTATCTCATCTTTCAAAATAAAACATTTACTTCCAAAAATTTTGAAATAACTTATAGTAGGTTTGTGTCCAAACCATAGTTCATAAGGTGTTCAGTTGGAGTCCTTCTTTAGTTCTACTCAGTTAAGAACATACACAGCTATACTGACAGCTTCCCTCCAATATCTCCAATATGTCTGAGCAACATTCTTCTATAACATCAATGTTCTAGCACAGTATATTATAGACCTGTTCCTCCTTTTAACAATGCCATTTTGTTGAGGTGTCCTTGGTGTAGATACCTACCTTTTGATTCCATGCTCATTACAAAAATTAGTAAATTCATCAAGATAAATTCACCTCCTCTATTTGATCTGAAGCATTTTATTTCCTTTCTAGTTTCTTTCTCTACCTTAGCTTTATACCACTTAAACATTTTGAAAGCTTTAGATTTCTCTTTCAGGAACATAACAGTCATCAATCTAGTATAGTCATAAAAAAAAGAATAAAATATCTAATCACCAGAACAACTCTGAGTTCTCATAGGACCACATAGATCAGTATGAACCAACTCAAGTATCTTCTTTGTCGAATAGTGTTTTCTTTTAAAACTAGACTTAGTCATCTTACCTTTTTGACATTCATGGCACATGGCATGATCAGGTTTTGTCAAGTTAGGCAATCCTCTAACTCTTTTCTTTCTACTAATCTTGATCATGTTGTCAAAGTTCACATGGCATAACCTTCTATGCCACAACCAAGCATCTTCATCCTTTATTAACAAACAAGAAGACTAATCCATATCAAGATAGAATAGATTACATCTGGATTGTGTACCAGTTCCAACAAGTCTTCCTCCATCATCATAGATCTTCACCTTTTTTCTCTCAAAAGCCAGTCAGTGGCCTGAATTGTTCAGCCGAGCCACACTTAATAGATTATAGTTTAGTCCATCTACCCAGTATGCATTTTCACATTGTAATCTATCATTGATCATCAGTGAGCCTTGACCTCTTACCATAAAAGGTGCATCATTTCCCATTCTCATAGATCCTCCATTATATTCAACAAGATGATCAAACTTCTCTACATCACTAGTCATATGATGTGTATAGCCACTGTTTATGATCCATGTATCATTTCTACTTACTTTAGAGATCAGTGCTATCTCTTCATGTTTCTCTTCTTCCTCTGAGTCATCTTTCATAGCAACAAATACAACTTCTATGTCATCTTCAGAATCAGATTTAGTTTCAATATCTTTGGCTATGTAACATACCTTTTTGCCTTTTTTGTCTCAGTTTTCTCTATTTTTGTGTCGATAGCCTCCGTTGACTCTTCTCCCATAGCTTCCTTCAGATCGGTCTTTGGATCTATCATTATCTTTCTTCTGAGGGCATCTAGTAGCAATGTGACCAAATTATTTACAATTAAATCATGCCAAAGGTAGCTTACCTCTATACCTTCCTTTTCCTTTGGGCAATCTTCTGGCCATAAGTGCTTCAAGCTCATCAAGTTCATCATCGGTATTGTCATCACTATCAAATTCTTACTATTCCTGCTAGACTTTTTAATCTTCAAAGAAGACATGAAAGTGCATTCAACAGAAGGAACAATACTATTATCAAAAATTGTTTAATTCAAAGGTTGTAAGTTTACCAATTATAGGGTCAAGAGTAAGGTTGGATGTAGCTCTTGTTTCATGAATTAAAAAAATCTTGATTGCATAAACTGGTAGCAAAGTTCTGAGAATCTTGCTTATCACTATTTCATCATCAATTACTCCATCAGATGCTCTAATAGCATGTACCACCTCTTTGAGTCTATTTGAATATTGGACAATGTTCTCACCTTCTTTCATTCTCATATCATCAAATCTACCTCTCAGATTTTCAGCTCGGGCTCTTTTGACATTCAGATCTCCATTGTATATTTGTGTTAATTTATCCCACATTTCTTTGGCAATCGTGCATGTCTTAATATCTTCAAATTCAGCATTGCTACAGGTAGAAGCAAGTTCCATCATTGTAACATTGTGTTCATGCTTGTCCTTCAATTGATCAAGAGTTAAGAGACCATGGGGCGGTTGTATGTAGCCATTCTCCATCAGATCTAGTCTAGAGTTCCCAATTCTAGATATGTCCAGCTTCATTCTACTTTTCCATACTGCAAAGTTCTCTTTATCAGTTTCGGTACTTCCCTCTTATAGATCTTGAGACCTTTATGCTTAAGTCCTTAAAACTCTATTCCAAGCAACCACTACTCTGATACCAAGAACCGAGCTACAGATCAATTACTGAGCTACAGAGAGCAATTACCAATGGATAGTAAGTTGATACAGTATTGAATCTAAAGTGAAATATTGATCAAAAGGATTTGTATGGACTGAATATTGATATGTAATCTTCATTGAAGTTGTATTAAGGTAGGTCATTTACTATTACATATTTAACCATTGTATACAATCAAAATCTCTTAACCGAGTGGACTCTAAAAGTCTTATGATGTATCATTCATAGAATGAACATTGTTATCATATCAACCCTATAGTGAATGCTAGTTAGATGATAATTTCTAGTCTAAAATCCTCTAACAAGGTCACACCCAATAGTGTGTTTGTAAACCTTTAATAGGGTTGGGTCTTAACCGACCTCACTTTAGAAGAGTGAACAATTTGGGTTGTCGATCACAGGTGGTTTTTCCCTTTATAAGGTTTCCATGTTAAAATATCTTGTGTTATGTGTTGATTGTGATATTTGATTGTTATCATTCTTTACATGTTACATGTTAGATTTGATCAGTAACTATTATAGTATTTGACTCGTAATCGGTAAAAGCATAGATAGTGAAAGTTTTATTGTTTACCGATGAGTAGAAATTGAAGAAATAGTTTTGAATTATACATTTTGTTTTGGGACATTAGATAATTGATTCACCCCCCCCCCCCCCCCCTCTTAGTTATTCTAACACAATCTCCCCCTTTGTCATTGATGGCAATAAAGGAATATGGAAAAGTTACTATCTGTCCTCTTATACAAAAACTCTAACTTATATATCCCCTTAGTCTTATTACTATAAATATTCCTTACATATCTATAACTCCATATTCTATACATGCTCCCCCTTTGAAATTAATGAAAAATGTGCTAAGAATTGAATCTCTACAAGTCCTTATAGGGAAAGTACATTCGGATATGCTATTTGCAACTTTTGGATCTCTTGTTTCTAGAATGTAATTAGTGCATTGACTGTTTGGAGATGGGTGCATAATGCATAAGTTAGCTTCTCCATCTTCTCCAAATCTGACCTAGGACATTGATCATATATCACCATGGTGACATTGATCTCCTTGATATTCTGATTGAGTACATCTAAAGAGGGTGCAAGAGCATTCCTTAGCTGTGTTTGTCTTGCCCTTATCTTAGACATCTCCTTTTCTACTCTTTCAATCTTGTCAATCTGCACTTGATATACATTATTACACATATTTACATAAGTGGAGGGGTCTTCTACTAATTTTCATACTTGTTCTATCATTTCTGCTACATCTTGTATCTTCTTGAAATGTACATTAGTTAGCTTATCTTGGTCCATATAATCTGCAATGATCTTCCTGCCATTTGCTGCAAACTCTTTTAAGGATGCTTGACCAACCTTGAGTGAACTTAGGTCAAGTGAAAATTTACTAACCAATTCACTGAGCCTCTTCTTCATATAATTTTCTTCTGCAACTAGGGATGCAGATTCTTCCAAGCTACAAAAGTTTGTCTTAAAATTTGAAAGAATTGTGCTCACATCATCCACTGAATGAACCTTAGACACTTTCCTTGTCTGAAGGTAGTAGGTTGTTCAAGATTTTCATTGACTCAAAAATAGGGGATTCCTCATTACTTGTTTCTCTTTGGCCTTCTCCATAGCTAAGACATTGATCTTGATCAAGTCTTCTTCTCCCCAAGAATCCAGACTAGTGGTGTTCTGGTGTCAATCTTGACAACAATGATATAGGAGTTATAAGAGTTCTATCCACTACTTCTTTCTTTAATCTAATTTTCATTTCAATAGATGGCTCA
>BSBK01006434.1:17500-105623 GCA_027943335.1 Chamaecyparis obtusa | reverse complement strand
AAAATAAAAATAAAAGCCAGACTGTTATATAAAAGGTGTTTGAGTTCATTTGGAAGGTACATATTTATATTTAAATTGTTTCATAAATAGAAATATAATATATTTAATTAAGAAGTTTGTAATATTTTTAAATATTTGTTGGATTCTTATATTTTTTTAATATAGATTAATATTAAAATTTGTTTGATTATTTGTAATATTTGTATTTTCCTATTTTAATTATGTATGAAAAATTAGAACTTTGAAATATGAAATAAAAGAAATTTAATTTTATGCATATTTTTAATTATTATATAATTAATATAAAATAAATATCTTGTAATAGTATAAAATTTATACACCTGCATTAAAAAGTAATTTCATTTTTTTATTTAAATATCTATATTGATTATATTCAAATCATAATTGAGTTAATCTATATTATATTAAATTGAAATAATTATTATAGCTTTCAATTTTACTTGATTAAAATTGAGTCAGATTATTATTAATTATTATGATTAAGTGCCTTTTAAATAGAATTTTGAATGGTTGAAAGTATCAAATATTATCATTAATTATTTTATCATAATAAAAAAAATATTATATAATTGAACATAATATGGAGGAAAAAAAGGTTAAATACATAAAGAGAGAGGAAAGCTTGCAGGAGGTGATGTCATGGACAAGATAAAGGAGTTAAATGAAGAGTGGAAAGGGTTTCCTATGCCCCCTAAGTAGTGTTGGTTTGCAATATGTTAAGTGGGAAGAAATGCACATTGACTTTCAAAGATGTTAGTCTACCTTCACCTCTATGAGCATCCCCTGGATGCAACGAGTACAAAGTGTTCCATTCATTCTCATATGTGATGGGTTCTTGTGAACCACTACTCATGAGACATGATTCAATATCACATAATGAAGTCATGTCATTAGAAAAAAAAATAGAAAAAAGTTTCACCTCTTTTTATATAAAATGGAACCAACCCTGAAAAATCTATCTTTAATTGGCTCTTTAAAATTATGTCATAATCAAATTTGTCAAAATTAGTATTTTAACATTTGCTCTTTAAAATATCCTAATCAAATTTGTCAAAAATTGTCTTCCAATTTTAATACCTCAATCAAATATGTCAAAACATACTTCAATTATTTGCTCTTTAAAAAACCTAATCAAATTTGTCAAAATATATGTTTAATCATTTGCTCTTTAAATTTATTTAGTTTATAATTTTTTAAATATATTTTTACAAAAATATTATTATCATAATATTGTGTTATATTAAATGGTTTCTTTATAGAAAATACTTTATGTGTATGAAATATTTTATTTAATTTTAGATTATTTTCTCAATCATTCGTAGTTTATATGATACTTGTCCCCAATCCACTTTAAAAATAAACAACATTAATTTAGCAAGATAAAAGCGAAGGACAAAACAACATGGTAAAAAAGTTTTGATCATTGATGATATTTGCACCAAGCGTAGAGACATATTGTTAAGCTAAATACTTCTGAACCATGAATCCATAACATAATTGCTAAAAATGATTGCATTAGATCATGGCTTTAAACTCAGACTTGATTTTGAAATTCCAGGCTCAAGCATAGACTCATAATGTAGCTTGAATGGGAAGACGTCTAAAACCATGCCAATATTTTCAATGGACTTCATTTTCAATGGAAAATTATCCCCTGCTTCTTCACAGTCCATGAGGTCTACTTTTTCTAGCTTCCCATTAGGTTGGATTGTCTAAACCTTCAACAAGTCTAGAGATTCAGAAATATTGTCATTCTCCCTTGAATTTTCTCGAACACCTTCCTCTATGCAAAGCAATGTAGTTGATGAATTAACCTACAACAAGTCTAGAGATTCAGAAGAATTTTCATTATCCCTTGCTTTTCCTATAACACCTTTTTTGGCAGTTTGTACTATACCCTGAAAACCTTTTGTAAAAACCCTATGGTACTCAACAAGCCCTTTTTATTAGGTTTTCCATTTTCCTTTTTGCAGCAAAATTATTTGCACTTTTCAAGAGAAGTAATCAATTATTCAGGGAAATTTTGTGTAAGATATATAATAGAAGTCATACGTACATTAAAGAAAAGAAAAATAGCTTTGCTTCCAAATCTCACAGAAGCATGAAAAACCACAGAACTTAGTTCTTTTAATAAAACCTAAGTTTTGTCTAGCAGATGAAATTAAAAATCAAATAGTGTTAAACATGCCAATGCAACTAATTCCCACAACTTCAGATCAACAAGTAACTAGTGGTGAATTATGATATTGAGCAACAACATATGCAGGTAAACACAAATTACAAACAATTCCAATAAAACATACAAATTACATGCATTAAAATAATCAAATTCAGTTTCATTAAGTTAGAAATGCATTTAAAAGAAAATAATTAAAACTAAGGGCTTCAAGGTTAGTAACAAGCTCAAACAATTACATATTTTTTTTGTTGTACTCAAATGTTCATATTGCAGATCTTTTCCCCAAAAGGTTCTTTTTTGGAACCAAGGAAGAAAAAATAAATTTTAATTTACATGTTTGAGGCGGCTACATTGATGAGTAAGATGGAAGAAAATATACTACATGAATTAGCTAAAATAAATAGCTTCCAACAGCGAGATCAAAATTGAGTGACTGCAGGTTGACATTGTAGGCATGATAATGGCTTGGGGCCTTGAACTTGGTGACCATAAAAATTGTGTGGACTGGGTTATGAGGGCTTTGTTTGAGGATGAGCTGATAGTAGGGATGGATTCACTGCTCGAAAGGGTGCATTTTGGTTGGGCATTCAATTATAGTGAATGCTTCTCAGATGTGGTGGAGGGTGTGGAGATGGGCATTTTTCCTTTCGGTCGTTGGTCGAAAAGGGTGGATAGGGCCAGTTATTTGGAAGATAGGCGTCCTGGTTGGAATAGCCTAAAATAGGGCATTGCAGGTTTCTTGGATGGTAAGTGGGTGGTGGAGGTGCCGACCACTTTCCTGAGGAAGAGGTGCTCTCAGCGGCGCAGGTGTGGTGTGGGTGCTACAAAGGATAGTTAACTTGGGTCAACGCTACTCCATTTTTGCTGATAATGCTATGATGGTAGCATTTATGGTCTCCCTGTGATTATGTTGGTTGATGGATGGGTGAGGGTTCTTTTTTCAGTCTTGGGGGTTTCCATCAACCGTGTATCAGACTCAGCCTTTGCGTCTATAATGTTCGGGGTGGTGGTGCTGTAGCGGATGGTTTTGGTGCCACCCTTAATGATCGATGGGTTGGTGTTTTGGTGTGCACAAAGATGATGCTGCATTTTTTAGTCCTTTGGCTGTGGGTGGGATGGTGGTGGATATATGGTTCTGTGTTGTGGCATTCCCCTTTTGTTTGGCCCCCTTTTGATTATAATGCATACGAATGTAGATGATTATCTTTGGTGGCAGGGTGGGGATGGGTCTGTTTTTGCTATTGGATTGTAATGGGTTTATGGAAGCAATCTATATCGCTTCCTCTCAAATATTTATCTTTTCTATTATTAATAAAATACTACTTATTACCGACCAAAAAAAAATTGAGTGACTGCAATTCCACTTGACTACACATATGGATTTGGCTTACCCACTCTACACTCGAACCAACAGTTCAAGATGTTTTACGGTGACTTAACTACAATTGAGACTAAAAATTCAATGTATGTCAGCACGTTGTGATGCTGTGAATGAATTTTCCCATCAGATATGAGTTCAACTGCTTTCTCTCCATTGCATCTTTCTTCAGTTTGTAGCTTGCACAAAGAAACATGCCTTCCCAAGAGTGCATAGTTCTTGAAAAGAAGGATCTTGCATGCACAAAAATGCCCTTACTAGGTGTGATGTCAATTTCACAAATAACACAAGAAAACAATCCTAATTTGATAGCTTCCATTGCATGACCCAACTTGCCACTGCTCTCCATTTGTTTTCCATATCCTTATAACAGTATTCTTGTTGAAATTGATGAATTCCTTCTCATTAAGTATAAATAACACTAATCAATTATTAAAAAATTCCAACCGTAGTTGGAACAATAGCGTCTGAAAATACTTATTAGAAACAAAAAAACATAATAAAGTAACTGGAGAAACCACACGACTGTGCTATGTTGTTGTAACTATAAATACACTAGCTAATAGATACTCTATATTTAAAATATGCCGAGATGCATCGAGGCATTGAATTTTTCCAACTTTATTTTTTTCTCTATATTGAAAGTGAATGATGAAAAAATTCAACGCCTCGATGCATCTTAGCGTATTTTAAATATAGAGTATATATTAGCTAGTAGCAACTATAGTGCGTGTAACACATTGACTAAATTAATTTGATTAGGGTTAACATTTAGCATTACAATTTATATCATGGTCAAGGTTAGGGTTTAGTGTTAAGGTTGGGTTTATGGCCATGGTTATGAGTAGAATTATGGTTAGGGTTAGGGTTTTTTATTATAATTATAATAGGTTTTAGGTTAGGAATAGTATTTTGATCAGTGTTAAGGGAAGTGTTGGAATACTTATTAGTGTTGGGATTAGAATTATAATTAGGTTAAGGGTAAATATTTAGATTTGGTGAGGGCTATGGTTTGGGTTAGGTTTCGGGTTAGGAATGGGGTGTTGGTTAGTGTTAAGGGTAGGGTTGGAATTACTATTATGGTTGGGATTGGAGTTAGAATTAGATTAAGTGTAAAGGTTTAGAATTGGTTAGGGCTATGGTTTAGGTTTGGGTTAGGGTCAAGGTTAGGATTAAGGTTAAGATTAGTATTTCAGTCAGGATTTGATTTAAGTTTATGATTATGGTTAGGGTTTACACTTATGGTTAGGATTAAAATTAGGGTTAGATTTTGGTGTTATAAGTTGAATAAATTAATATAATTAGGGTTAGGGTTAGCATGTATATCATGGTTAGGTATTGCATCAGGTTTATTATTTACCATTTATGATTAGGTTTTAGCATTTATGATTAGTGTTTAGCATTTAATGAGTTCGATTATAGTCAGGGTTAGGATTTAGATTACAATGATAATAGGTTTTAGGTTAGGAATAGGGTGTTGGTTAGTTTTAAGGGCATGGTTGTAATTACTATCAGGGTTAGGATTGGAATTATAATTAAATTAAGGGCAAAGGTTAATATTTGGTGAGTGCTATATTTTGGATTAGGGTTAGGGTTAGGGTCAAGGTTAGGATTAAGTTTAAGGTTAGCATTACGGTTAGGATTTGGTTTATGATTATGATTATTCTTAACTAAATTGATTTTTTTTTAATTTAATATTTTTATTAAATTGAATGATGAGGGTTAGACTATGGATAATGGTTTGAGTTAGGGTTTATATAATGCTTATGGTTAGGATAAGGGTTAGTGGTAGGGTTATGATCAGGGTTAGGATTGGGATTATGGTTATAGTTGGAGTTTACATAATGGTTAGGGTTAGGGTTTTGGTTTGGATTATGATGATGGTTGAAATTAGGGTTAGGATTATGGTTAGGGTTAGGATTAGAGTTTAATTAGGGCTATAATAATGGTTACGATTTAATTATATTAGGGTTACTATTAGGATATATCTTGAATTTGATAATGTCATATAGGATTAGGGTTATGATGCATATGTATGTGTGTTTGTGCTTGTGTATCTTAAACTCAATAATATAGTTTAGGATTAGGGTCATTTTGTTTAAATTTTATATAATATAGGGTTCAATTAGGTTTAGAATTAGGATTGTAGTTAAATTTGATTTAGTGTTTTGGTTAAGATTAGGTTTTGGGTTTAATTTATTAAGTGACCCTATTTTTTAATCTTAGAACAAATTATATTTTGGAAGCTTGTGAAATCTTAGTTATAGTTAGGGTTAGGGATCATTTTTTTTGTTATGGTTCAATAAATCTTAATGTTAGGGTTAAATTTTAATTTATCATGATAGATCACTATGATGACGACTAAAAAATTATCCAACATGCAAGTAGATTTTGGAAATTCAAATAATATAAACCTTAGAGTAAATAAGCTTGATGATGATGGTTTTAATATTTAGGGTACAATTAATTTAATATTTAATTAGGTTTATGATTAGGGTTTAATTTGTGTTAAAGCTTTTCTAAGTGTAAGTAAAATTTAGATTTGGGTTTAGTATTAAGGTTCAATTTTGTTTGGTGTTAGTGTTGGGGTTTAATTTTGTTTAAGGTTTATGATGAATTGCATTCACTTTTTTTAAACATATGTAATGTTGACATTCTAATTAGAAATGTGATCATTTGGTAAGACACTAATTAGGGTTGACATTTAATTTAAAATTCAATTATATAGGGTTAGAGTAAGGCTCAATTCAAGGTTCAAGATTAAGGTTGAATTTGATTCATTATTTAGGTTAGGGTTCAACTTCGTTAAATGTATAATTCAATTTAGATTAAGTTTATGGTTAGGGTTAGAGTTCATTTTAATTTATCAAGATAGATCACTATGATGACACTTAAATTTCATCCAACATGTGAGTAGATTTTAGAAATCCAAATACTCTCAACCTTAAAGAGGATAAGTTTGATGACGATGACCTTAATATTTAGTGTTACAATTTAATTTAATCTCCAATTAAGGTTATTCTGACACATAGGGTTTAACTTGTGTTAAGGTTTTCTAAAGTGTGAGAATGAAATTTAAATTTTGGTTTAGTGTTAGGGCTTAATTTTGTTTGGTGTTAGATTGATGTTTAATTTGGTTTAAGGTTTATGATGGACATATCAATTAGAGATTTGATCACTTGATAAAACACTATTTAAGGTTGACATTTACTTTAAAATCCACTAAAATGAGTTTAGTATAAGGCTAAATTCAAGATTTAGTATTAAGGTTGAATTCAATTGAGTGTTAAGGTCAGGGTTCAACTTGGTTTAATGTGTAATTTGGTTAAAAGTTAATGTTAGGGTTCAATATAGTTTAATGTTTAGTTTGGTTTTCAAAGTCATTTATTTCTATTTATTCAATATGTTTCTCTATGAAATAAAGATTTAGGTCTAATTTGATTTATGGTTTGTGCTCAATTTGGTATACGTTAAGTTTGAATTTGGATTGGGATAGAATCTAGATTATTGTAAGGGTTACAATTCCATTTTTTTTAGTGGCAAGGTTATGGTTCAATTTTGTATTGAGTTAAGGTTCAAAGTGGTTCTATGTTAGGGTCAAATTTGATTTCATTAGGGGTAGGCTCAAGGTTAAATTTGATATATTATGTAGTTAGGTTTACCGTTATGGTTTAGTTTGGCTTAGTATTAAGTTTATGGTAGAGTTTTATTTTTAGTTAGAGTTAAAGTTTAATTTGGTTTAATATTTAATTATGATTAGGGTTAGGGTGAGAATTAAATTTATTTTAAGATTAGGGTTAAATTTGGTTTAGTTTTAGCGTTAAGTCTGGTTTTAGTTGGGTTCAATTTGGTTTAATATAGTAATTAATATTTCTAGATACTTCATGTTACCTTTTTAATGATAGACTTATATTAAATGTATATTTAAAGAATAATGGAGAAATTTCACCATCCTTCATCTCATGTCACACCTTAGTATTAAATTATTTCTATCTAAAATTTATTGTTCATGCAAAGAATATATTTCCTTCTAATCACATTGGTTCACTTTCAAAAAAAACATAAAAGATTGTTAATAATAGAAAGAAATAAATATTTTATAGTTTTTTATAAAATAAAAGTTATCTCAATAAAAATCAATATTTAAAATAATAATTTAATTATCATTATAAATATGAAAAAATACATTTTAGATTACCTTTAAGTACTTTTAAATTTTAGAAATGTTAACTCAAAAATATAGAAATGTTTTATATGCATTTCTAATTTAGACTTTGAAGAAATCTTTTATAGACTTTTTAAAAATAAGATATCTAGTGATAACAAATTTGTTACTAGATTACATTTATAAATATGAAAAAATACTTTTTAGCTGTTCATATTGATGATGCAGCCTTAGATGGACTGTTTGTCATCCACTCTCCTTCCGTTCGTCGGGCCATCAAGCAGGTAATAGGAGAGGAATTTTTGGCTTCTTCCGCTATTCAATTTCTTTATTCGTCAAATATGGTTTCTATCTTCCTTTCCAATGCCATGGACATATTACAGTCACCTCAGCTCTTGCAGTCTTTGGCATCCAAGGTAATACGGCCACATTTCATTGCTGATAATAGGCTTAATGTTGCTATGCAAAATTATGATCTATGGAAAGGATTGGCTTTGGTCGGCGACTTGTTTTCTCATGTGTAGTTATTACAAAAACATGAAGTAATGGTCACATATGAAGCCCTTAAGAGAGCTGTGGAAAAACAAAGTCCTTCCCACATGAAAGTTGCGCTTCAGGTCACGGCTCGGGCTCTTGGTTTTTAGTTGGAAGACTGTGTGAGAAAAATAGGGTATGCATTATTGGACCTGTTAAGATTTTTGAATACACCTCATAGTTAGGGCTCGCATTAGGTATTTTCAACTTGGTCATCAGGTGTTGTGGGTGCTGAGTGGAATGCTTGGTTCTCCCCTTGGTCACTTCAATTGCAACATCCTCATGCTAAAGAACAATCCGGGTCGGGGTGGTCTCCCAAAAAATCAGTGGACCAGAGCAGTGGCTGGGGCTCGGGGGTGACTCCACATTGTGATATTGGCTGGAATAAGGCTTCGGGTCCTTGCAAAGATTCATCTGGGTAGGGCTCTTTAGATAGTGGGTGGCATGAAGATGTGGAGGATGTTGATCTTCACTTTTGTAGGGTATCTCAAGACAATGATGTTATGGAAGAGTGAGAGTTGGTGATGGAGGTTTTTGGTTTTTTGTTATTCTAGATTTTTGTGTCCACAGTGTAAAATTTTATTTATGTGAACTGAGGATATTGGATCTCATAAGCTATGTAATTGGAGGTATTTTATACTCCAAATTGTAAATAATATGCGTAGGCATCTTCAAAGTACTTCAAAACTGTATATTCGATATCTTGAATTTTGTATTAAGCGACAATGCTGGGTTTTCTTCCTGATTCTTTCCCGATTGAGCTTTCTTTGAATCAATTTTTTAATATAAATATTATAGTGGCTCGTCCACCTTTGCCTAAAAAAAAATAAAAAAATTATTAAAAAAATAAGATGATTCTAATTACTTTGAAAAAATCTAGAATCTGAATTAGATAAATAAGATGTTTCTATATTCTTTTATACTTCTTCATTTTTTAATTGAGAATGAAGATGTTTCTAATTGAAAAAGTAAAAATAAAATATAAAAGGGTAAAAGCACAATAAGCTGTGACCCTTTTACAAAGGAAGCGGCTAACCAAATCAAAGTTGTTCAACTTTAATAGTATAAAAATGGCATTTATGTTTAAAATTTGAAGATGATGTAAACTAATTAAATGTGATAAAATGGATGAAGTTTATGATCAATATTTTTAATAATTTTTTTGAATAAGAATTGATATGTTTTTTTAATTTTTAAAGACAATTTTTTAATTGCTGAAAAATGCTAAAAATTAGGGGTCTAGTTCCCACCAAAAAATTATATGTAAATAAACATTTTTTCCCCTAATTTCAAAATATGTCATAGATGACATATATATCTAGTGCATGAAGTAATAAAAAATAATTTGTGACCTATATTTTCTCTTTTTATAACAATTCAAATTCCAACTCACTGAAATCGACAGTTTTCATCTCGCAACATATTTTTCATAACAAATCTATCACAATCAAAAAAAGAAATATATATTCTTTAAGAGGACTCTCTCCTCTAGTGCACCATATATTTTTCAAATTTTTTTAATATGATTTACTATTTTTTTCTTTCTCCAAATCAACATCTCCTCGACTGTTAAAATACCTACTTGTAATATTTTTTAATTACAATAAACTATATCTAACTAAAACACTATAAAATCTATATGAGGATATTCTTGACTCTCATCTCTACAAAAAGGGTATTTTTTTATTTTTAAAAAAATGTCATTAAAATTATTAGGAGTTATTGAAATGCCACTTTTCTGAAATAATTTTATTTTTATGGTAATTGGACCCAAAGTGGTATAAAACATGCATTTAATAGATATTTTCAATTGGAAAAGTTAAAGAACTTATCTAACTTAGCTAGAATGAATCTACCTAGACTGTATGTTTGACCAAAATTAATTTTTAGTTAGAAATACTAAAATTCAGCTGTGCTAATAAGTTAGCCTAAAAGGTGACACCTGATTGTGCTTTTACCCAAAAATATCTAAGTAGAAAAATATATAGAAACATCTTCATACTTTTATAATATTGTCATTAGAAAAGTAAAATGTTTCTAATCAGTTTTTTACTATACTATTACTAAACATTTATATTTTCATTAATTATCTTTTTCATATATTTTTCATAATTTATTTATAGAAATTTCTCTTATATATTTTTTAAAATAAAAATTTATTACAACCTATATAAAAAGATAATTTTAACATTATATTACTTTATTTTAAATAATTAAATTATAGAAACATCACAAAGTATGATAATTGAATATAAAGACTATAGATATTTAAAAATAAAAATTGTGTTACTTGTTTACATTTTTAAATATAGAAAAATAATTTATAACTTTGAAGAAATAGATCATGTAGCAGGTGAAAAAATAAATCAAACGAGTGAAGGCATTCTGTGATTTCATTGTCATCACCATTGATAACCCCTCTAAAGGTTTTGCCTCCCAATTTTTATTATGAATGAGGCAGCTGAAAGTGAATGCCCCTCTATAGATATTCATGATGATGATGTTGTTCCTTCAATGACATCATTCAAAGCATTGATAGGAAATGATTTATAGTTTCCCACACATTGAACCAACAAATTTAACAAACCACAATGTAGAGAGTTACTTCTAGTCTTTTCCTATGGGATCATGCACATACACACGAATCAAATGGGGTTTATACACAATACATCTGCTTGTTCAAAGACTATTGTTTAAATATGTTGTCTATCATATGTCATTCAATAGCTTTCCACATTCATGATATTAGGGTGTGTTTCATCGAATTTCTCAAATAAAAGCACAACCAATCACCACAATTTTGACCACTCGACAGTAAGATAAGAAAAGGGGTGTTTAAAACATAGTGAACATAAGGTAGGAATTGCTTACCGAAAATCACAAGGCTGTGAAAAAATAATCCTTGAATGTAAATTTGGCGCGTCCAAGGTTACAGATCTAGAGGACTTACTAAAGGTTACTCTGTTTAGAGCTTCTAGAGTTCCATAAATTTTAATTCAAAACCACAACTCAAAAATATGCCTATCATTTTAACACTACTCTCTCTCAGACAATCTATATCTATTAAAATACAACTAAAACTCTTCTAACATTACAACTGCATATCAAAGAAAACTCATCCTTTCTAGCATTAAAACATAGATTTTTTTGATTAAATTACAAAGGAAAACATATAATTATAAAGCGCGTCTAGTCTTCTTGCATGTCCCTAGGTAAAAACTAATGGTATTCCAAAGAGAAATAGTATGCAATTCCACTACCATGCCTGTGAAGAAGTTTCCACTACTCTACATTTGTGCTTCCTTATTGTGTGTGGTCTTCTTCCATTTGCATCCATTTTGTAATTTATCCATGAATGCAAAGACATTTATTTAAAATAAAAAACCATTTTATTAAATTAGGATGTCACATTCTTTATTAAGTCCAATTTTTAGATTTTTTTATAGGGACCACTAAAAGAGTCCCATCATTTTCGGATTTTTTTACATGCTAATTTCTCATAATTTTTAGCTGTTATCATGCATTAATAGAAAATTGTGAGCTGGTAATGGAATTTGAATGGTTTCTTTTTTCTTACACCGTTACATTCGTTGACCTCCTACAGGAGTCTGCTGCCATTGTAGTGCTACGCCTCTCGGTGTAATTAGCTTACAATGTGGAAAAATAAGCTTTTCATTCTTATGCTAAGAAAAAAACAATTGTAAGTTTCTTTTTTGAATAAGGATTACTCATAAAATCTCCCATATTAAAAGATTGAAAAATACTTAAGCACTGTAAACTTTGCAACATTAGCCACAAGATATTCATCTGCTCATTCTGCAACAGACGCTTGCAACACCACATGAAAATTTAATGAACATCTTGAGAAACAAGTGCTTAACAAACTGGAATATAAATGGCACCTCCCTGGAATCAAGAAATTCTAAATTTACTTTACCTTCCCTGGAATAGAAAACTCAGCTCCAGAAACATCATTCAACATAATAGTGTAAACAAAAGATGCCTCCAGAATCTCAAGTGCCTATAAAATATTAGTATTATTAAAAAATATTTGATTATATGTTGATGAAGGGTGCTCCCCTTAATACCACAAACACATAATAGAAATAGAGAAGCAACAACAATATGCAAGAATAGAAAATTGGCTTCTTATTATCTCCACAAATGTGAAATTACAAACTTTCAAAATTATAATATGCAAAGCCACATGGGCATTCCCTTACAATATTCTGTAGGACAAAGCCTCAAATCAATACCCAGATCTACTACCCAGAACTATCCCGAACTACCTAAGACAACACAACAACCTTCCTTATATAGCTAATTTTCCACCGCCTAGGAAGGTTCCAGAATTTTAGCCAACAAGGCTGACCAAACTTAGAATTATTTTATTTTTCAATTTATTACATCAAAGTCAGCTCAAAATAACTTTTGAAACCCAAACAGAAATTTTGAAGAAAAAACATTTTCTGCCATTTCAAGTGACCCAACTTTCGAAGACCATAAGTCAATGCCAGTTGACCCGATTGACTATTAAACCCCATTCTAGAAAGGCCACGAAGCACTCTATGGGATTGACTCATGCAAGTGCTTGTCACCCAAATTTTTGACCTCATCCGGGGCCTCTAAAGCCTTCAAAACTGAGTTCAACATTTCTATACCCTATTGCCAATACCGAAAATCTTCAATATCTACAAAGCTAGACTTGATCTATCAATGAAACTTTACTGGCAGGCTGATATGACCAAAATGAACCTCAAGGGAAGAAATCAGAACATTCTAAGATTGGATTACCAACTTACTAAAAATAACAAGTTTCCATAAATAGCAGCTCTGCATAAGATAGCCCTTATTGAATACAAAAATAGAAATATTTTTGGGTGATGCAAGATTTTTGTTACACCCAGGATGCTCCTACATCAGACACCCTAGGTAATTTGAGAAGTTACCCTATCATGACTCAGGTGGGCAGAGGAAAACCAAGATGGTTAACCTACTCCTTTGTTAGCCATGATGAATCTTCAATAGGTCATCCTTTCCACTTGACCAGATATTCTTCATATGTCTTGTTCCTTGTGCTTCTGCCAACACAACTATCCAGTATGTCTTCAATCTCCCTGATATCTGAACTGGTTGCTGGAATACTCCACTATGTTGCTATAACCTCATCTTCAACACCTCCTTCATGATACTTTGTCAGATCTGAAACTTTAAATACTGGTGAAATAATCAGCTCAGTGGGCAACTCGACCTCATATGCATTTCCTGAATCATGCTTCTTCAATATTTTACATGGCCCAAACTTCTTCATTTTCAACTTGTTATATGTACCAACCAGAAATCTTTCCTTCTGCAAATTAACCATGACTTCATCTCCAACTTGAAATTCCTTAGGCCTTTGTTTCTCATCTACCTTAGCCTTATAGTACGCATTCATCTTGGTAATGTGCTTCCTCACCTCCTCATGGATGTTCTTCAAATGTTCTGCAAAATCCTTAGCTTTAGCACTACTTATTTCTCCTTTATCTATCTTTCTCAACTCAGATGCATTTCTAGGACTACTTCCATATACAATCTGTGGATGATGTGATGAACTAAACCTCAAATCTGTCTTCAACTCTTCACTTTCTACTAGTCATTCTGTGTGCTACCTTATTTGGAAAATTGGCTCCTGGAATCAAGTCCATGTGATGACTGATCTTTCTTACTAGTGGTAATCCATCAGGCACATTATCAGATACAATATCTTGAAACTCATTCAACAAATCTGCAACTTCTATAGATACATCTTCTACTTCCTCTTTCCCAACCTTTGGAATTAAGGTAAAACACATATGCTCATGCCCCATACCATCTAAGAAATTTCCTCTATCAACAAAAGTTATTCTTGCGTTACCACATACCTTTTCTTCTATTTCCTTCAATGGCTTTAGCTTATGTCACACTCCATCCTTTATCAGGGAATAGGTATTTGCATGACCATCATGTACAACAAACCTATCAAACTACCAAGGTCTACCCAACAACATATGACATGCATCCATAGATATGATATCACATAGTACCTCATCTTGGTACCCGCTGATCTTGAACTTTACTAGGCACTGTTCACTGACCATGACCTTGTGGTCATCTTGCACCTAGGAAACCCGATATGGATGTGGATGTTTCTTCCTCTTGTGCTTCAACTTTGTCACCATCTCTTTTGACACCAAATTATCAGTGCTTCCACTATCAATAATCACATCACAACATTTACCCTCACACTTGCATCTAGTGCGAAATAGGCTCCTCCTTTGCTTAGGTTCATTCTCACCACTCAGTAGGACTCTTCTGTTAATCAATGTTTCTCCTATTTCAGCATCTTTAGAATGTGATGATCTGGCATCCTCATCTACATGTGCAACTCTAGCCTGGCCTTCATTTCTCCTATCTATCCTTCCTTGGCATTGAGGATATTCAAATTCCCTATGACCTTCTTCTCCACAGTGAAAACATGTTCCACGGAAGCCTCCTCTTCCAGATCCTTGTCCTCTTCCTCTTCCTCTTTGATCTCTATTGTTCTGATCTTGAAAATAATTGAAATTATCTCTTCTATGATTCTAACTGTTACTGGCCTCATCCTACTTTTTCGAATCTTCATTTCGATCTTCATATGACCATCCACCAGATCTTCCATTACGACCTCTTCCACTTTGTCTACTCTCAAACTTCTTGTTCAGCTTTTCCTCTACTTTTAGGGCAAACTGGTATGCCTCTTCAATACTATTCATTCGAACCAGATTCAACTCCTCCTAAATGCTCAACCTCAACCCATTAAGGTAATGGGAAAATTTTTCCTTATCAGATTTCGCATGTCCTATTCTGATGAGGATTCAATAGAACTCCTCTGTATACTCCTGAACAGATCTTCCCACTTGCTTCAA
Source organism: Chamaecyparis obtusa (assembly GCA_027943335.1). Lineage (NCBI taxonomy): Eukaryota > Viridiplantae > Streptophyta > Pinopsida > Cupressales > Cupressaceae > Chamaecyparis > Chamaecyparis obtusa. The sequence goes on along the minus strand of BSBK01006434.1, from coordinate 90,420 downwards.
ACTTTGCATTTTCCTCAGTAGGTTAAGCTCATAATCAATAGGGATGAACTGTCGCTTCAATTTATCCACCATCTGATCCCATCTTGTGATTTTATCCTTTCCTCTTCAATTTTTCTCCAATTGAATCTCTTGCCACTAGATCTTCACATGACCCTTCAGTCTGGCCTTCATGAATTTGACCCTATCAGGATCCTCAATATCTTCATACTCAAAATATTCTTCACATTCATTGATCCAGTCGATCAATTCTTTTGGGTTAAGATTTCCTGAAAATGCAGGAACCTCAATCTTAGGTCTTTTCCTAATCTTTGAGATGGCTCAGAAAAGTCTTTCTTCCTCCTGGTTCACAACTTTGACTTCTCCTTCTTGATCTTCTTCTTCAGCTTCATCCTCGCTTTCATCTTTGACATTAAGATTCATTCCTCTACAAATCTCTTCTTGCAATGCTCGCACTTATCTCTGGAGCACTCTAACCTCAGGTGTTACAACACCAACTCTTCCACCATGTTCCCTTTGTGGAGGCATTTTCATGCTTATCGCTGAAACCCTAACCACATTCCTGGTGCAAACTACCTCACAGTCGGTGATCTATTTACATAGAAACCCTAACCCACGGTCCTAGTGAAAAATGCCTCACAATCGGTGATCTGTTTACATAGAAACCCTAACCCATGGTCCTGGTGCAAACTACCTCACAATCAGTGATCTATTTACATAGTCAGGAAAACCTAGCTCTGATACCACTTGATGAAGGGTGGTCCCCTTAATACCATAAACACATAACAGAAACAGAGAAACAACAACAATATGCAAGATCAGAAAATTGGCTTCTTATTATCTCCACAAATGTGGAATTACAAACTTTCATGATTACAATATGCAAAGCCACATGGGCATTCCCTTGCAATATTCTATAGGACAAAGCCTCAAATCAATACCCAGATCTACTACCCAGAATTGTCCCGAACTGCCTAAGACAACACTACAACCTTCCTTATATAGGCAATTTTCCACCACCTGAGAAGGTTCCAGAATTTTAGCCAACAAGGCTGACCAAACTTAGAATTATTTTATTTTTCAATTTATTACATCAAAGTTGGCTCAAAATAAATTTTGAAACCCAAACAAAATTTTTGAAGAAAAATCATTTTCTGCCATTTCAGGTGACCCAACTTCCGAAGACCATAAGTCATCGCCAATTGACCCAATTGACTATTATAACCCCATTTCAAAAAGGCCATGAAGCACTCTACAGGCTTGACTTGTGCAAGTGCTTGTCACCCAAATTTTGACCTCATTCAGGGCCTCTAAAGCCTTCAAAATCAAGTTCAAAGTTTCTGTACCCTGTTGCCAATACCAAAAATCTTCAATATCTACAAAGCTAGACTGGATCTGTCAATGAAACTTTACTGGCAGGCTGATATGACCAAAATGAACCTCCAGGAAAGAAATCAAAACATTTCGAGATCAAATTACCAACTTACTAAAAATAGCAAGTTTCCATAAATAGAAGCTCTGCACAAGATAGCCCTTATTGAATACAAAAATAGAAATATTTTTGGGTGATGCAAGATTTCTCTTACACCCAAGATGTTCCTGCATCACATGTAGTCCATTAAAAAAAATTGAATCCACCGATATATGCACCCCAAAACCATTGAAATATAGCTAAAACCCTGACCTTGTTGAGATCAACAATTGCATTCTACTCCTGAAGCTTCGTCAAATCTTTAATATTGAGCTGATTGAGCAACATTATGCTTGTGATCATTCAACTCCATGTTATCTTCAGATCATCAGTTATTATAAATGTAAGCATTTCCTTGACATAACTGCTAGTATTTCTTTGAGTTGCAGTTTGACTGTTACTTCCGTTGGCCTGGTTAACATTGGTATTCTGTCACAACTGAATGAGATGGTTGATAAGATACCCATAAATACATATGTCTCTGATGTTGGTGTTGATATTGTGGATTCCTGCAATATTCAAATAAGAGCAGACATAATAATTTCCACCTTCAATCCTCAGAGAGTTATTAGAGTAGCCGATTATAAATTTGGGGTCAAGCAGCTAGGATCAGTGCTCATAAACTGAGAGGGCATTTTTTCCATGCTATCATAAAGATTGGAGACAAAGCCAACTCTTGTAGCAGATTCAAATTCATTTAGTAATTTGAGGGCAACAACAATGGGCATAGAAAGAAAACTAAAGATAAAATCAACAAATTCTTTACCGACCTCCACATATACAATACATTGAATTTTATTATTTATCAGAAAGCGCACATTCATGGATTTAGTGCTTTTTTCTGCCATTTAATTGAGGAAAGAAACAACACTAAAAAAATCCTAAGAGAAACTTGGCATAGATTGAGTTAGAGTGAGAGTTCTTTGGCATGGAGATTCTCCTTCAATTGTTACAGTGATTTGGTGTTAAGACAATGGCTTTAAAAGTAGTAATGAATACATCGGTTTCACACCCAAATTAAGATGATGGCTTTAAAAGCAGTAATGTGTATTTGTGTTAGTTTCTTGATGCAACAGACAACGGCAAAGTTTTTTTAACACTTGGCAAGCAATGAATTCACTCCCTACTCCCCCACATTGGCATTTAAAGAGGAAGAGTAATGAACAAAATTAAAACTAAACCAAAATTTTTTGTGAACTGGAAAGGTCACTGATAATATTTTCCATATCACATAATTCTGTCAGTGGGCGATACCCACAATAAAAAAGCCTATCGATTTAATTAATAATAACTTGTAGAAATGAGTAATCCCGTCATTTATTGAATTTTTTTACAATACTTTGAAGTCTTTAATGGTAACCTCTGAATATTTTACAAATTTAAGGTTATGAAAATTGACAAGAAATTAGAAAAAAGCTAAATTGTGAAAATAGAAATATTCCAGACTTAATATTAGTATATAAATAAAAAGTTTATTTTGAAAAGTTGACCAATATTTCTAATGATCATTATATGTCATACATAAAGTTATTATTAGCAAAAATTTATTATTAAATTAAACTTTATATATTTTCATCATATTTATTTACTAATAATTGAAAATTTTAAAATTATTAGTGTGAATGTTACATGGTGGACAAATTGTACTCTATTCTAATGTTTCCTTTCAAACATGAGTGTGTAAATTCATGTCTATATGATAGAAATATGATACAATTATGTTCTATGTGGTAGAAAGGTGGAGTGCAAGGATTAGTTTTCTTTGGTGCAAAGGATCGGTATTTCTAGAATAATTCATCTAAAAACTCATCCTTAAAGACCTTGAGAGATATCTTGAAGTAGCTTTACTAATATCTCTTGACCTATTTAGTTTAGATATTGAAGTTGTTATTGTGTTAATATCTATATAAATTATCACATATACACAAACAAAAAAATATAATAATTACAAAAAATTTAAAGATTAAAAAAGTAAATATCAAATATTTTATTTGAAATTTTTTTTATACTTAACAAAAATTTATAAGTATAATCATTTCCATGACTTTTTAATATATAAAAATGATAATATAAATACCTACCACTAAAAGTAAAAATGTTTTTTTTTTATATAATCATATAGACACTTAATTTTTTTTAAATAATCACATAGACATTTATTTATAAAGAGATAAAAAAAATTTAAAATTCATATCAATATCTCAACTTCTTTTTAATTTATACATATTAGAATTGATTAATTTATACTTATTAGTATTTTGTAGGCAAATAAACTAATTTAAATTCTAATCATAACTCTTAAGGTAACATGAACCCATCTCTCAACCAAACTTATTTATATTGTATCTTAAAAATGACATCTGTCAGCTCATATATGACAATTTTTTTTCAAATATAGACATGCTAATAAATATTCAATAAAGGTATAATTACAGTGATTAGATCTCCATCCATTTTTAGTCTGGACACTAATTTCACTATAACACTTGTCTATTGTTCAGCATTCATATTCAGAATTAGATGGTTAATGCCCAACCTCGAACAAAACAATGCAACTCTCTTCTGATGCTTCTGTTGATGCCCATGGGATGGTTTCTTTTGAGGCTACATGTGAATGGAAGACCCACAATAATATTATTCCTTCTCATCTCCTCCCATATACATGTCAAACCATAATGGCCTCTGCATGCTCACCTTTATCCCCTCAATTACAACCTCCTCTTTTCGGCCTCAAAAATCTTCTCTAAAAGTTGGCCTACTAACATGAACTTCAATAGAATGTTCGTCCTCAGATGAGGGAAACAACAATGCCATGTCAACATGGTTGGAGGCATATTTGAACTTGAGCTTCTGCGCATTTTGGAGGTTGTGATAGTCGGTGAGACTCGAAGCTTGATCGCTCGACCTCAACAAAAGCTTTGTGACTAGCACACACACCGACATGGAGGCCAAAAGAATTTCCTAGTGCTTTAGTCTGGCTTGCCTTGGGTTTTCAAAATTATTATTGCAATTCGCGATGGATGGAGAGTTCGAGGTTGGGATTGTTTCCTAGAGATCGTCTGCTATGCTTTTAAATATCTTGGAAATCCTCTGATTTTACTAAGACCACAACACTAAATAGTTAGAGATCATTGGGCAGTGTATTAATAGATGTATGTGAGTGGAGGGGAAAGGGCCACATTTCAATAATAAAGCAAATGAAAACGTGTGCGATCTGGGATTTTATTTCTCTGATGTTCAACTAATCAAAGAAAAGGGAAATTGAAATGTAATGGATGGACAAAGAATTTATGCACGTCGTATTTTGATGTGACAGCTTATGCATATTTATGGGTAAAGAGAATTCTAGAGATCTACCAATCGGCATTGTTGATCTTCACTAGCAAGACAACCATTTTAGGTTGAGATGTTTTCTCAATCTCCAAATAGCTAGTGCACAGTTACGTTCTCCACGTTAGAAAGGGATGTATAGACATTACTGTAGAAAGATTTCTTCTCTTTATTTCAAAGTTATATTATTTGAGCACCTGCCATAAAGAGAAAAGGGCATCATCTTCCTTATCAAATTATGGATGGCTAAGATTCTTTGGATGCTAGTCATTGCCTATTCCAACACTCAATCATTAGATTTAAAAAATGGGTTGGAACTTTCAAAATGGAAATGCCTACAACGTAATAATCATTTGAATGTGATGTAGTTACATGCCTCATGTTTGTAACTTATATATAAATTTTATTTTATTTTCAATTTTGTTGTATAAAAAAATGTTTTTAGTAATAATTTTTATTTAGATAATATTTAATAGTAATTCATAAAAATAAATATTAAAAAATATATAAAAAATTTAAACACTTAATAATAAAATTTTGAGTACAATATCTCAAATGAAATGAAAGAAAAAAATAAATTATTTTTCTTCTAATCTCTATGTTAGATGAAAAATAAGCAACAAAATTACATGTTTTAACTGGATAGCTATATTCATCTCAACAAGTAACCTTGAATGAGTATGAAAGAAATAAAATATTTTAGTAACACTTTTTTAAGAGACTGTTTAAATAGTAAGTTTTTTAAATATCGTGATTGCAATAAACAAAAAAGTCAAATTATATTAAAATTACATGAATGAAAAAATATGTGTGGGTAGTTGAATGTTGGAAGATGAGCCTATAAATAGGATATGTGAACTTGGGTCATTATAGATGAATTCAAGGAAGAGGGACCAAATGGATGGATTTCATTAATAGGATGCACTTAAGAAGGTAGGACCTCCTTTTTCTAGGTGGATCGACAAGGAATTGAGGAGCTTGATTATTGGTGGGGTTCTAAGGAAGAGTGTGTGTTTGCAATGAAAATATTGAAGTTATTGCACTAATATGAAGTTAGGGATGTGGCTAATCAACCCTATCCCAACAATTAATTTAAATAAAAGTTTTACATGAAGAGTGATCCTTGAGGGCAAGATTATTTAATATTTCTTAGGTGTGGATGAATAAGATAATGAAGGCATTTCAAGGAGGTTGCATAGGAAAGGGTTTGAACTATAGTCCTTCCATTTCTTTTCTTTGTTACTCTCTATGCTAGTCACAGTGGAAGTTGGAGATGCTGAGGAGGGAGCTTGGAGGTTGTAGGGTGTATGAAGGGAAATCTGTGGGGGTTTTCTTTTTGTTCAAAGTGTCATTTTGGTGTGATACCACAAGAGATGAAGGTATTTTTTGCTACAAGGTGTGGGGTGGGTTTTTTCAAGACCTCAAGCTATGATATAAGGTTTACCCTCTCAAGAGAGTCCTTATTTTTAAGATGTGGTGTTAGGATTTCATCAATACTCTACATGGGTATGATATTGGAGGAAATTTTTTGAACAAGACTTTGCATTTGGAGGGGTACATGAAGAGAAGAAATTCTAAGGTCCAAAAAGATAATGGTTTCTTGGAAAGAAGCCAATACAAACTCATTTTAGTGATTCAACTAGATTTAGATTCAAAGGATGTAAATTACCTAAGGAATCATGCTTTAATTTGCAATTTCTTGTGAATTCATGTTTCTTTTCCCTTCCTAGAGTTATCTAGGCTCATTGGACCTAGAACCATGAAGGGGATTTAGAGATTATAATATCAACCAATGGCTACTTTGCAATGGTTTTCTCTTGTCTAGTATATCATAATAAGGCCTTTGAAGTTGGTCCTTATTATCACAATCAAGTGGATCTATTCATCAAGTTGTGGCACCTTGGATTTAATCTTATTGAGGAGCTCCCATCTAGGGTCCCAGTGTGGGTAAGAACTCATCGATGCTTGTTGGAGTTATAGCCAAAGGATATCATGCATATGATATCATAGATTTTGTGAAAGTTGGCAGGTCCATAATTGTAGATGATGAATAAAAGGGTGATTTCTTGACCTCATATCTATGTTGAATCTGATTTGAATAAAATTTTACAAAATACAATTAAAATTTGGGTTGGAACCACCTCCTGGGTGAACCATCTTGATTATGAATCTCTACCTTTATGATGTCATATATACCATGGGTATGGATATTTTCAAAAAAAATGTGTGAAAGCTAGTTCTATAGGGACTCCTTAAAGAGATGCTCCATCCAATAAAGACCCTCATGTGAAACCAATGAAGTATAAATGACATACACAAGTGCTAGAAGGATAAAATGCTGAAGAAGGATTTATTCCAAGCTTCAAATAGGAATAGGGGGTTGAAGAGAATACTCAAGGACAAATAGATTGAGAGGATTTTATAACTTCTTTAACATGCTAGAATATTTTGATAAAAATTTGATGAACCCAAAATGTATGCATGCAAGTACCAATCTATTGGAATTAGAAAAGATGGAGGTTGGGGTGGTTGAGAATCAAATTAACTTTCAAGGGGAGGACATGGTTTCTCAAAAGGAAATTGATCATCCCATGGGTGATCTATGTAACTTGGGTCTATCCAAAAAAAAGGAAACACTCAAGGATATGATCCCTACATCTTCGAGTGCCACTAATCTAAGGGATGGTAGTAAAACACAACCCATTCTTGGTTTGAAATAAAATAATTTCAAACTAAGATTGGAAGAAAGAAAGATCTAGAGAATAATAAATTGATGGAAGATTATTTACGGGAATCATGGGTTGTTAAGACTATTGATTCCCACTTTTTCAACTCTTAGAGATGAAAATTTTATCATGAATGAAAGGGGTTGAATAATATTCCTAGAAAAAAGGTTGTTAGGGAATTTACTAGAGCTCATTATCCAAATGTGATAGCTATTCAGAAATTTAAGTTATTTGTGGAAGGCATTGCTAAAATTTCTCTAAAGCTCTAGTGGAGGGGAAACTAAAAGTTAATTGGTGCCTAAGAAAATTCTAAAGGGATTTACCACCTATGGGATATTCATAAGCTCATTCCTTGTTGGTGGATTTTTAATAAGTATTCTCTTTTGAAATGGTCGCTTCTAGTTTTGACACTAGAGAAATACTCTTGTTTACCAATGTTTATTCTCTAACTAACTTTGTTGGAAAGACTATATTTATGAATCACATTAGATATTTGAGATCTTTTAATTCTCTTTGGCCTTGGATTTTGGTGGGAGATTTTAATGCAATCACTAATTTGGAAGAGAAAATAGGAGGAATTGAACCTGGCTTGATTCATCCTCATATTTTCTTAAAGAGAATATACTCCTTATGCATTTAGTTAAAGGGAATTGACATCCCTTTTTGTTCTGGTACTCTCAACTAATGATGTTACTCCTACTAACAATTAGTCCAAAACTATGGTCTGAGGGGGAGGATTATGAAGTCTAAATTTTTAACTCTTGAAACCTTAAGGTAGGACACAATGAATTTTCTAGAAGATATCAAGTAGTCTTTTTATTCTAGATTTTGTCAATGAAAAAGAGAACTCGAACCGATGAATAGCTAGTACCAAAAACCTAAAAAGGTTGCAATTAATGCAAAAAATATATATTATGGACTTTCTCTCTTATTTCATCAATTCATGATCATTTTAATCTAAAAAGGAGATGATTCAAAGTACCTTATGGAAAATAGTATAGACAATGTAGGGGATCAAGACATCATGTAGGTCTCACTAGGAGAGTAACTATGACTTTTTCCCTCATCATTCAAACACACCATAGAGAGAACAATCACATTGAATTCATACTATATATATTTATTATGTTCATCTCATAACATGGGTTAGTCCATAATCACAAGTATACATTTGAAACATAATCATAGAACATATTCATAAATCATGAGCATATGTCATAGTCATCATATACCATAGTCATAGTCAAAGAAAGAAACATAAGTAATGATCTTGCTAACATAAATATATCCATCCAAAACATAAATCAATAATCAACATCCTGATTCCATAGACACATCATAACTAGTCTATCACAATACTTCAATATCTTGAGAAGTCTGGAACACACACATATACTGAAAAGGGAAAAACATGAGGAAAGGAGCTACTAGGTGTAGACAGACAAAATTGGACAAGTACTTTTAAATCAATAAAATGGCTCAAAATCATCAAAATGCACTAATTCAATAAAAAAGGGATCAAATCAATTAAAAGGGACATAATTAAATAAAGTTGGACAAAAATCAATTAAAGGAAAGGAAAAATCAAATAATGAGGTTAAATAATTAAATCAAAGCTTATAGGGGCCAAAAACACTACATAATTGATTTTAATCAATTAATTGTATAGTTGTTTTAAATCAAAAATCAAAATGAACCTATTACCCTTACATGGCTAAATTTAATTAATTAATTGAATTTAATAATTCCTAATATCTTTCAACAAAGTTGAGCAACCAATAAGAATTGAGGACAAAAAGACACAAATCACTCAAAAAGGACGAATCTCAATCACTCATTTTAAAGTTTCAATCTCAACCACTCAATCTTGTCCTTTTTTACAAAGCTTTGAGACAAACATTTAAATTGTCCCCCCATTTATGAACAAAGAAAAGTATTTGACTCAACCTAAGGTAAATCATGATTACTTCACTCCACCCCCTACCCTTGGGAATTTACTATAAATATGAAGCATTTTGAGAGCAATTGATATCTTAGAAATTCATTTGCAAAGCATTGTTACTATAGGCATTTGAAGAGCATTCTAAGAGCAATTAAGAGCATTTAGAGTAATTAGCATTATATTTTTGTCAATTTGAGCTAGAATCATCATCATAGAAGCATTGTGGAAGCATAGAACAACATACATTCTCATTTTAGAAGTGTCACTAGTGGAGATTTGAGCTGAGAGCTTCACTTACCACCTCTTTCTAGAGAGCCATGAGATGATATAGATCTTAGTTTCATTTTTAAATAGATTTGCATTGTATTTACTTTAGAATTGTTGCTAATTTGATCTTAATTTCATGAACATGATTATCATCATCACACAAATGGCACCTGTACACACTAGAATGTGCACTTGTCTAAGTCTTTTCTTCCAAGGGAATCCATGAATGAGAAACCTTGAAAAATGACCTAGAGCTCCCTAGGCATGGAGTGCAAGGATATTAAGAGTTCTCTCAGCTAGAGCTATTAAGCCTACGACCTTGCTAGTAAACCATGCAATGGGAGATTCAATGGAGACAAGGGCAAGAATGCCAATATCCTCAAGAATCAAGATGAGAATGAAATGCAACTATGCTAGAAATGAGAATGCAAGCTAAGCTATGAAAAGAAAGATGCAAGTGTTACAATCCAAGCTAATTAATCTATGTGAGCTAATCTAGAGCATAGAAATGAAGCTAATCTAAGAAAGCATAAATATGAAGCTATGATGCAAGAAATGAAAGATGGATGCAAGAATGTCTTCAAAAAGCTCCAAAGTCTCCAAGCAATCCTACAGCATAAGGTTAGTATTCAAAAGATGGATGCTAAAATGAGAAGAGAGCTCTCCTTTTATAAGAAATGAGAAAGAATGGACCATGGAGATTAAGAGGAAAAAGATTTAATCAAGGGTGGAGCTTGAAAGAGGAGAAATCCATGTGCACAAGTATCCTCCAATGAGAAAATAAGAGTTGACTTTTGTATCCATATGAGACAAAAAGTGCTTTTCTTCTTTTTATAAAATAAGAATAATGCTTTATTTGTGCAACTTAGGATAAGGGGAAAAGTGGGGGGCTTTTTATTTAATAAAAGAGGAGAAAACTCCTTTTAATTAAATAAAGACTTAGGATAAGATGGTTAGCCCATAGAAAATAATTGAATAAATGATAGAACTAGGATTTGATCAAGAATAAGCAATTGATGATTTAGCAAAAGGAGCTAATAGTCTAGGTGGCCATTTTTAGGTGATTACATTTGCCCCTCTTTGACTAATGTGTGATCGATTTGAGAACACATTACATCAAAGAATAGATCAGCCAAGAAGGCAAGTAGATAGAGATCTGACTCCAAAGAATGAAGTGTAAAGAGATAGAGAATCCTGCATGGTCAACCTAGTAGTGACAATACTGAACACTTGGGAAAGAGACGAATAGTATCAGGACTCGAGATGAGAACTAACATGTCAAGTGCAAAGATAGATCGATCAGAGAAAATGGAATGGTCAAGCATATGCTCTAGAGAATAGCCAATAGGATATGATGTGTTTGCCCCCTCAGGATCAAAATCAAAATTAGGTAGAGGGAAGGAAAAAGCAAGAGCAATATGATCAAATCACTAGAAGTCATAATCGAAGAGATGAAGAATGATAGGATAACCATCAAGCAGTGAAGATATGCCCTAGTTTGACTAGGTTTGACTAAGAAAGATATAGGATAAAAATGAAGTCAAACCTCAGAGAGATGAATCAAATGACAAGTGAATGAAAGAATAGGAGGTTGCAAGAGATGGGGATGAAGAAATGAAGATGCCCCAACAAAGATTGAAGGATCGGGCCTCAAATGGTCAGCCAACTACGCAGAAGAAGGGAAAATTTTAAAACATGATTTTGACTATCAAGATGAACTTGGATTTTGATTTTGATCCCAAAAATGGATCTGGGACATCAAAATTAGCTAGGGGTGCAATTTTCACAAAATTCTAAGATGTTTTGAAAATTGGTCAAAAAGTCAAAATGCTATATAAGGGGTAAAAAAGTCATTTTCAAATTCATTTGTCTTTTGTGATTTTGAGAATCTTAAGAGCTTAGAGAGAGAAAATGGCCCAGCAAGAAGCTATTCTGGTTCATCGTAATTGATTCGAGTGCAGTCGGTTGCACAACTAGCCTCCTCAGTATGGTGTTGCGGTAAGTTTTTAGAAAAACTTTTCTTTTTTGAGTCATTAATGAGAATTTAATGTATTTTAAACATGTTTTTAATTTTTTTGAAAAATTTCAAATTTTCTTGGTGCGAAAGTTTGCATGATACTTAAAAAGTATCGCACACTTTGAGAATCTCTATCGTGCGATAGTTCACGGGACCAAAAAGTATCGCACGACTGTTCAATCCAGTGTCACACGAGACTAGACAAAACATCGTGTGATCCTTAGCGAAATATCACATGGGCAAAGATTATCACACTACTGTTGAATAAAGTATCGCATGATACTTTCCAAAAAATTAGTGTCGCACTAGTTAAGAAGAAATATCACATGTTTAAATTTTGAGCAATATGACATGGGTCTAGACAATTTTGCGTTTAAGTTTTCTTGTACTAATTTTGATCATCCATCATGATATATTCTGACATCTGGATTGGTTTATGGCTTGTAGGAGACTTTCTCAGCATTGTTGATTAGAGTGCCGTGAGTGACTGGGCTATGGTGTGTGAGGGATTTAGATGATCCTGGGAAGGATGATTTGGCTAGCATGGGTTTTGGGTTCCTCCTTGATATGCCTCATATTCAGGAAAATCATGGGTTGTTGACTGCTCTAGCTGAGAGGTGGTACAACAATCACAACACCTTTCATCTGCCTATTGGAGAGGTGACCATCACCTTAGAGGATGTCTATCTGATCCTGCGAGTGTTGAGTCATGGAGATCCGATGAGTATAATCATGTTTCTAAATATTTAGAGATGTAAAGTTTCCATATGATAAGAAACTGACATGATTCTCTGTTGGCACAGGTATATTATGATCAGGATCTGATTGAGGGATGGAAAGCCATCTAGGACCTATTCTAGGATGTTACCATTATCGACAAACACCTCAGCTAGGAGCGGCTGATGGAGGAGTATGGCAGGGACTTCCCAGTTCCTTACATTGTTTGTTCTATTGTTGCACAAGCCCTTATTACTGACAGGAGTCAGAAGGGGTTTCCACTAGGATGGGGTAGGTTAGTGGTAGATCTGGTTGCACATCCATGACAGTTAGCATGGGGCCCAACCATATTGGCCAATATGTATCATGAGCTCCATGAGATTGTGTACAGAGACAATAGGACATGGGCATGTGGAGCCATTATGGCTCAGCTATGGGCATGGGAGCACATTGTCATAGTGCACCCACATGTACAACTGAGGGAGCGAAGTTGCCCCTACATTTTCAAATATATGGGATTCATATCATATGTTCATAGTGGCAACTTGACATTTTATAGGAGACTCTTTGATGAGCTGACCACTTTTGAGTGGAGGTCGTAGAGGGCTTGCAAGTAGTGGAATGATAGAGATTGTGAGCTGGGATATATGTTATGCATCCAACCACTAGTAGGCTACCATGCTAAGGTTGTGGAGAGATTTTTCATCACTCGCGTCTGGAGATAGTTCGGTTGACAGCAGAGGGTATCCATAGAGACCACCACCTATGCTAGGTCTCAAGACGAGGAGGGGCACGGATGGCTGCCAATGCTGGACTACCAGCAGGTAGTATAGGAGATAGCTGGGATACAGAGGGAGCCATGGGACTACCTTGCAGAGATAGTAGATGCAAGTGTAGATGTAGTGTATAGGGTAGAGTGATGGAGACGTCCTTTCCCCAGGTTTACTATGCCAGATGTAGACCAAAAGGCACATGGTGGAGATGGAGATGACAAGGATGATGGGGGAGGGAGGGGTGGAGAGAGAGGAGAGGGTTCTAGGTCAAGTGGCCTATGGTAGGCATGAAGACATAGGTCAGCGAGCCTTGAGGATGATGATGTGGTGAGAGCTATTTGTTGTAGGGTAGACGCAGGGCAGGAGAAACCTGCATGGGGAGGGGATCTAAGAGCAAGGATCCAGGCTCTAGAGATGGAGATGTAGTAGTTACAAATCACCATAGTTGTCAGAGAGTAGTAGCTAATAGATCTAAGAGCTGAGCTTGAGTGGTGGGATAGGGCCATATAGGTTACCACTATAGAGAGTCAGAGAGAGGTAGCACGAGTGGCACATTATCATGGGCTCTATATACAAGCTGTGCCAGAGGATCAGAGAGCACCACCCTACTTTGTGATAGCTAGGAGATCTGACATGGTACTAGATATAGTGGTAGCACCACATCCTCCACCACCAACTCCTCATGATGGTGCTAGAGTCCTAGGTTTAGGCTTAGGATAGATGTATAGAGACATATCCTAGGACAGTATCCAGATTTTTGTATCCCACATTGTATCATGACATTTATATATATATATATGAGATTACTGGATTGGCGATATATCTTTTGTATGTGCCCCACTTGTGATGGATGTTTTAGTTTTTATATTGTCTTGTCATATTGATCAAAATGTATGTTATATTGCTCATATATATTCTCTCTCATAGATGTATGTTTAGTTCTCATGTTTATGATATAGACTCATGTTTCTAAAAATGATCTCTTTAGAATATAGATATGATGATAAGATTAACCCCTTGTGATGATAGGAACAAAAGTGTGATGTGAAAGAAAAGGAGTGAAAGACATGATTGAGAAAAGGAAAGGTGAGCGTAGTTGAACGATAGGTCCTTGAAAGATAAAAGGAGAGCTCTCTCCAAGTGCAAGATGCAAAATTAACTAACATGAACCTAAAAATGCAAGCTGCTATGAAAAGGTGGTTTACTTGCAAGGTCGCAAAGCTATTAGTCTCTAATATTCATCATCGAGCGTTATTGGTAGTGTCGCAAGATCATACAATATGCACTAGTATAACTATGGATATATGAATATGATCTATATTAGATGAATTGTGGGAATCCCACCTAGGCACCAAACACATATAGGTCAAGATGACTAGTGCAGTGAGATTCCCTAAGTTTAATATAGCAAGATTATGCTCGCACCAAGACATAAGAAAGTCAAGATGTCTATAAGCATGCACTCATAAACATAGTCAAGGACAACACCTTGTAAGTCCTAATGTCAAGTAGAACCAGCATAAATGCTAATGATAATTAAGACCAACAAAATATATCCACAAGCAGAGAAAGAAATAAAACATGTCCTCATGCCCCAAGTCTTCTAGCTATGCATCATCGAAAACCATTTGGGGGAGAACACTCAGCAAAGAAATCATCATAGACAACACACAAAGAAAGAAAGTCAAACAAGTCTTAGCAATTCAAGTGTTTTAAGTGTGTGTGTAGGTCATAGAGTCAATCTTTGAGTATCACCTCTTCTAGTGGAAATATCGCATCATTCTGGACTG
Organism: Chamaecyparis obtusa; assembly: GCA_027943335.1. Classification (NCBI taxonomy): domain Eukaryota; kingdom Viridiplantae; phylum Streptophyta; class Pinopsida; order Cupressales; family Cupressaceae; genus Chamaecyparis; species Chamaecyparis obtusa. The sequence continues at coordinate 75,390 of BSBK01006434.1, read as the reverse complement.
CGAGTAAATATCTGATAAGTGTTGAAAAACACTTGATGCTAGGGTAGTGTTGAAAAAAATAGTTTGGGGAGTGTTGAGAAACACTATTTGAACCAAGTGGCCTAAGAAACCCCGACGCAGAAAGAGACCCAAGATAAGCTAAAACAACATGTGCCCCCTAGACTAAGATAAGAGTCAATTCCAGGCTAGGAGAGGCAAAGTGAGAAGTGGAGTGAATGAGCACCACACAAGACTGATAGACATAGGTGCAAGGGTTTCAAGTAGTTCCTATTTCTATGTTTTCACCACTTGATAGATTTTTTCAGGACTTTTTTTCAATTTTTTTTAATTTTTGCTACCAAGGTGCCTGTTTCCAGGTTTTCACCAAGGCACTTTTTTCTATTTTTTTGAATTTTTTGCATTTTTTTATTTTTTTGGTGAGACATCAAAGCACCTATTGCTGGGTTTTCACTAGGATGCTCATTTTTTCATTACTTTTTATGCTTTTTAGGATTTTTTCAGCATCATATATGAATTTTTTTGGAATTTTTTCAGGATCAATAAAGTATGTACAAAAGAGCTCAAGAACCTTAGGCATAGAAATTTTTCAGATGTAGAACATTGATAGGCTCAGTAAGCTCTTCTCCCTCAGGTGTAGATAGCTGGTAGGCCCCAAACCCAAATGTCATTTTGATGATATAAGCTCCTAACCAATTTGGCTCAAACTTGCCTTTTTGCTCCCTATTCTGTTGATTTTTGGGATTTTCTCTGAGAACTAGCTCACCCACTTGAAACTCTCTAGGATGAACTTTCTTATTGTAGGTAGTAGACATTCTCTTCTGATAAGTGCACATGTGATCAAAAGTGGCCTTGCAGTGTTCTTCCAATGTGGTAAGCTCATGCACTCTCATGGCCCTTTGGTCTTCATCGGTAATCAAACCATGGAGAGAGACTCTTAGTGAAGGTATTTCAACCTCTAATGGTAAGACAACCTCAGAACCATAGACCAAGGAAAAAGGTGTTGCATCTGTAGGAGTGTGAATAGATAGCCTAGGATTGATCTGTAGATGCCAATCCTTGCCTGATTTGTGCACTATTCTGTGGAGAATTTTCAGCAATGTTTTGTTTGAGGCCTCAGCTTGGCCATTCCCTTGAGGGTAGTAAACAGAAGACCAATGTTGTTTGATTTTGAACTTTTTGCACAAGTGCTTCAGGTCTTTGTTCTTAAATTGGCCACCATTATCGGTGACTATGGAGGAAGGAATACCGTAGTAGCAAATGATGTGATTCAAAATAAATAGGGCAACATGTTTTCCGGTAGCTACAGATAGTGGGATAGCTTCAACCCATTTGGTGAAATATTTAGTAGCTATAATGATGAACTTATGCCCACTTGAAGAACTAGGACAAATCTTGCCTATCAAGTCAAAGGCCCATTGTTGAAATGGCTAGTAAGTAACAAAGGGAATGAGCTCACATCCAGGAGCATGAATGAGATTCCCATGTAGTTGACATTTTTTTCAGGACTTGGCATATCGAATAGCATTAGCTTGCATAGTAGGCCAATAGTAGCCAACCCTAAGAAATTTCTGAGTGAGCGCAAGACCATTAGAGTGTGACCCACATATGCCATCATGAACTTTGGCTAGTACCTTTTCTGAGTCCTCTATTTCTAGACACCTAAGGAGAGTTCCATCTAGACTCTTCCTATACAAGTCACCAAAGATGATAGTAAAGTGTGAGGCATTACGAATGAGTTGGCACTTCTCATTATGCGTTAGATTTTCAAGGATAACTTGATTGTGGAGACAAGAAAAGATGGTGGCATAGCGGGAGGAGTCGTGACTGACCATAGTGTAAATGACATGGTCATCAGGGGAATTGTAGGCAAGGTAGCACAATTCTTCCACCAAGAACTCAAAGCATGATTCATGTTCTTCCAGTTGTAGAATAGATGCCAAAGTAGCCATGGCATCAGTAGCCTTGTTCTCAGCTCTAGGAATTTGTTGAAATGAAATAGAGGTGAAATAATTCCTAAGTGAGTCTATCATCCTTTGGTAGGGAATCATCTTGTCATCCTTTCTTTGGTAATCATCATTTACTTGGTTTATGACAAGCTGAGAATATCTAAAAATATGCAACTCAAAAATCCTCCATTCAAGGGCAAGCTTAACACCATTTAGCAAGGCTTCATATTCAGCTATGTTATTGGTGCATGGAAAGAGAAGTTTATAGGATTTAGGAATGGTGTATCCATGAGGGGTAACAAATAGGATTCTAGTACCAACACTGTTCTGTGTATGAGAACCATCAAAAAACATTTTCCATGTATGCCCTGTGATATTCATGATTGAGGCATCTGGGAAATCTATCTGAAGAGGAGCATTATCAATCATGGGAAACTCAGCCAATTGATCTGCAATTGCTTGCCCTTTAATAGCTTTCCTCTCAATATACTGAATGTCAAATTCTGAAAGAATCAACATCCACTTGGCAAGGCATCCAGTAAGCATAGCTTTACTTAGGAGATATTTTAAAGGATCAATTTTAGCAACCAGCTATGTAGTATGTGCAAGCATGTAATGTCTGAGTTTTTGAGATGCAAACACCATAGCTTAACAGGCCTTTTCAATACTAGTGTAATTGAGTTCATAAGCAACCAGAGTGCAACTGATATAATAGATAGCTCGTTCTTTTCCCTTATCATCATGTTGTACAAGGAGAGCCCCTAAAGAATTTGCTATAGTAGAAATGTATAATATCAAGAGTTTCCCTTGGATAGATGGCATAAGAATAGGAGGTCATGATAGGTAATCCTTGAGCTGGTCCAAGTTCTTTTGACACTCCTCATTCCATATACAAGTAGCTCCTTTATGCAAATTCTGATTGAATGGTTGAGCTCTGTCAACTAGCTAAGAAATGAACCACCTGATAGATTGGAGATAGCCTTGAAGACTCCTTAATTTTTTGATGTTACGAGGAGGTGGCATCTCCATGATGGCTTGCACTTTTTCTAGGTCTACTTCTATTCCTTTTGCTGATATTATGTATCCTAGTAGTTTCCTAGAAGTGACACCAAAAGCACATTTTTTAGGATTTAATTTGAGTTGAAATCATTCCATGTGGTCTAATATCAAAATCAAATCAGACAAATGAGTGCTTCTTTGTTGTGATTTGGCAAGCGTGTCATCAACATAGTCCTCCATGTTTTTGTGCATCATATCATGAAAGATGGTAGTCATGGCTCTTTGATAGGTTGCACTAGCATTTTAAAGCCCAAACGATATGACATTCTAGCAAAAGGTACCCCATGCACATGTGAAGGTTGTCTTCTCTTGGTCCTTAGGGGTGATCTTGATCTACTTATATCCAGAGAAGCCATCCATAAGGGAATACATTTCATAGCCCGCCATCATGTCCACTATCATGTCGATGTTTGGAAGTGGAAAATCATCCTTAGGACATGCTTTATTCAGGTCTCAGAAATCAGTGCATACACAAATGGACTTGTCATGTTTGGAAACAAGGACAATGTTATAAATCCACTCAGTGTAGTCAATAGATTTGATGAAATTGGCTTTTAGGAACTTCTCAAGTTTAGCCTTAACTAGTAATGCCACATGAGGATGCATTTTTCTCAATTTTTGTTTGACAGGTTTTACCTCTGGAGCAATAGAGAGATGATGCATAATAAGCTCAGTGTCTAAACCTGGCATGTCTAAGTATGTCCATGCAAAATTGATCTTTTTCTCTTGAAAGAATGTAGCAAATTGTTCTTTTTCTTCTGCTGAGAGGGACTGAGCCACATGTATGATTTTAGGAGATTCTTCTATCCCCAAGTTGATGGGCTGTGTAGGTTCTATTAGAACTAAAGACCTTTCTTGAAAATAGCTTGACAAACTACCAAGTACCTCATCCTCAAGTGCCTCAGTGAGGTTTTCACCCTTAGATACATCTTTATTTTTACTATTTTGAGGTTCGGATACTAACACAATGTGGTTTTCACCATCCGACCATTTCTTTTTTATTTTAATTTTATGACTGAGGTACTTGATATCTGATTCAATCATGTTTTTTGCTAGTTCACCGGTGGAAGAAGTAACAGGTTCAATGGCATTAAGGTAGTAGGTGATCTCATAGTCATTTTGAAAGGAAGGCAATATAGGTCTTTGATCTTGGGCAGACCAATCTATGAGATTTGAGTGTATGAGGGAAAGAGAAATGATAGGTTCAAGGTTATTGATGCGAGGGATATCATCTATGGTGATGAGAGAAGTCGAGCCTATAGGGTAGGCCCCAAAAGTATCAAGATCTAAATTTGTCATGGAAGGACCAGCGTGGTCCATTAAAGCAATATGTGGATTGAACTCACCAGACCCTACGCGAGACTCATCAACTACATTGGGTTGGTCACTATAGGTATGAATCACATCAATGTCCATATCTACTATGGAAGATCCATATGAGAGAGTGTCCCATTCATACTCATTTGAATCGGTCGTGGAACTTCTGCTGGGATGTTTGCACCAAGAAGGCTTAGGACTCCTAGAAGTAGAGGTACTCATGTCATTATGTGTGAGATCTCCTCTTTCCATCAATTGTGCAATATTTCTATATTGCCCTATCAAAGTTTAATGACTCATTAGGCACAAAATTTCTAGATGTGGAGGCTTCAACTATATCATCAGTAGGCATGCATTCTCCTCCACAAAGAAGTGAAGTAGAAGGAAGATAGTCTTCCATTTGGGCCATAGTGCATAGTGGTGATTCCTTGATGTCTGTATCTAAGTCACTAAGAATGGGAGTATTTCTAGAACATTCAGGGATGTCATTGTCAAAACCATATCCTAGACCTATGGTATCCTTAGAAGGCTGGCCATCAGTATGACTCAAAGGTTCAACTAGAGAGTGCCCATTTTTATTTAAAGGTCTGTGACCTTGATAGCCCATTTACTATAGAAATTTATAGCCTTTACCATAGCGTTTAGGAGAAATGGGAGTAGAAACTGTCATATTGTCTTCTTCTTCTCTATAAATCCACTCCCTAACAACTTGTTATTCTTTTTCGGCTTCTAAGGGTATGGATGATTGAACAAATGTACCAAAAATTGTCATGGCAGAAGAGGAAGGCTTTGTCTTGTCTGAAGGTTTACCATAGGACTTGGGAGAAATAGGAATAGAAGAAATAGAGTCCAATGTATATTCCCCCACACCAATACTCATCATCTTTAATTTTTTCTCAGCAACAATAAGGGACACATTATGATCATGAGAAGGTTTTTTGTGAGGAAAAAACATCTCAGCAGCAATTAGAGTATTGATAGTGATAGCATTATCCCCAGGAATCACAATCTCAACTCCATTGTGTGGAAACTTGACACACTAATGATAGGTGGAAGGGACAGCTTGCATTTCATGGATCCAAGGTCATCCTAGAAGAATATTATATGTGAGTGGGATGTCTAACACTTGGAAAACAATATCTTTCATGATAGGACCCACTTGGACAGGTAGCACAACAAGACCTTTGGAAGATCTTTCCACTTCATCGTATGCTTTTATGGTAATCTTTCACCTAGGATCTATGGCCAATTCAGACAATCCCAACTATTGCACCACATGGAAAGAAACAATATTTAACCCAGCACCATTATCTATCAGGACTCGGCGGACTCAGGTATGGTAGACTAAGACTTCAATGTGTAAAGCTAGATTATGAGGGTGACTAAGAGATGTGTCATCTTCTACAGAAAAGGATAGGTAGTGGGGAGACGCGATGTGGTTGACCATAGCTTGGAATCGATCTGGATCAATATCATTGGGAACATTTTCTATACGAAGAGCTTTCTCAAGGATCTCTTTGTGCAAAGGGGATAGCTCAAGCAACTCAAAAATGGATATCTGAGCAGGTGTCCATTGTAATTGGTGCACAAGGTCATAGCTAGACAAAACTGAAGGAATTGCTTGTTTGGAAGAAGATGCTTGCTTGGGATCATGCGCGGTTTTAAGGACAATTTTGGCTTGCCCCCTAGTAACAGCATTTAGTGTCTCACTTTGGGAAGATGAACCATTCAGTGTTTACAAGACCAACTTTGGCATACCATGATTGGTGTTATTATCATATTGAGATCTCACCATAAGAACACTCTCAACAGGCTCTATCATGTTGATCATAGATGAATCAGGAGTATATGTATAGTTGATCTTTGCATCATGATTCTTCTTATTTGCTTGAGAGGATTCTGCTTTCTCATACTCAGGTAGAGGAGTCTTGAAAGCTTTGTGATTAGAATGTTTAACTAAGCCATCTATGAGAACCGTGCCTCCATCAATAAGGTCTTGAATGGTGTCTTTAAGCTTAAAACAATTATTTGTCTTGTGTCCCTTATTTCTGTGATAGTGGTAGAAATGATCTTCTCTCCACCAATCAGGCTTAATTGGTGGATCATAGGGATGAGAATTGTCTAGAAGCATAAGATACTTGTTGGGAACTAAAGTCTTAAGGAACACATCGTATGGTTTAGCCAACTTGGTGTAGACTCGTCAATGGTATTGCTTCTTTGGCTTGTCTACATACTGAGGCTTAGGAGCACTGTGAGTGTTGGTAGCCTCTTGTTGTTTTGCTATGTATATAGCATTAGAGAGGTTGAAAGTAGGCTCTTTGGCTTTTGGGACATCCACAACACCATCATTAACAACATACTTTTTTTTATTCCAAGGTTTGCTTTTGTCCTTGCCATTGCCCCTAGTATCTTTGTTAATAACAATATCCCCCTTTCTTATGGCCACATCCTCAATCCAATATGCACTTTCAACCATGTCATTGAAAGAGGAGAACAATTGTTTCCTTAGATCATAATACAATTTTGGCACAAGAGTGTTGATGAAAATGTCAATCTTTTCCCTTTCGGGTAGCTGTCAAGGATATCGAGAATATAATTTCCTCCAATGTTGTAAGTGGAAAATGGATCACCTTGATTTTTCTTTAGAGCACTGAGATCTATCATGGTGATAGGCTATTGGATGTTGTATGAATAATGCTAGGTGAAGCCCCTAGCCAACTCATCAAAAGTTTTAAGAGGTGGTGTCAACTTCGCAAACCATTCTAGAGCTTTTCCTCTTAAACTTCTAGGGAAAAATCATAGAAGAAATGTGTCTTCATGAAGGAATTCCATGCTAAGAGTGCAAAAGTGATGCACATGGTCATGGGGGTCACCATTTCCATCATACTTGTCATATTTGGGAACCTCAGTATCCCTAGGAAATGGGACCATGTATAGATTCCTATCAAAAGGAAGAGCACAAATGGATTCTATGAAAGAAACCTTTGGAGGTTCCTTTTCTATTGCAAGTTGAGCAAGACGTTGATTTGTTCATTGCAATTCATCCCTAAGGATTTCCAATTTAGTTGGTACTCTTTTTTGAACAATCTAGCGTACATCATAGCCAAGAGGGAGCTTGTATCCCCTAAAAGTCATGTATTGGAAGTATTGATCTCCATTTAACTCTAAAATTTTAAGCATCATATGTTGGGAGGCTTCATCTTGTTCAAATCTCATAAGTTATTCACTAGAAACCTCATCGTTGGCTTCTTCCTCATGTTGCAAGGGAGGAGGTCTAGGAGGTGAAGAAGGAGTAGAAAAAGTCCATGTTGGAGGAGATCTTGGTGGCGTGTTGTTGCCATAGTTGCCAATAGTACCAAAAGGAGGGGGTCTATATTCGTAACCACTAATTTTAGGTTATTCTTGAGACATTCCCTTCATAGCCATGCACCTAGTAGCCATTTTGTCTAAACGCGCTTGATTGTCCTTATGCTCAAAATGTTCTTGCAAATGGTGGAACTTTTCTTGTTCAGTCAGAGTGAGTGAGACACTATCTGTGCTTTTGGAGGTCTTGAATGTGGAAAAAAGGAAGCCTCCTTTGTACCACGGGGTGACTTTAGAATCCTCAGATTGGTTAGGACTAGAAATATCATTGCTAATTGGCACTCATAAGCATCTTGTAGGTGAGGGAAACTGTGTATAGTTGAATGGAGGGTGACTCCCTTGCTCGAATTGAGACCGAGTTGAAACCGGCATGAAAAAAGAATGTTGGTTGACTAATAAAATGAGACAAAGTTTTTAAGATATTGAGATAAGAAAAGCCAAAGAAGATCAGTTGTCAAGATAGAATAATAAAGATGGCTGGTCAAAAGTGCTCAAGAACTTAAAGCAATCAATTGACTCAAGCCAAGATATGAGAAAGAAGCTCGATTAGCAAGTAGCTAGAGAGGTAACCGTAATGTGACAAGTGATCAAAAGTAGCATTTGAGAAGCTCAAATCCAATAGTTTTAACTCATTTTCTCAGTCTAGAATAGACTTAAACATGCAGATAACAGACTAGGTTTGAGTAAGAATAGGAAAAGACACTCAATAAACTAAATTTCAAATTTGGCAGCAGTGAGACAGCAAAAGGATTCTAGGTGATAGTTTGCAAAGTACTGGGGTGATAGATTTTGACCAGGTGATACTTTTGACACCAGTTGGGTGATACTTTCCAGGTAGCCTATGCGATAGAATCTAGGCAAGCAGGGCAAAGAAAAATCAGCAGCGAAATATCGCACGATAAATCTTGAAATAGTGTGTGATTAGTTTTCAGTGTCGTACGACTCTTGACCACTGAGTGTAAAAAGTCTCTATTTTTTAAGGTAATTTTGTCAATTTTGCAATCTGATGGGTAATTTGTTGATTTCAAACATAGTGACAACAATATTTAGGTAGGTTTGCAAATACTAGGTGATTGAACATGTCATCAAACACTTGTGCAAGAGCAAAAGCAACCTTGCCAAGACAAGAAATTGTGATATCAAAATGAAAAATTCTATGAGCACTATCGCGAGGTTTGTATGTTTGAGAACATTTGCATGGGTAGATCATAGTGAGAACACTTCAAGCACTTACTAGCCTAGAAGGACAAAGGCTCAATACTTAGCAACTTGGCCCACACTTGATGTCCCATCACCTCACACAAAGTGGTTGCCCACAATAGATGTTGGCTTTGTCATGGAGGTTTCAATGACACAACCAAAGGAACATAGATGGTGAGTAATCTTGGGGTGATCTAGGTTAGTCCACTAGGATCAATCCTTGCACCAAGATGCTAAGTAGGGTGGCCTCTACCTATGGTTCTTAGTAAGGGCTTCCATTCATAATACCCCCCTTGCTCCCTGAAGGGACTCCTTACCTTACAGAAAGTAACAGACCTCACGGCCACAAGAGTACCTTAAGCATTCTTTCTCAACATTTTCCTCATGGTCACAATCCCACAAGTAATCACATTAAGTGAAGACAAGTACTACATCTACCAAGGTTTTGTGTCCTTGATAGCCTTGAGTTTATAGTGGGTCAGAATAGCCGGCAATAAGCTTGTCCCCACTTGGGTCATTCCTCTTGATTGCTCAAGAGAAGGCTCACTAAAGGATCCTAATGCTAAACAAAGAGTTGATTAAATTTTGAGTGTCAGGATTTTTTGTTCACCTCGAGGGTGAAGAGCATAATCTCCTAGCTCAAAAATTTCTCCCAAACACACCAAACAAAGAGTTCAATTACCCTCTTGCTTTCAAAATCCAAAGATGGGTCAAGATTTTTGTTTCACCACAAGGATGAAGAGCATACTCTCCTACCACCAAAAGATTCCTACAACAAGATCTTAAGTGCCTAAGAAATGAAACAACTAGTATAAGCCGCACTTAAAAGGAAAGTAATAAACAAGCACTTGTTTGTTTTTAGGCATTGGGCAGCCCTGCAAAACATAATTAGTAGCCCTTTTGCCTTTGGAGCTTTGACATGTGATCTTTTTAGAAAATTTTTCAAGCAATGGAGGTACCTACAAGCACAACTTGTTAGCCCCACAAAGAGTTGGCACAATAAAAGAAAATAAAATCTACAAATAAACCATTGTCTAGCTACAACAAATCAGAAAACCAAAATGATCAAGCCAAACTTTGCAAAGAAATGATCAAAACCAGTCACTGCTAGACCTAGGTGACAGTTCAATCACCAGAAGAATCATACGATACTTTTCAGTGTACTGGTGTAATATTTCCTTTATGGGTGACACTTCTCACTGTGCTCGTGTGACAGAAAAATGTATGACAGGGAAACAAAACCTACAAGGTAGCATGATATTTTTACTGGAAAAATATCACACGACTATAGAATGAAGTATCACATGATACTGGTAGACTGTCACACGATAATCTATAAAAAAATAGAGAGCTAAAAATAACAAGTTAAAAATGATGAAAATAAAGTGTGGAAATGCATAGAAAGAAGGACAAAATGAAGTTGTTCTGCCCCATGGTGGGCACCAAAAATGTAAACACTAGAATGTACACTTCTCTAAGTCTTTACTTCCAAGGGAATCCATGAATGAGAAACCTTGAAAAATGACCTAGAGCTCCCTAGGCATGGAGTGCAAGGATATTAAGAGTGCTCTCAGCTAGAGCTATTAAGCCTATCACCTTGCTAGTAAACCATGCAATGGGAGATTCAATGGAGACAAGGGCAAGAATTCCATATCCTCAAGAATCAAGATGAGAATGAAATGCAACTATGATAGAAATTAGAATGTAAGCTAAGCTATGAAAAGAAAGATGCAAGTGTTACAATCCAAGCTAATTAATCTATGTGAGCTAATCTAGAGCATAGAAATGAATCTAATCTAGGAAAGCATAAATATGAAGCTATGATGCAAGAAATGAAAGATGGATGGAAGAATGTCTTCAAAAATCTCCAAAGTCTCCAAGCAATCCTGCAGCATAAGGTTAGTATTCAAAAGATGGATGCTAAAATGAGAAGAGAGCTCTCCTTTTATAAGAAATGAGAAAGAATGGACCATGGAGATTAAGAGGAAAAAGATTTAATCAAGGGTGGAGCTTGAAAGAGGAGAAATCCACGTGCACAAGTATCCTCCAATGAGAAAATAAGAGTTGACTTTTGTATCCATATGAGACAAAAAGTGCTTTTCTTCTTTTTATAAAATAAGTATAATGCTTTATTTGTGCAACTTAGGATAAGGGGAAAAGTGGGGGGCTTTTTATTTAATAAAAGAGGAGGAAAATCCTTTTAATTAAATAAAGAATTAGGATAAGATGGTTAGCCCATAGAAAATAATTGAATAAATGATAGAACTAGGATTTGATCAAGAATAAGCAATTGATGATTTAGCAAAAGGGGCTAATAGTCTAGGTGACCATTTTTAGGTGATTACAGTGTCCACCATGGGGCCCTAGGCCTCATTTTATCATTTTCATCATAATTTGCATGCTTGTATTGTCACTTTTCTATGAATATTTTATAGGAAATAGGTGAAGTCACGCTTACAGAAGATTCACTCACGCTTACAGTCATTCTGATGACACTTACGATCTCTGTTCTAACACTTACTAGCTAATAACTCATGCCTATGAGATAAATAGTTTAGCCTTTACGAGTAAAATCACACCTGTGACTCAGGAAGTATCTCTTATCTGCAATCGTTTATCGCCTGTCATTAGCCTTTGCTCCACAATTTACAATAATAGTCACGCTTACAATTTTCTTATTCACACTTATTGTTGTTAAATTATCACTTCAGATAAATCATTTTACACAATTTTCAATACTGATTATGCTTAGCAATAAACTGTTTATGTGTACTAGCATTTAAATGACACATACCAGCATTTAAATGATGCATACCAGCATTTAAATGACATGTACTAGCATTTAAATGATGTGTACCAACATTTAAATGATGTGTACCAACATTTAAATGACGCATACTAGCATTTAAATGATGTGTACTAACTTTTAAATGATGCATACTAACTTTTAATTGATGCCTATGACTCTTAAAGTTATGCCTGCTAACAATTTGTTCACGCAAATTAGCTGGACAATGTCACCTACTATCTGTTGCCTTTATTTACTGTTAAACTGATTAAATCATTTGTCTAACTCCATGTTTATATGATTTAATAGTAAATGAGTAATCACAAAAAAGTACAGAAGCCGGAAAGCAGATTTAACCAAGAAGGAAAGGCTTTAGCAAAGAAGATTAAGAAGGAGAACTTTGAGCACATTAAGGCTATTCTTGAGACTACACAAGAGGAGGACAATCAGGTATTTCAGAATTACCTCACAATTGTTCAAGCATATAAAATGAAATTTGTCTCTTTAAATTGGATTTTTAGTCCTTAAATCAAGTTTTCCTTTGAAATTTTGCAAATAAGTTCTCTAAAGATTCATACACAATGGTTGCTTCATTAGTTTTCAATTTTGGTTTCCCCTCATTTTGAATGATTGTGTTGGACTAACTTGTTGGAGGAGGGAGCGGGAATGATTGCCACTAGGTGAGTAAAAAGCAAGATAAAAGGCAAAAATCATAAAAAAGCGCCTAGCCATTGCTAGCTACAAAGGAAAAGGTATTCATCTAATCAAGCTTGCACTTGCTTAAATTGTGGCATTCATTGAATCTAGCTTAATTAAAATAAGGAATTTGACCAAACACCTCAATTATAAGAATCTCTTTGTTAGGAGATTGAAAAAGAACATTGTTACTTGAGTGTTTGAGAAACTAAGAGAAAGTTAGGGATATGCTCTTCACCTCTTAGGTGAACCAAATTCCCAAAAGCTTACTCTTAATTTCATTTCCTTGCTTTATATGAACATGCTAGTTAAAATAGAGCAATAAAGGGCCTGCCTCCTGAGATTTTCCTTACAAGGACGGTGAGAGGGAATGACCCAAGTGGGAGACAACCACCTTTTCTGCAGTAACATCCAACCCACTATAATAAAAATACACTTTTCCTTAAAAGGGGAGTGGCTAGATTGTGTACAAGTGTCTTCACTTCCTCTAGTAGTCCTAACAGCTTACGCAAAATCATACCTTAGTGCATGTGGGAAGCCCGCAAGTGGGTATAAGAACTTGGCATAGTTTAGAATGGATTTGTTCAATAAAACCTGATAAGTAGCAAGACCACCTTATAGAGCCAAATTTGAATTTAGGTAGGTTGCTTGGAATTCTTTCTTGTGTTATACTTGTGGAAATGATCGAGAATATACACACTAGAGTGTTTAGGGACATGATGAATAATTGATGTGTGTGTTGTGATTGTGTTCTATTTTCAAACAAGGAAATTTCATCAGATCTGATCTTAAACGTTTAAAAAATTCAAAATTTTACAAACTGGTCAACAAAGTGCCACCTGTACACAAAACAATACCGCCTATCAAAGGTAAAGTCATGCCTGTGACTTTTATGAAAACACGTATCAATAGGGAAGTCACACCTATCACCTATTAAATCACACCTATTAAAATGGGAAAATGCCTATCAAAAGTCAAGTGCTGCCTACATACTTGCAGTGTGCTGCCTAACATAATTCTAGTTCATGTGTACAATACTTTAAGTCACACCTACACTCTAGCAAGTGATGCCTAGGAATAAAGAAGGGCAAACAGTGAACATCTCTCGAAGGTTTGGAAAGATTTTGACATCATTTTTGGATACCCTTTTTAGAGATACTCCTTATCCGTGCAACAAATAGATCATATTCCTAAAAAAGATTTATAATGATGGAACTATTTGAGAAATGAATCAATCCTCGTATGAAGCATAATTATCAAAATCAAGATCAAAATCTCCATTGGAATCAAAATGATGAGGTGTCTGAAGAAGAAGTTTCAGAAGCAATCCAAGATCCTATGTTTATGGAAATAATGGGATTAATTTTGAAGAGGGATAAAGAAGCACATTTCATGAAGTTAGCTCAATGAGGAGCTAAGCTTCCTCATAATTTTGACACATCAACCTTGAGGGAGAATAAGGAAAAACAAAAAGATATATCCTCTAAAAAGCCATCATTAAGATCAATGTGTCCTTTTCTTTATAATGATAGGCCATCCATATCTTCATTTTCCTCACATTAGAATCTCCATTGGAATCAAAATGATGAGGTGTCTAAAGAAGAAGTTTTAGAAGCAATCCAAGATCCCATATTTATGGAAACAATGCAATTAATTTTGAAGAGGGATAAAGAAGCATACTTCATGAAGTTAGCTCAATTAGGAGCTAGGCTTCCTCATGATTTTGACACATCAATCTTGAGGGATAATGGGGAAAAACAAAGAGGCATCATCTAAAAAGCCATCATGAAGATCAAGGTGTCCCTTTCTTTATAATGATGGGCCAGCAGTATCTTCATCCTCCTCACAAGAAGAAGCATTTAAGAGAAACAAACCTATCTTGGATCAAGGGAAATTTCATGATGAACCTATTTGTGATCAAGATAATAAAGAGTATGAAGAGAAAGATATCACTCTCAAGCAAGATCTAATGCACAAACCTCCATATAGCAAGAGTAATCCTTTCATCCTTCATCCATCTCACAAAGCTTCCCAACAACCTCCATATAGAAAGAGTAATCCTTTCATCTTTCGTTCATCTAACAAAGCTTCACAACTATCCAAAATTCCTCCATCAAATAATGAGCCTAATGATGACACTTTTCACATTGACTATGTCTACCCTTAAGGGCTACCTTTAAAAGAAACCCAAGCCAACTTACATCTTGTTGCAGATTGTTTCCATGCTTCAAAGATCTTGGAACCCAAAGCTTCATGTGCTTCAATGCCTATTATACCCATTCAAAAGGATCCCACATTATTCTTCCAAACATCCCCCACACATATCCAAAAATCTACCTTTTCCTTAGAAGTGGCTCCATGTCAAGAGGATAATCCAAAGAGAAAAGAAACAAATGTTGATAAAGATCAAGATCAAGATTGTATACAATCCCCTCCCATATTTGATGAAGGTCCCATATCCATAGAACCTTGTGATGATCCCCTTGCATCCTTTCATGTCTTCCAAGATGATGTCCTTCCATTCCAAGAATAAAATATCCTTCCAAGTTCCATATTTTCTCCACTTCCCAAGCAAGATCAAGATATCCCTACCACAATTTCCAATGAGCATATTGAAAATCAAGAGAAAAATACCCTCTCTACACCATTCGAAGATCCTTTTCAAGATCAAAGTATCCCATCATTTACTTGTCATATTCCTCCATGTTCACCTCAAGAAACCATCATTATTCCAAATCCTTTGCATGATAATAAATCCCTTCAAGATTCAGTTGATCCTATCAAATATGTTCATATCAAAGCTATTCATGAGCCTATTGGCATAAAGATAAATCTTAAAGATGAGAATCTAGGCAATGCAGCTCCTTTCAAAGATATTGATATCCCTTTCAAACCTTATATCCCTCCATTCAAACACAACCATATACCTTCATTATCCTCCAAATCCATTTTGGGTTCCTATGTCCCAAAAAAAAAGTCTTCATTCCTTCCATCTGTATTAGGTCCATATATTCCTCCATCCTCCATTCCTATCATCCCTAGTTCTCCCTTCACTTACCCTACCATGCATCAAGATCAATGAAGGCACACATACTTGAAGAATGTCCAAACACCAATCCATATGAACCCCCCATATTATTCCTATTCATCCAGAATTCCTAAGTCTTTTGGAAGCAATTTTGATGTGCAACATAAAAATCATAAATCCAAGAATCCATATGTGTATAAAAATCACAATGTCCCATCTAATAGACATGTGAATGAAAATAAAAATGAAATATCCAAAAGGTCGTAAAGGTCCACCAAGAAAAAAGAAAAAAATAAAATGTGGGTTCCTAAATCCCTCATTGAAGAAATGCATTCAAAAGCATCACAAAAGAAAGAAAAATCAAAGACTATGTGGATTCCCAAGTCACTTTTGAAAGACTTGCAGACAAAAGAAAAATCAAAGTTGACATTCAAGCTTCCAAAGGCTTCCATTTCATCCCCTTCCAAACATCTTCCATTTTCCAATTTGGGTTCCTATATCCCAAAATCCACTACCTCAAAAAGATCCTTACCTCTGTCATCTATTGTTCCTCCATCATTCCACCACCATTCAAAGTGTGTGTCAAAGTTGATCTTGCCAACATTTTCATATACAACATACCTTCTTCTTATCCTCACATTCATTTTCCAATGCATACTTTCCGTACTTCCATCCCTCTTATCAATATCTTTGAGCATCCTAGTCATACCCATGGTTTATTAGAGCATATCTTTCAGAGGAGCATTCTCAAAAGATTATGATGTTGGGAAAATATTGAAAAAAAGAAAAAAAGAAAAAAAAGAGAAAAGAAAAAAAGAAAAAAAGAAAAAGTACCTTGGTGAAAACCTAGCAATAGGCACCTTGGTAGCAAACATAAAGTGAAACAAATTTGTATACCATGACAAAAACTTGGTAAACAGACATCGTGTGTAATTCCTCCTTCTTGCACTCTACACTAGGGGGCAAGTTTCATCCATATTTCCTCTCTCATCTTTCATCTTGACAAGGTTGAACACATCCATGAGCATTGAGTATCTTGACATTTGTTATCCTTTCCATCAGCTTATGTACTTGTTGCATCCATATTACCCTATCATGATCTTTCTTATCCCAAATTCACCTTCATTATTCCTTGATAGTCTTTCCATAATCCCAAAACATCCCTTCATAGACTCCATCACCCCTTTATCCGAATTGTGTTATCTTATCCACATCTTACCCAAAGTGAACCTTGGTCTTGATCAAATGAAGAACTTAAAATACAAAAATTTTCATCAAGAACTTCTTGACATGTCCACTCTTTTGGATCCCTCATTTTCATGACAGCAGATCGTTATCCTATAGGCTATCTAGCACTGCATCATTGGCTTCCATGGCTTATCCAAAAACATGCTTCACATTGTTATATCATTTCTCCTTAGCTTGGATACTCTTGAGGAGATGGTCCTATGGGTCACATTCGCATTGCTTCATCCATCATGGCCTTTCCATCTCTAATCCATCATTCATGTCCCATATCTTGCTAGACATTGGGGGCAAACCAATGTGATCTTGTTCGAGAGTTGGTAATTTTTGGCATAAAGGGGCTTTGAGCTACATCTTGTATAAACTGAGCTTTTGTAATATTTTGGGAATTTTTCCCAAGTCCAACATTTTTCCTATCCAACTAGAGGCATTGGATCTTAATCAGTGGATTTCAACAAGCATCAATTCACATGACACAATGCATTAACCTCAAACGGATTCAATAGTGTTATATCCGGTCACAATATCAGAGAGAGAATTATCAAAGCTTCAGAAGAGAGATATTTTTGTTGAACCTTTGATGGATATCATTGTTCACACCTAAGTATTCCAATCCCACAACTTGATCCTTGAACCTTCATTGACTTTATTATTTGGGATTAAAAATTGACAACACTTAAAGATCAAAATGTTTGGAAATTCTTTTTGAAAATCTTGATACATTGCAAAAAACTTGAAGCTTTCTTTGTGATGATCTTTATTGAATTGACTTTTATCACATCTTTTTAGCTAATCGATGATGTTTCGACTAGATTAGCCATGATAGAGACATGATATTTTTCTTGCCTTTGAAGTGACTATCTTGAGGGAGATCCAACAACTTATGTGAATTTTTCTGATGACATAGTCATCAAAGAATCATCGAGGACTATCATATAAGGAGGGAGGATTGACCTTTGTTTGTTTGCAAAAATGAATCCATTGAAACCAGTATTCATACTCCCATAGTTGGTCATTCAGCTAGTGAGGGTTGTACTAGTTTCCAAAAAAGAGGTTACCAAAAAGCGATATAAAGTGGTATTCATATCATAATGATGTGGTTAGTGATGGTTGTACTTGCTTTCCAGTCCCAAAATGATCAATGATGAAAATATATCTCTATGGCATTTCTTTGCTAAAATCTAGTGACACTTAGTTGCATGGCATTGCATTATCATGCTAGATTGCATTGCATTATCATGTTTGATTGTAATGCATTTTCATGTTAGATTAAGTGCATGTTTGTAGTTATTTTTCCAAGGGAAAAGGGGTTTTAGTTAATCAATCTTGATCAATCAAAAAGGGGGAATCAAAGAAAAGTCCATATCATCGTATTGATGTTCATAACAAAATATCCAACAATCTATATATCAAGATACAATATCAATATCAAGAAAAAAATGATACATCTAAATCCTCATCAATAAAACATCAACATGATACAAAATCAACAACAAGGAAGATCCATAAATCCAATAATCCAAGAAGTTAGGGACTGTATGTATAACTTACATAAATGTGCCTATTTTGCAAATCAAGGGAATCATATCAGTATATCATATCAGTGAATCATTTTAAGTCAATCAGTTCTATCAGAGTCAAAGTATCAAGTAATCACACACAGTACCATTTGTTCATTTCTCTGTGTCCTGAGAACAAAGCAAGCAGTATCAATCATATTGGTTTTCACACTAATTGATTTATCCTACCAGACCTATCCTATCAGATTAACAAATCACATTCAATGGTACCATTATCCTGCTATCCTAATTACTTGTTTCACTTAACTACAATAGACCTATCTATCTTGGATGTTCAATCATTCATCCAGAAACATCAACAACAATTTCTCAATCATGGTTTTTCTATATCAGCATATCAATCAAAATAGGGCAAATTGCTAAATCATGGCATGTCATCAATGTTTTTCAAAAATGAAAACATATTGGATCAATCAACTGGATCAAATGTCAATCAAAAATTTTGAAATCAAGAAATCAATATGTTTCATGATGAAGGGTGCTCCCCTTAATACCACAAGCACATAATAGAAACAGAGAAATAACAACAATATGCAAGAACAAAACATTGGCTTCTTATTATCTCCACAAATGTGGAATTACAAAATTTCAGATTTACAATATGCAAAGCCACATGGGCATTCCCTTACAATATTCTGTAGGACAAAGCCTCGAATTAATACCCAGAACTATCCCAAACTACCTAAGACAACACTACGGCCTTCCTTATATAGGAAATTTTTCCACCGCCTGGGAAGGTTCCAAAATTTTAGCCAACAAGGCTGACCAAACTTAGAATTATTTTATTTTTCATTTTATTACATCAAAGTCGGCTCAAAATAACTTTTGAAACCCAAATAGAAATTTTGAAGGAAATTGAGTTCAAAGTTTCTATACCTTGTTTCTAAAACCAAAAAGTTTCAATATCTTCAAAACCAGACTTGATCTAGCAATGAAACTTTATAGGCAGGCTGATATGACTAAGATGAACCTCCAATTGTGAAATCAGAACATTCTAAGATTGTATGACCAACTTACTAAAAATAGCAAGTTTCCATAACTAGCAGCTCTACACAAGATATCCCTTATTGAAAAGAAACCAAAAATATTTTTGGGTGATGCAAGATTGCTCTTACAGCCAGGATGCTCCTGCATCAGACACCTAGGGTAATTTGAGAAGTGACCTTGTCATGACTTAGGTTTGAAGAGGGAAACCAAGATGGTTAACCTCCTACTTTGTTAGCCATGATGAATCTTCAACAAGTCATCCTTTCTACTTGACCAGATATTATTCATATGTCATGTTCCTTGTGCTTCTGCCAACATGACTGTCCAGTATATTTTCAATCTCCTTAGTATCTGAACTAGTTGCTGGAATACTCCACTGTGCTATTGTGATCTCATCTTCAACACCTCCTTCATGATACTCTATCAAATCTAAAATGTTAAACACTGGTGAAATATTCAGCTCAGTAGGAAATTCTACCTCATATGCATTTCCTGAATCATGCTTCTTTAGTATCTTACATGGCCCAAACTTCTTCATTTTCAGCTTGTTGTATGTACCAATTGGAAATCACTCCTTCCACAAATGAACCATGACTTCATCTCCAACCTAAAATTCCTTATGCCTCCTTTTCTCATCTGCCTTAGCCTTATACTGCGCATTCATCTTGGTAATGTGCTTTTTCACCTCCTCATGGATGTTCTTCAAATGTTCTACAAAATCCTCAGCTTTAGCACTACTAATTTCTCATTTATCTATCATCCTCAACTCAGATGTATTTCTAGGACTACTTCCATATACAATCTGGAATGGTGATTTACCAATGCTCCTGTTGACAAAATTATTATATGCAAATTCCACTTGTGGTAAAATCAAATCCCATCCTGTTGGCTTATCTCCAACCAAACATCTCAGCAAATTCCCCAAACTCCTATTCACCACCTCTATCTGTCCATCAGTCTGTGGATGATCTGATGAATTGAACTTCAAAACTATCTTCAACTTCTTCCACAATGTACGCCAGAAATATCCAACAAACTTAGTGTCTCGATCTGAAACTATGGTCTTTGGAAAACCATGTAGTCTCACTACTTCTCTGAAAAAAAATTCTACTACATGAACAACATCATTAGTCTTCTTCTAGGGAATAAAATGTTTCATCTTTGAAAATCTATCAACCACCACAAAAATTGAATCATGTCCCTGTTGAGTCCTCGGTAAACCAAGAACAAAGTCCATACTGATATCCTCCCAAGGCTTCTTTGGTATAGGTAATGGCTGATACAACCCTATATTCTACTTCACTCCTTTCGCCATCTGACATACCCTGCAACTCTATACAAACTTCTTCACATCTTGCTGCAACTATGGTCAATAATAATTCTCACTAACCAAAGCAAGGGTTTTATCATGACCAAAATGTCTAGCCAATCCTTCGCTATGCTTCTCTTTGATGAGATTCTCCCTCATAGAACTTCATCTAATGCACAACTAACTCCCCCTGAATAGCATATCATCTTGAACGATAAAATCCAACCACTTCATTCTATCTAGAGTAACAGGTTCTTTACAAGCTTTCCAAGCTTCACCAAAATCAGGATCCTCTGGATACAAATTCTTGAGTTCCTTGGACCCAACCACCTCAATCTGCATCTCTATCAACAATAGTTACCTTCTGCTAAATGCATCTGCAACCCTGTTAGACTTTCCACTTCTGTGTTTCAAAACAAATGTATAACTCTGCAAAAACTCAACCCATTTCAAATGCCTCTGATTCAACTTTCCTTGACTATTCAAATATTGCAAAGCTTGATGATCAGTATACAAAAAAAACTCCTTAGGAAGTAGATAATGTCTCCACTTCTTCAATGCTTGAACTATAGCATAAAATTCCTGATCATAAACAGAATATTTTCTCTTGGCATCATTCAACTTCTCACTGAAATAAGCAATAGGTTTACCTTCTTGTCTCATAACAGCTCCTATTGTAGTACCACTAGCATCACAATCTACTTGAAACACCTTATTAAAATCTGGAAGTGCTAAAATAGGCTATTTTGTAACTTTCTGTTTCAACAGTTTAAAACTCTTATCTGCCCCATTAGTCCAGTTGAACTCTTTTCTATCCCCTCTCATTGTTTCAGTCAAGGGTCCACAAATACTACTAAAATTTTTGATAAATTTTCTATAAAAGCTAGCCAAACCATGAAAAGATCTTACCTCAGTAGTACTGCTTGGAGTAGGCCATTCAAGGATAGCCTGTACTTTCTCTGGATCCATTTTCAGACCTTTTGCTAAAATTACAAATCCCAAATACACTAATTCCTTCTTCACAAAACTGCACTTTTTCAAATTAATCAACAATTTTTCATCTCTCAACTTCTCAAACACCATATGAATATGCATCATATGTTCCTCCAATATCTTGCTAAAGATCAAAATATCATCTAGCTAAACAATGACAAACTTACCCAGAAATTATTTCAGAACCTCATTCATGAGCTGCATGAAAGGACTCAGTGCATTGGTTAGCCCAAAAGGCATGACTAACCACTCATACAGTCCTTCTTCTATCTTGAAGGAAGTCTTCCATTCATCTCCTTCTCTAATCCAAATCTGGTGATATCCACTCTTCAGATCTATCTTTGAGAAATACACAGCCCCACTCAAATAGTCCATAATATCATCCATTCGTGGCAATGGAAACCGGTACTTGATTGTGATCTTATTTATTTCTCTAGAATCTATACACATCCTCCATTCTCCATTCTTCTTTGGTGCTAATACTGCTGGTACAGCATAGGGACTCAGACTCTCTCAAATTAACCCCTTCTGCAATAACTCATGTACTTGTCTGTTCAACTCTTCACTTTCTCCTGGTGTCATTCTATGTGCTACCTTGTTTGGTAAACTGGCTCCTGGAATCAAATCCATCTAATGATTGATCTTCCTTATCGGTGATAATCCATTAGGTACATTATCAGATACAATATCCTAAAACTCATTCAACAAATTTGCAACCTCTACAGGTACATCCTCTGTTTCCTCTTTATCGACTTTTAGAATTAAAGAAAAACACACATGCTCATGCTTCATACCATCTAGGAATTTTCTTCCATTAAAAAAAGTTATTCGAACTCCATCCTTTGTCAGGGAATAGGTATTCACACGACCATTGTGTACATCACATCTATCAAACTATCATGGCCTACCCAACAACATGTGACATGCATCCATAGACATGATATCACATAGTACCTCATCATGGTACCTAATAATATTGAACTTTACTAGGCACTATTCATTGACCATGACCTTGTGGTCATCCTACATCCAGGCAATCTGATATGGATGTGGGTGTTTCTGTCTCTTGAGCTTTAACTTTATCACCATCTCTTCTGACACCAAATTGCTAGTGCTTCCACTATCAATAATCACATCATAGCATTTACCCTCACACTTGCATCTAGTGCGAAATAGGCTCCTCCTTTGTTCAGGTTCATTCTCACCACTCAGCAGGACTCTTATGTTAATCAATGTTTCTCCTCTTTCAGCATCTTCAAAATTTGAGGATCTGGCATCTTCATCTACATGTGCCACTCTGGCCTAGCCTTCATTCCTCCTATCCATCCTTCCTTGGTGTTCAGGACATTCAAATGCCCTATGACCTTCTCCACAGTGAAAACATGTTCCACGGAAACCTCCTCTTCCTGAACCTTGTCCTCTTCCTCTTCCTCTCTGATCTCTATTGTTCTGATCTTGGAAATGATTGGAGTTGTTTCCTCTCTGATTTTGACTACTACTAGCCTCATCCTTCTTTTTCAGATCTTCATTTCGGCTTCCATATGACCATCCACCAGATCATCCACAGTGACCTCTTCCATTTTGTCTACTCTCGAACTTCTTGTTCAGCTTTTCCTCTACTTTTAGGGAAAACTGGTATGCCTCTTCAATACTATTCATTCAAACTAGATTCAAATCCTCCTGAATGCTTGGCCTCAACACATTAAGGTAATAGGCAACTTTCTCCTTATCAGCTTCTACATGGCCTATTCTGATGAGGATTCGATAGAACTCCTTTGTATACTCCTGAACAGATCATCCCGCTTGCTTCAAACTTTGCATTTTCTTCAGTAGGTCAAGCTCATAATCAACAGGGATGAACTATCACTTCAATTTATCCACCATCCAATCCCATCTTGTGATTTTATCTTTTCCTCTTCTATTTCACTCCAATTGAATCTCTTGCCACTAGATCTTCACATGACCTTTCAGTCTGGCCTTCACAAATTTGACCCTATCAGGATCCTCAATATCTTCATACTCAAAATATTCTTCACATTCATTGATCCAGTCAATCAACTCCTCTAGGTTAAGATTTCCTGAAAATGTAGGAACCTCAATCTTAGGTCTTTTTACGATCTTGGAAATGGCCTTAAAAAGTCTTTCTTCCTCCTGGTTTACAACTTTGACTTCTCCTTCTTGATCTTATTCTTTGGCTTCATCCTCACTTTCATCTCTAACATTAAGATTAATTCCTCTATGAATCTCTTCTTGCAATGCTCGCACTTGTCTCTGGTGCACTCTAACCTCAGGTGTTACAACACTAGCTCTTCCACCACGTTCCCTTCATGGAGGAATTTTCATGATGTGTGCTAAAACCCTAACCATGGTCTTGGTGCAAACTACCTCACAGTTGGTGATCTGTTTACATAGAAACCCTAACCCACGGTCCTAGTGCAAACTTCCTCACAATCGGTGATCTATTTATACACTCAAGAACTCCTACTCTGATACCACTTGATGAAGGGTGCTCCCCTTAATACCACAAACACATAATAGAAACAGAGAAATAACAACAATATGCAAGAACAGAACATTGGCTTCTTATTATCTCCACAAATGTGGAATTACAAACTTTCAAATTTACAATATGCAAAGCCACATGGGCATTCCCTTACAATATTCTGTAGGACAAAGCCTCAAATCAATACCTAGATCTACTACCCAGAACTACCTAAGACAACACTACGGCCTTCCTTATATAGGCAATTTTTCCACCGCTTGGGAAGGTTCTAAAATTTTAGCCAACAAGGCCGACCAAACTTAGAATTATTTTATTTTTCATTTTATTACATCAAAGTCGGCTCAAAATAACTTTTGAAACCCAAACAGAAATTTTGAAGGAAAATCATTTTTCGCCATTTCAAGTGACCCAACTTCCAAAGACCATAAGTCATCACCCGTTGATTGGATTGACTATTATAAACCCATTTCAAAAAGGGGACGAAGAGCTCCACAAGGCCTGAATCAAGCAAATTTCATTCAACCAAAAATTTGACCTCATTCGGGGCCTCTAAAACCTTCAAAATTGAGTTCAAAGTTTCTGTACCCTATTTCTAAAACTGAAAAGTTTCAATATCTTCAAAACCAGACTTGATCTAGCAATGAAACTTTACAGGCAGGCTGATATGACTAAGATGAACCTCCAACTATGAAATCAGAACATTCTGAGATCGTATGACCAACTTACTAAAAATAGCAAGTTTCCATAACTAGCAGCTCTACACAAGATAGCCCTTATTGAAAAGAAACCAGAAATATTTTTGGGTGATGCAAGATTTCTCTTACACCCAGGATGCTCCTGCATCAGACACCCAGGGTAATTTGAGAAGTGACCTTGTCACAACTCAGGTGTGAAGTGGGAAACCAAGATGGTTACCCTCCTGCTTTGTCACCCATGATGAATTTTCAACAGGTCATCCTTTCCACTTGACCAGATATTCTTCATATGTCATGTTCCTTGTGCTTCTACCAACATGACTATCCAGTATATCCTCAATCTCCTTAGTATCTAATCTAGTTGCTGGAATACTCCACTATGCTGCTGTGATCTCATCTTCAACACCTCCTTCATAATACTCTGTCAAATCTGAAATGTTAAACACTAGTGAAATATTTAGCTCACTAGACAATTCTACCTCATATGTATTTCCTGAATCATGCTTCTTCAATATCTTACATGGCCCAAACTACTTCATTTTCAGCTTGTTGTATGTACCAACTAGAAATCGCTCCTTCTGCAAATGAATCATGACTTCATCTCCAACCTAAAATTTCTTATGCCTCCTTTTCTCATCTACCTTAGCCTTATAATGCGCATTTATCTTGGTAATGTTCTTCCTCACCTCCTCATGGATGTTCTTCAAATGTTTTGCAAAATCCTCAGCTTCAGCACTACTTATTTCTCCTTTATCTATCATCCTCAACTCAGATGCATTTCTGGGACTACTTCCATATATAATTTGGAATGGTGATTTACCAGTGCTCCTGTTGATAGAATTATTATATGAAAATTCCACCTATGGTAAAATCAAATCCCAGCCTATTGGCTTATCTCCAACCAAACATCTCAGAAAATTCCCCAAACTCCTATTCACCACCTCTATCTATCCATCAGTTTGTGGATGATGTGATGAAATGAACTTCAAATCTTTCTTCAACTTCTTCCACAATGTACGCTAGAAATATCCAACAAACTTAGTGTGTCGATCTGAAACTATGGTCTTTGGCAAACCATGTAGTCTCACTACTCTTCTGAAAAATAATTCTACTACATGAACAACATCATTAGGCTTCTTGCAGCGAATAAGATGTGCCATCTTTGAAAATCTGTCAACCACCACAAAAATTGAATCATGTCCCCACTGAGTCCTCAGTAAACCAAGAACAAAGTCCATACTGATATCCTCCCAAGGCTTCTCTGGTATAGCTAATGGCTGATACAACCCTATATTCTACTTCACTCCTTTCGCCATCTGACATACTCTGCAACTCTATACAAACTTCTTCACATCTTGTTGCAACTGCGGCCAATAATAATTCTCACTAACCAAAGCAAGGGTTTTATCACAACTAAAATGTCCAGCCAATCCTCTGCTATGCTTCTCTTTGATGAGATTGTCCCTCATAGAGCTTCATCTAATGCACAACTGACTCCCCCTGAATAGCATATCATCCTGAATGATAAAATCCAACCACTTCATTCTGTCTAGAGTAACAGGTTCTTTACAAGCTTCACCAAAATCAGGATCTTTTGGATAGAAATTCTTGAGTTCCTTGAACCCAACCACCTCAATCTGCATCTCTGTCAGCAATATTTGCCTTTTGTTAAGCGCATCTACAACCCTGTTAGACTTTCCACGTCTGTATTTCAAAATAAATGTATAACTCTGCAAAAACTCAACCCATTTCAAATGCCTCTGATTCAACTTTCCTTGACTATTCAAATATTGCAAAGCTTGATGATCAGTATACAAAACAAACTCCTTAGGAAGCAGATAATGTCTCCACTTTTTCAATGCTTGAACTATAGCATAAAATTCCTGATCATAAATAGAATATTTTTTCTTGGCATCACTCAACTTCTCACTCAAATAAGCAATAGGTTCACCTTCTTGGCTCATAACAACTCCTATTGCAGTACCACTAGCATCATAGTCTACTTGAAACACCTTATTAAAATTTGGAAGTGCTAAAATAGGCTTTTCTATAACTTTCTGTTTCAACAATTTAAAACTCTTATCTGCCCCATTAGTCCACTTGAACTCTTTTCTATCCCCTCTCATTGTTTCATTCAAGGGTCCACAAATACTGCTAAAATTTCTGATAATTTTTTTGTAAAAGCTAGCCAAACCATGAAAAGATCTTACCTCAGTAGCACTCCTTGGAGTAGGTCATTCAAGGATAGCTTATACTTTCTTTGGATCTATTTTCAGACCTTCTACTGAAACTACAAATCACAAATACACTAATTCCTTCTTCACAAAACTGCACTACTTCAAATTAATCAACAATTTCTCATCTCTCAACTTCTCAAACACCATATGAATATGCATCATATGTTCCTCCAATGTCTTGCTAAAGATCAAAATATCATCTAGGTAAACAATGACACACTTACCCAGAAATTCTTTCAGAACCTCATTCATGAGCCGCATGAAAGTGCTCAGTGCATTGGTTAGCCCAAAAGGCATGACTAACCACTCATAGAGTCCTTATTTTGTCTTGAAGGTAGTCTTCCATTCATCTCCTTCTCTGATCTAAATTTGGTGATATCCACTCTTTAGATCTATTTTTAAGAAATACACAGCCCCACTCAAACAGTCTATAATATCATCCATTCGTGGCAATGGAAACTAGTACTTGATTGTGATCTTATTTATTGCTTTAGAATCTGTACACATCCTCCATTCTCCATTCTTCTATGGTGCTAATACTGCTAGTATAGCATAGGGAGTCAAACTCTCTCGAATCAACCCTATCTGCAATAACTTATATACTTGTCTGTTCAACTCTTCACTTTCTCCTAGTGTCATTCTGTGTGCTGCCTTGTTTGGCAAACTGGCTCTTGGAATCAAATCCATCTGATGATTGATCTTCCTTACCAGTGGTAATCCATCAAGTACATTATCAGATACAATATCCTAAAACTCATTCAGCAAATTTGCAACCTCTACAAGTACATCCTCCATTTCCTCTTTACCAACTTTTGGAATTAAAGTAAAACACACATGCTCATGCCTCATACCATCTAGGAATTTTCTTCCATCAACAAAATTTATTCTTGCATTACCACATACCTTTTCTTCAGTCTCCTTCAATGGCTTTAGCTTATGTCACACTCCATCCTTTGTTAGGGAATAGGTATTCACATGACCATCATGTACAACACATCTGTCAAACTACCATGGCCTACCCAACAACATGTGACATGCATCCATAGACATGATATCACATAGTACCTCATCATGGTACCCGTCAATCTTGAACTTTACTAGACACTATTCACTGACCATGACCTTGTGGTCATCCTACACCCAGGCAATCCGATATGGATGTGGGTGTTTTTGTCTCTTGAGCTTCAACTTTGTCACCATCTCTTCTGACACCAAATTGTTAGTGCTTCCACTATCAATAATCACATCAGAATATTTACCCTCACACTTGCATATAGTGAAAAATAGGCTCCTCCTTTGTTCAGGTTCATTCTCACCACTCAGCAGGACTCTTTTGTTACTCAACATTTCTCCTCTTTTAGCATCTTCAAAATTTGAGGATCTGTCATCTTCATCTACATGTGCCACTCTGGCCTAGCCTTCATTCCTCCTATCCATCCTTCCTTGGTGTTGAGGACATTTAAATGCCCTATGACCTTCTTCTCCACAGTGAAAACATATTCCACAAAAACCTCCTCTTCCTCTTCCTCTCTGATCTCTATTTTTCTGATCTTGGAAATGATTGGAGTTGTTTCCTCTCTAATTTTGACTGCTACTGGCCTGATCCTTCTTTTTCAGATCTTCATTTCAGCCTCCATATGACCATCCACTAGATCATCCACCATGACCTCTTCCATTTTGTCTACTCTCGAACTTCTTGTTTAGCTTTTCCTCTACTTTTAGAGAAAATTGGTATGCCTCTTCAATAATATTCATTCGAACTAAATTCAGCTCCTCCTGAATGCTTGGCCTCAACCCATTAAGGTAACGGGCAACTTTCTCCTTATCAGCTTCTACATGGCCTATTTTGATGAGGATTCGATAGAACTCCTCTATATACTCCTGAAGAGATCATCCCGCTTGCTTCAAACTTTGCATTTTCTTCAGTAGGTCAAGCTCATAATCAACAGGGATGAACTGTCACTTCAATTTATCCACCATCCGATCCCATCTTGTGATTTTATCTTTCCCTCTTCTATTTCACTCCAATTGAATCTCTTGCCACCAGATCTTAGCATGACCTTTCAGTCTGGCCTTCACGAATTTGACCCTATCAAGATCCTCAATATCTTCATGCTCAAAATATTCTTCACTTTCATTACTCCATTCGATCAACTCCTCTGGGTTAAGATTTCTTGAAAATGTAGGAACCTCAATCTTAGGTCTTTTTATGATCTTGGAAATGGCCCAAAAAAGTCTTTCTTCCTCCTGATTTACAACTTTGACTTCTCCTTCTTGATCTTCTTCTTCAGCTTCATCCTCACTTTCGTCTTTGACATTAAGATTCATTCCTCTGTAAATCTCTTCTTGCAATGCTCATACTTATCTCTAGAGTTCTCTGACCTTAGGTGTTACAACACCAGCTCTTCCGCCATGTTCCCTTCATGGAGGCATTTTTGCGATGTGCATTGAAACCCTAACCACAGTCCTAGTGCAAACTGCCTCACAGTCGGTGATCTGTTTACATAGAAACCCTAACCCAGGGTCCTGGTGCAAATTGCCTCACAATCAGTGATCTATTTACACACTTAGGAACTCCTGCTCTGATACCACTTGATGAAGGGTGCTCCTCTTAATACCACAAACACATAACAGAAACACAGAAATAACAACAATATGCAAGAATAGAACATTGGCTTCTTATTATCTCCACAAATGTGGAATTACAAACTTTCAGATTTACAATATGCAAAGCCACATGAGCATTCCCTTACAATATTCTGTAGGACAAAGCCTCGAATCAATACCTAGATCTACTACCCAGAACTGCCTAAGACAACACTACGACCTTCCTTATATAGGCAATTTTTCCACCACTTGGGAAGGTTCTAGAATTTTAGCCAACAAGGCCGACCAAACTTAGAATTATTTTATTTTTCATTTTATTACATCAAAGTCAGCTCAAAATAACTTTTGAAACCCAAACAAAAATTTTGAAGGAAAATTATTTTCTGCCATTTCAGGTGACCCAACTTCCGGAGACCATAAGTCATCACCTGTTGACCCGATTGACTATTATAACCCCATTTCAGAAAGGGGATGAGGAGCTCTACAACACCTAAATCAAGCAAGCTTCATTTAGCTAAAAATTTGACCTCATCCGGGGCCTCTAAAGCTTTCAAAATTGAGTTCAAAGTTTCTGTACCCTATTTCCAAAATTGAAAAGTTTCAATATCTTCAAAACCAGACTTGATCTAGCAATGAAACTTTACAGGCAGGCTGATATGACTAAGATGAACCTCCAACTATGAAATAAAAATATTCTGAGATCATATGACCAACTTACTAAAAATAGCAAGTTTCCATAACTAGCAGCTCTACACAAGATAACCCTTATTGAAAAGAAACCAAAAATATTTTTGGGTGATGCAAGATTGCTCTTACACCCAGGATGCTCCTTCATCATTTCATTTCTGAGGGGGCATTAGAGTATCAAATTGACATCAAAACATCATTGGAATCAGTGGGGCATCATAAAATTTTGTATCAGAGGTAGTAATCATATCACATTAGGGGCAGCAATCAATCAGTATTAGAGGCATATCAGTGAATCAGCAATCAGGACCTAAAATCAATCAAGACTCACAAGAATATTTGAATCAATGTTCTTCGCACATCAATTTAAAGAGGGGCATTTGTAGACATGCAAAATTGGACAAGTACTTTTAAATCAATAAAATGGCTCAAAATCATCAAAATGTATTAATTCAATAAAAAAGGGATCAAATCAATTAAAAGGGACATAATTAAATAAAGTTGGACAAAAATCAATTAAAGCAAAGGAAAAATCAAATAATGAGGTTAAATAATTAAATCAAAGCTTAAAGGGGCCAAAAACACTACATAATTGATTTTAATCAATTAATTGTATAGTTGTTTTAAATCAAAAATCAAAATGAACCTATTACCCTTACATGGCTATATTTAATAATTACTAATATCTTTCAATAAAGTTGAGCAACCAATAAGAATTGAGGACAAAAAGACACAAATCACTCAAAAAGGATGAATCTCAATCACTCATTTTAAAGTTTCAATGTCAACCACTCAATCTTGTCCTTTTGTCCAAAGCTTTGAGACAAACATTTAAATTGTCCCCCCATTTATGAACAAAGCAAAGTATTTGACTCAACCTAAGGTAAATCATGATTACTTCACTCCACCCCCTACCCTTGGGAATTTATTATAAACATGAAGCATTTTGAGATCAATTGATATCTTAGAAATTCATTTGCAAAGCATTGTTACTATAGGCATTTGAAGAGCATTCTAAGAGCAATTAAGAGCATTTAAAGTAATTAGCATTATATTTTTGTCAATTTGAGCTAGAATCATCATCATAGAAGCATTGTAGAAGCATAGAACAACATACATTCTGATTTTAGAAGTGTCACTAGTGGAGATTTGAGCTGAGAGCTTCACTTACCACCTCTTTCTAGAGAGCCATGAGATGCTATAGCTCTTAGTTTCATTTTTAAATATATTTACATTGTATTTACTTTAGAATTATTGCTAATTTGATCTTAATTTCATGAAGTTGATTATCATCATCACACACTAGGCATAAAAAATAAACCTAATAGCATCACTATTTCCATATGAAAATGACACCATTCGATATTAGAATGTGAAGCAATTACAATTGAAATACCAAAAAAAATTAGATAATTACCCTTACATAGATTACAATATGATGCTAACATATGTGAAATGGGAGCATAAAAATATCTCACAACATCCCATAGTCTCAACACATTAGCGTAAAATGTAAACTAAAGATCATTATAGCTTCTAGTTCGTGCTAGGGTTAGAGGGGTGTTACATGCATGAAAACTCAAAAACCATCTCTACTAAGATGACCAACTACAAAATTATCTTTACCTGCAATATGTTGATCTACATACTTAAATTAAGTTATATATGCTTTCCATCTCACATATTCTTCATGAGATCATCTTTCCTTACATGATCTTTTTTCTT
This sequence comes from Chamaecyparis obtusa, assembly GCA_027943335.1. Taxonomy (NCBI): domain Eukaryota; kingdom Viridiplantae; phylum Streptophyta; class Pinopsida; order Cupressales; family Cupressaceae; genus Chamaecyparis; species Chamaecyparis obtusa. Next base: position 43,425 of record BSBK01006434.1, on the reverse strand, counting down.
GAAGGTTAAGAATATTTAATAATCTTCTTTGCTTTAATAAAATATTTTAGATACGTCAATTTCAAATAAATTTTTTTTGGCATTTAATTACTCCAGAGACTTCCTTATCAAAAGAAATTCATTTCTTAACATTGTCATATTCAAATGAATATTATTTCCAATATTTTATAAATAAAAAATGTCCTCTTCATGAGATATTGAAATGATTTATGTAGAGAATAAATTCATTTGTACTAGGAACAAAAATAATAAGAATATTATTTATCTTTATCTTGATTTTATTAACAACAATAGTATTACTTATCTTTCTCTGGATTTTATTAACAACAATAGTATATTTGTTAGACCATTTGATCTTGTTTTTCTTAAGGAATTTCTATAGTGTTTCTTTGTCAAAACTTGCATCTAGATTTAAAAAAAACATTTATATAATTCAAGATTACTAAAAGGACAAGTTGGGTATATGCACCAAGATGGTATGTAGAAGGGGGGTTTTGAAGTGACAACAATTTGTCAAAAATAACTAAACTTGAACTTGCAGAAGTAATTTGAGACTTGTGCACTCAAAATTTGAAGATACCAAAGAACAAGAATCACAATAATGTGAAACAAGTTTTTAAACTATTAAAGTTGTTTAAAAATAGATAAGATTAAGAGAATCAAATGCTTCACACATACACAAGTGTTCCTATTTGTTAGAAAAAAATAACATAGTGTCTAGAGTGTGCCGCACAATTTTTTAACTGCATGTAGCATTTTAAAAACGACATTGGTAGGAATATAGTTAAGAGTGAGACTAGAAGTTGTGTATTTTTTATATTTTTTTTATATAATGTTTTAAAGTGGATATATCTTTAAAATCACATCACTCTATGTGTGTGTGTGTGTGTGTTGCATAAATTGCACAAAAATAATTAAAAATGTGATTTTTTTCAATGTGTAAAGAATGAAGTGTAGAATTATATTATATAATTTATTTCAATTTTGGTCAAGTAGGTCAAATTTTATAAAAATAAATGAAACACGTCTCTGGTAACTATAGAAACAAGAACGAAGGAAAAAATCACATCAGAATGAGGCAAATGAACATCCCAAGCCTAAGGGTTTTAATCCAAGCCTAAATACAAGCTAAAATTTGTTTGTGTTAAAAACATGTAAGTATTATTTTAATAAAGATATATATAATTTTTCATGCAAAAAACACATACATATTTTTATGCAAAAAAACATGTACATGTATTCTTATTGATCATAACATGTATGTTATGATATTTCTATCATTATCCAACTATGTAGTTTCTGAATCAAACTCATTGACCCATATTTCATGAGTAGTGGTTCACAAGGGCTCATATCTCATGAGAATTAATGGTACACTTAGAACTCATTGCATCTAGATGATTCTCATAGGGGTGAATCATCGGGCCTTCTAGGAGGTCACCCATCGAATACTACTTCAACTCAAGTAAACTTAATCATGGGGTTTCCTCCAAGCTTAATCCCACTTAGCTTTCGACCCCATTTGTTAAATCTTCATGAAGTGTTGTGCCTTATGAACTATTCATTATGGAGCCCCTTTATCTCATCAATTGACAAGTAGGAGATATTTCCACAACAAGTCAAATTATGTATATAACACATACATATTTTTTTGTATATAACTTTTTTGAATGTTGATTATTTTGTCTTCCCCTCAGTTTTTTTCATCAAGACGCATACGTTATTATGTAACTAGTGATATGATATTATAAGCTATTTAGGTGGATATATTTTTCAACATGTGGAAAATATATCTTATGTTAGCTATATATTGAGTCATTGGATTAATTTGTGTAATAAGTTATATCAAGAGTTAAGTAGGTCTTTATTAGGATTTACACTTCTATAGTATTATTAGAAAGAGGTATATATAAAGGAAGGTGGTTATCATTAGAAGACACATGTGTGAAGTATGACATTTTTTGGGGATCTCTTAGAGATGTAGCATGGAGTGACTTCTTTCTTGAAGAGTATTGTACCGTGTCACCCTACTTTAAGGATTTACTCTATTTCAACATATATTGGATATTAGGGCATATTGGCCCACATCCATTTCTTGTTTAATGTGATATATATCTTTTATAATTATTTTTTATTATTATATGTGAAGTTCTTATCGAGTGGCATTAGAGAATGATCTTGGCAATGTGAAGGGAAGGCCTTTTTCTTGAAATCTAGAGGCATAATTCAGTGAGTTATTGCAGAAATAGGGTTTCTACCATATTATTTTGTAAACTCGATAGAGCAAAGATTTGAAGAAATTGCTTATTGATATTGAAAGGGTTTTTGAAGGACATATTGAAGCATATTTAGTCTAATTATTAGAACTTAAGTGACACTGAAATGAGAGAGGTGTTGTAAAAATCTACTCTAAATTTATGTAAAACTAGATATCTCATAAGCATGAGTGTATTTCTTCCAAATTTTAAAAGGATTTTTTAAGGATAGTATCAAAGATCTATAGTCCAAAACTCAAGCTTTCATCATTTAAATTTTAAGATTTGTACCATCATAAATTATAAACACCTAACTGTTGTACAATTTCATGATTGTTTAGCACCCACTTGAATGTGTTTTCATTCTAGTATGCATAATAGGACTTCATGTTGCACTTAATGATTATCTTAATTCAAATACGGGTTCTCTATTCAATTCAATATTTTTTGAAATTGAGGTAAGCCCTTATTTCTAAGTGTGCTCCTTTATTATTTATCTAAGCCAATAATTTATTTATCCACATAGGCCCTATATTACACTTTACAACCTTTTTGTTATATCCCAACCTCAAAATTAATTGTGACCTATAATCTAGAATCCCCTAATTACTGGGGATCTATGGTCCTAATATGGACTCTGAGTGGGTGGAATATATAATAGCTAGGTCATTGTGCTCCTAGGAACACAACGACCAAATTGTTGTGTTCGCAAAGAATTGGGTTAAAATTTTAATTGAGGTCCTATCTCAGTGATTTAGCGGGAGTTTTTGGATTTATGGTTGACTCTCTTGAGTTTATCCTCTAATTTAGTATAAAAGAAATCCCCACACTTAATTTTGGAAAGGTGAAATAAATTGCAATTTTTAAGCCCTAGTTTAAAGGCATCCCATGAAGTAAGGACTTGTGAATCAAGGCTACATCAATAATTATCAAGTTTTCAACTACATAAACATCAACATGGGGATTCAAAAAGATTATGAAGATTACTAGGAGATCACAGAATGATGATTGGATTGCACTCTACCACTTAATTTGGTTATGGTTTCTTGTTATCCTTAGATATATATATATTTGAGCTTCAAATATATGCTTATTATATTGTTGTAATCATAAATTGATTGAATCTTTATATAGGGTTTACTCTATCATAGTAGGATAGATTCTTTATATTGCATGTATACACTTTAGCTAATAAAAATTTAGACATACTCTAGATTCACAAGAGCTAAAAAATTTATCTATATCATACTAGCTATTTGTGGAGGTGGAAATCACCAAAATAGGGGGTTGACCAAGGAAAAACCTTATACAACCACATGCATACATACTTTTCATATTTGCAAGTGTGAAAGACTTCAAAATCAGTTATTGGGAGAAATAAAATACTCTTCTCCCTATGACAATTGATGTGTAGTCAGTCTTGGCTCTAGGAGAAGGTTATAAAATGGCTCAACCATTATATTCCCATGTACAAAATTTCCTATGTGTTTTGTACCTCACAGATCAAGTTTAGATTTATCTAGTAGATAGGTGTTAGCTGAGAGATCCCATATTTATAGTTAGAAGTATTGTTGGGATTCTATCTGTTGGAAAATTTTATCTTAATAAACATACTTCCTATCTTGATTTCAAGTGCACACAAATCCTTCCTAATTTCCATTTTTACTTCATTTATACTTTAGAAAGTATATTTTTTTAATCTTATTTAGTCTCTTGCATAATTACATTACATCTCTCCTTCTCAATTCTAAGAAATAAATTAATAGAAACCACAAGAGTATAGACATTGCATTGGCATTTTTCACTCAAATGGTGTCAATCATATTCTTCTTGAGGTGGTTTGATAGTCCAATGTGCCCTAGAATTGTGGGATTTGATCCCTTGCTTGATCCCATTTTTCCATTGCACGTTTTAGTGAACCCCCATATCTTTCATGCATTTTTACCTTTCGATTAGATTAGATTTTGCATATGTCTATCTTTAAATTAAAAACAAAAAATAATAATTTTATTAGTGTACATTTTCTTTCATTCTCATTTTCATGGTCATTTTAAGAAAAATAAAGTGGCATTTTGTGTGTTCGATAGATTTGTATATTTTACTTTTCTCTTACAATGTCTAATTTCTTTGAGAAAGAATTTAGATAATTTTATGATCCATTTAGTAGTGATGAATTTGATATGTTAGATGAATCCTTTGACAAATTCATCTCTATTCAATATTCCTCTACGATGCCTAAAACCATCCTTTTACCAATGATCGATTAACATGATACATCTGAATGGCTATAATAAACATATTAAAAAACCAATGGTAGTTGTTCATATTTCACAAGATATTACTCAACCAATGAATAAAACTATCATTACTATTAAAGGTTTTTGTGATCAAACATCCTTGCAAACTCCTAATAAACCAGCCATAACTGTAAATGGAAAATCAAGAAGTCCTTTGGACTTTGTTAAGAACTATCAAGCAGTTACTCATACATATCACATTAGGAGTAATTAGTAACTTAGTAACCCAATTGTATCTAATCCTCTCCCTACTTCTCAACCTTTGCTTCCTCTAGCACCTAATTTACCTTAAATTATTGGAAAGTAATATGATTTATTTGAAGAATTATGTGCTACACCTACCAGGATAACTCTTTGGAAACTTATTCAAACTTTCCCTACTTATCATGAAGCGTTGAAACAAGCATTGACCAACTTATCTATTCCATCTCCTTAGAAAACCAATATTGTTTCTTTATTAGATTGTATGAATGAAACTAACAATCAAGATAAGATTTTATTTTCTCAAGATGAATTGCATGATAAGGAGATTCAAGATCAACATTAATCTCTTATGGTTCTTTTCCTTATCAATGGTAATATTTTTCTAAGGACTTTAATTGATAATGGATCTAGTCTTAATGTTTTTATCATTGATTTGTTGCATAATATAAGTTCTTAGATACTTCTTTAATCAAAATTGATTCCATTCCTATTGGTGGCTTTGACAATGACACTAAAACAACTATGGATATTGTTACCTTTCTTATTAAGGTAGGTCTGTTCACTTTACATACTTCTATTCATGTCATGCCTAATTCTCTTAATTATAATCTCCTCTTGGCCCGTATACCATGGTTACATAGCATTACAAGTTGTTCCTTCAACACTTCATTGTAAAGTGAAGTTCATCTTTAATAACACTATGTATACCCTTGTTGTTGATGGTAAGGTTCCAAATTGCGTGTGCACTAAATCTGATTCTAGATTATTCCTCCTTTGATTCAACAAGATAAAGTCCCTTGTTCTCAAGAACTAGTTGATGATTGGGGATCTTAATATTTTACATCTTTTGTAGGGAATTACAAGATTCCTTCAACTCAATATAAGAAAATTGAACCTCTTTCTAAACCTAAGAGATGTTCATCCCTTCCTAAACAACTTAGTAATAACATTTTTGTTTTGTCATCTTCCAATGAATCTCTTGAGACTCTTGCTAAATCCAATTGTACTGACATTCTGACCTATGAAGTTTTGTTGTATTTTTCTAATATGGCTTCTCCTTATGGTCTCACTTATCATTTTTTATCTAAACATGGTTATAATGGTAATGGATGTGGTGTGCATGAACAAGGAATTCAAGCTCCTTTAGGTAATGATGGTAATCAACATTCTTTTGACCTTGGATATAATCCTTTAAAAATCTCTAAAAAATCTAAAAAACCTTCTCTCAATGTGAATGTTATATTTTATTCTAAGCCTCTATCTCTCATTAATCCTCATCTTATAGATGTTGATTTTCCTTCTAAAATACCTCCTCTCGACAATCTTAATACAAATGACTCTTTGGTTGAGTTCTTATGAACCTATGACCATCTCCCTCACTATTATCACACTCATAGCTTTCCCTATTGTTTAAATACATAAGCTTACTTTGGGAAATAAATTAATCTATAAAATATGCATGGATTCATTTTTCCTATGGATGTTCCTGAATAGAGTAAAATCCTAATCACTGAAACTATCAATGTGAAAATGAATGCTTACAATAAAGATATGGTGATAAAAATTGGAAAATGTTTAGATGAGAGTGAAAATCAATTAATTTCACTTCCATTCTTGAATTTTCAGATATATGTTTTTGGACATACTCTAATATGCCTTGGAACTGATTATAAATCGTCACTTATAACATTGTCTTTGTTCCTAATGCTAAATTGGTAAAGAAAAAGATTAGACAGATGAACCCTAAAATTTCTTTACTTGTCAAAGTTGAAATTGAAAAACTTCTTGATGTTGGTTTCATTTGTCCTATTGATTATCCTCGTTGGATTTAAAATATTCTAGTTGTGTCGTAGGGTGAGAATAAGATAAAAATCTGTATGATTTATGAGATCTCAATAAATCTTACCTCAAAGATGAGTTTCCTCTTCCTAACATTGATATGATAGTTGACTCTAAAATTGGGCATGCTTTATTATCCTTTGTGGGTAGTTTTTTTTAGATATAACCAAATATTTAGGTGAAAAACTAATCTCCCAAGAACACCTACATGCATAACCCTATCACATGGAAGAAGCAAAGAATAGAAAGCAAGAAAAATCTATGGAGGCCAAAAAGCGAGAGACATCATATGCACATTCAAAAGAACAATCTCTATTATGAACAATATTACAATATGATAATCTGATCTCCTCAAGAAATACAAAGAGGTGAATCCTTATAAAAGGAATCATGAAACCCTAAAAGGGAAACCCTAAGGTTTGCTTAAGCAACTAGAGTGAATAGGTGAGTTAGTAATTAGATCAAAATGATTTAATTAATAACCCAAAAGACTATTACTCTAACACCCCCCCTTAAGATAAGCTTAGGGAGAAGCAAAACCTAGGAGACTACTGCAGAAAGTAGGAAAGATGGGTCTCGACAACAAGGCCTGATCAGGTACCCAAGTACAAGAAATCTATGTAAAGTGGGGAAATAGAGAAAACCTAGTGGGAGAAACACTACCCCAAAAAGAGATGAAACTAGATGAAGGAAACAAAGCCTCTAATCTAGAGAAAGTCCCAAAGAAAGGAACAAGAAAGAGCATGAAGCATCTCCAAAGCAAGAAGCTACAAACACTGTCAGAAGTAACTGCTGGAACCCCCACTAAAATAGTGCATGACCAAGTAGAGAAGAAAAAGTCTGAAGAGCTGATCAATCAAAGAGGTGACCTCCAAAAGTAGGAATGAATGAGTTTCTATATAGTAGATGAACCATCTCACTGAAATGCATAGGTGACTATCCACTACATCCGCCTAGTACATAGGAACAAAAACTAAATACGTAGATCACTCAACTGAACCAAGGGAGCAATAGAACCAATAGGTGAACCCCCCCCCCCCCCCCATAATGCTGAATAGGGAGAGGGGTGATAGGAACACTGAAATGCAATGCCAAAAACATCTGCAAGAAGAAGAATCAGGAACACCAATAGTGCAATAGAAGGACAATCATAGGATAAAGGGTGGTGTCAAAGAAGAAGAATTGATCTTTTGAACATGCAACATGAGGCTAATGTCATGGAAGGGACACTCACTTGATAAAGGTGGATGAGCACAAAAGGAAAAACATCATAACCCCCTCATGGCACTTTATAACTGAGTGCAAGTACAAACAAACACAAGGTGCTCGAAATCCTAGATATACAAAAGCAAGCAGTTTATCTTAGTGCATTTACAGAAAAGAGAATGCTACAAAAGAGAAGCATACAATGCTCAGAAAGTCAGAAAGAAGAGTGAGCCAGAAGAATAGAAGAAGAGATCCCAGGACCTGTAGAACCCAAGTAATCCGCCAGAGTGCGAAAGTGAAAAACTTAGAGGAGAAAGACCCTAGAGTAGAATCTAGATAAAAGACCCCTGCCACTAAAAAACTCACAAAACCAGCTTTCTAACGATATCTGGTTTGCCAAAAATAGAGTCCGGATGAGCAAGATATGGCTCCCAAAAGGCAAAAATAGACATCAAACTTTGACAGAAAAAACACTATCAAAATAGTAGAGCCAAAAAACCTAACCTCCATAATTAGAAAGAGCTTTCCGATGATATAAAGAAGTCTAATAAAGACCTTTGTATGCTCCAGATAGAGCAAAAATAGTGTCAGGGGGTCAGAAAGGCTCCAAAAACAAATTTTAAGCCCTTGGGGCTGAAAAAAAAGAGCCCTTGGGTGCATGGCACGCACAGGGGGCTGAGTCGGAGCTCCTGGTCACCCTATGACCACCGCTTGGCAATAGAAGCCCACAGGGCTTAAGAACCCACCAAGCGGTGCATATGGCAGCGGGGTTGGTAGAGTGGAGCGGAGCCAGGAAGCGGAGTGGTGCCAGTTGAGCAGAGCGGCTAGAGGGTGTCACTGCTAGAGGTGGTGCTACCAGTGGGCCGGAGGAGCTGACAGAGCCCGCAGGGCCGGTGGAGGCACTGGCCGGTGGCGGAGGAGCGTCGGTGGCGTGTTTCAAAAAACCCTAGCTGCGTTAAAAAATAAAGCAAAAAACATTAAAAAATGTTTTTTTTAAAAAAAATTTCTCGGTTTTCATGCCCGTACGACACTGGAAACCAAATTTTTTTTGCCTCAAAGCCAAGTTGTCCAAAATGGACAAGTTTTATATGGATTATGGGGTTTTTGGGTTCTCGGAGCTCAATGGAGATGTCTGTTTGAGCCCAAAGTGACAAGAAACAAAGCCCACCTCTAAATCCACATAAAAAACTATGAAAACCTTGAAAACCTCTTGCTTCTGAATCACTTCAACAAAACATGAACATCGAGCAGCAAGATGGCTCTGATACCATGTTAGATTAGGTGAAAAACTAATCTCCCAAGAACACCTGCATGCATAACCCTGTCACATGGAAGAAGCAAAGAATAGAAAGCAAGAAAAATCTATGGAGGCCAAAAAGCGAGAGACATCATATGCACATTCAAAAGAACAATCTCTATTATGAACAATATTACAATATGATAATCTGATCTCCTCAAGAAATACAAAGAGGTGAATCCTTATAAAAGGAATCATGAAACCCTAAAAGGGAAACCCTAAGGTTGGCTTAAGCAACTAGAGTAAATAGGTGAGTTAGTAATTAGATCAAAATGATTTAATTAATAACCCAAAAGACTATTACTCTAACATTCCTAACATTGATATGATAGTTGACTCTAAAATTGGGCATGCTTTATTATCCTTTATGGGTAGTTTTTTTAGATATAACCAAATATTTATTCCTCCTTTAGATAAATAGAAGAAAGCCTTCATAACACCTAAGGTAACTTTATGTCAAGGTGTGTTGTGTCTTTTAGATTAAAAAACATTGGTGCTACTTATCATTTTGTGCTATAATGCTTATCTTTCACAATTGTATACATAAGATCCTAGAGGACTGTGCTGATAAAATTTTGGATAATTCTATTTCTTGTAAAGTCCACGTTAATGTTATTAGACAAATATTTGAATTAATTCATAAATACAACATGCATTTGAATACTTGAAAGTGTACTTTTGGAGTGGACAGTGGGAAGATTTATAGGATTTATTATCTCAAATAGGGGTATTGAAGTGGACATGAGTAAGATCGTTGCTATTGTTAACATTCCACCACCCTGATACATCTCACAACTTAGACATTTACAAGGAAAAATTCAAGATATTTATAGGTTTGTATCACCTTGTAGATCAAATGGTTCCTTTTACTTCATTGTTAAAGAAGGATAGAAAATTTCAATGGAATAATGATTGTCAAAGGGCTTTTGAGGAATTGAACAAAATCTCTCCAATCCTCCTATTTTACAACCAACTATACCCAATCAACCATTTCTCCTTTACACTTTTGCTTCTCCTCATTCTCTTACAATGGTGTTGGTTCAACATGAGCAATACCAAAAAAGAGTGACATGTCTATTATATAAGGTGTACTTTTCTTGATTATGAGATACAATACTTCAATTGAAAAAATAATATATATATTTGGTTTTGACTACTAAATAATTAAGAAATGATCTTCTTAATGTTGAAACTCACGTCCTCACTAAATTTGATCCGTTAAAACAATTTTTCTCTAAAGCATTTCTTTTAGGACATCTTGCAAATTGGGTTATGATGTTAACTAATTTTGAACTTAATTTTTTTTTCTCAAAAAGTAATTAAAGGTCAAGTCTTGACCGACCATTTGGCCAAAGTAGCTTCCCCTAATATTATTCCTAATTCAACTTATTTTTCTAATGAATTATTCTTCCTTTAGATGTGGATAGCACATTGGAATTATTCTTTGATGGATATAGGTGTTGAAGTGGCTGGGGTGCTGGTGTCATATAAGTACCTCTTACAAAAAATTCAATTCCTCTATTGTACCATCTTAATTTATTCTATACTAATAATATTACAAAATATGAAGCCCTTATTGTTTGATTACATATGGATTTATCTCTTAATAAGCAACATTTATGTATCTATGGTGATTTTTAGTTAATTGTGAAACAAGTTAAAAATCTCCCCATCTTCTATAATATTATCTACCAAATTATTTATATTGTCCTATGAAATCAACTCTTCATCCTTTTCCCTAAGGAACTTATCCTAGTTATCATTCCTTTCTTTCTACAACATACTCATATACACTTTCCACTTTATCCTTGAACATGTCCAAAATAATTTTTGATTAACACATCTCCCTACTTGGGGATGAATTTAAATTCCTCTCATTTAGCATATATCACCAATTTTTAACTTCCTTGGTGTACTCGTCTCTCTTGGGCTTGCATGTCTATCTCTAAAATTTTGCACCATATACCCTAAATTCCAACAACTAAAGCATTAGATAAAAGAAACTCATGTAACTCAATTATTTTTTTGTTAACTCAGAGGTATCCCCATAATTCCACCAAGCTCCCAACCTTCCTTACCTCAGTCATACATATTACGAAGTTGGGGTTCAAGAAGGGGAAACAAAAACTTCAATCGAGTATTTGATCTTAATTGAGTACCTAATAGTCTTACTTAAATAACCCACACACAAATACTAACATATGAATAGATCCTTATTTTTCATGATAGATGAGCTATACACATAATAGCCTAGTATATTTCTTATTAGCTTCAAAATACTTATAACCAAATTTCATTTGACAATTTATACATCATGATCCAAAGCCAAATACTAATTAGTAGTGCATTTCTCAAGACACTCCCTTAAACATAGTCCCACATTTCCTATAAATGATGGACCTTCCTTCAAAACTTTATCTCTCTTCGACCTAGAAATTAGTAGTTTGTAGAAATTCCAATACTAAAAGTCATATAGATAAGTAAGAGAAATCCCCTATAATTTATCCATAGAATCCTTAATACTATTGGTAGTTAACCAAAATGAAATTAATTTTATGAGAATTTCCATCATTTTCCTAACTCCATCCTAGAATTTAAAAAAAAATTTGGACTATGAATAGTAGGGGAAACAAATAATTAATGTGATTAATATTGAAAGAATTAATTATTTATACTTATCTACCTTGAAATCATTTTTTTTTCTTATTTGCATATTTGAGAATAGATCACTCTTTTGGATCCCTTATAGATACACTTTCCTTAAGGAAATATCCTTCCTTTTCTTTGTTGAACCATAAGGAAGCTTACTTTCCCTTATGATAGGTCATTCCTTTTCTAGATCCCTTATTGGATACACTTTCCTTAAGGATAGATCCTTGATGAACTGACTAGCATGGTACACAAACTTTCTAGAACTTTCAATGCCATCTTTTTTGGCACCTTATTTGTGGGACTCACAATAAGATACAAAATATTTTTGGTATAAGGCGATCTCTCTCTCTCTCTCTCTCTCTCATCTTAGTTTTGGATTGGATGAGGACTTAAGTCACTTGGGGGCTCGATGTTTCTTTGTCTCCTTGACCTTGATGAGATCATCTTATTCATTTTCTCTACTTCACCATGGGCATGAGTTTTCCTCATACTCCGACAAAAGTGGGGGCTAAATTTACCATCCTAAAAAGTTTAGCACCGACCATTTATTTAGAAGCTCTAGGACCTACTGGTCCCTACTTTATTAATTTCTTATTTTTTTATGCATTATTTATTGCTCCTCTTTTTCCTCTCTCCTTGAATCTCTTCACACTTCTTTAATTTTTAAGGCCATTTTAAAGTTTTCCTCTCTAGGACTAGGTCAAATTCAGCGTAGTCCTTAGGGGTTGTTTTTTAGTGGGCTCTAGGCCCAATGTGGGGGTGTTTCATTTTATGGATGTAGTTGTGGTCAACCTTTCATTTATGGACCCAAAAATAAGTATAAAAGCACATGAAAGCTCCTCATTTTGACATCTATGAGTTTAAGAGAAATCCATTATTATCCATATGTAATTTCATTAGAAGAAATCAAGTCTACGTGAAAGCAATTATTGGTGATTTCAAGTGCTCTTTTGGATTCAAGATTTGAATACAAATCTCCTAATTCAAGATCTCTAAGTCTTCTTACATCTATTCAAAGGAAATATTCTCTCATTTTGGAGAAATTTTCTCTAGATTCTATGGTGGCCAAGTAGAGGAGTTCTCAAAGAAAGAAAGAAGGTCCACATCCATACTTTTTCCTCTTCTTCCCCATTGAAGTGATCAAGCACACATTCATTCAAGATCAATGATTTGGAAAGTGTAGATAAATTGAATTTGTGAGGACATCCTTGATTTTACAACACATTCTAAGATTACAAACATTTTCATGCGGTTATCGGATCCTAACATCCATCCATGAGGGTTTGACAAGAAAGGTGAATACTTACATTTGTCTTATTTTACATGCATTTCTTATTTCCTTTCAAGGTTAATTCCTATACAGGGGCTTGTCCAAGGAAAACCCCTTTCCACAACAAATTTCCCCTTTTTTTCTTATGTGCAAGAACATGTGGCGTAGTTCTAGATCCATATTTTTTAGGGTTTCAGAACCGGGGATTGATCCTCTACATATTTCATCATTTTTTACCTTTCGATGACTAGGATGACTTTTTGGGACTAGGCCAAATTGGGTGATCATTATCTTGATGATCTTCAAATTTCACAGTTAGGAGTTACAAGTTTCAAAGTTCTAGATCTAGAACGACTCCCAATTCTGACATATTTTTTATAGTGAATTATAGATCTAAAGTTCACTTCTCCTCTTCTAGCTCTTAAGGTTAGTTCATTATTCTTGTTTTCCTCAAGAATTTACTTTAGTACATTGGATTTGATATCATAAATTTCCAATTATCATTTCCTTTATCATTCCATAATTACTTTACATATCATATACATAATTTTTTGTCCATACAATGAATACCCCAAAATCACCCATTTTTCTAGATCATGCATTAGCACCCCTTCATCCTTTTGGGTTGTGCTAATCAGATTTGGCATAATGGTGGGTTTTTTATTCCAATGTATATGGGAAGTGGGAATCTACCATTGATAACCATTCTCCACACACACACACACACATATAGACACATATACATATATACATACACATTCTACCATCCTAAAAAGTTAACATCTATAATTAGATTCTCATTTAGCACAATTTTAGTATGTATGGGTTTCCACATTGATTTCACACTCTCCTAACACCCACTAGAGCTTTAAATTAATATTATAAGCCTTTTGCTAATTTAATTTCTTCAAAACTCAAGGTAAGACCTTATTTATAGGTTTTCTTCTCTATATTTCCTCCAATCCCATAATTCATTTGATCACCTTTAAGTCCTATATCAACACTTAAGGAATTTATATTCTATCTCAATCTCTAAATTGACTATCAAATCTTTTCCTACATCCACTAAGTGTCTAGGACCCACAGTTATATTTTGGCCCTAAAATAGGTGGTATAGGTCAGCCTAGCTGATCTATACCCTACATTTCCAGCCCAAATTTAAATTGGGTCCCTCTCTTGGAAATTTAATAGAGGATTTGGACTCACAATCGACCTAGACAAGTTTTAACTCCTGAGATATTGTGAGCTTTATAAAAACCCCACCTCTCCAAATTTTGGTATCTATTACTATCCTCAAGCATTAATATTCAAGAAATCAAGAAATTTGCATCCAAGGATTCTTAAGGTCTTCAAGCTGTTAGAATAACTAAGAGGGGGGTGAATCAGTTATCCATAGTCCCAAATCAAATTTATAATCCAAAATAATTTACTTAAACTTCTGCAGCTCAGTAACATAAAATACTATACTGTCTGTGCTTTTACCGATTACCAGTCAATAACATATAATGATTACCAATCAAATCTAACATGTAATATGCAAAGTATGATAACAAACAATCACCACAATGAACACATAACACAAAAGATTTAACATGGAAACCCTAGGAAGGGAAAAAACACCTGGGACTGGCACCCCAAAAATGTTCACTCTTCTGAAGTGAGGTCGGTGAAGACCCAACCCTATTAGAGGTTACAAACACATTGTTAGGTGTGACCTTGTTAGAGGATTTTAGACCAACCTTTATCATCCAACCAGCATTCACTATGGGGTTGATAGGATAACAATGCTCATTCTATGAATGATACATATAAGACTTTCAAGTCCACTTTGTTAAGAGATTTCTCTTTTTAAAATGGTTAAAATGTAATAGCAGTTTGATCTAATTACAATACAACTTCAATTGAAGATTATTAGATCTATTTTAAGCCCATTCAAATCCTTTGATTAGTATATCAATTCCATATCAATAATAATCAATGACTTACTGTCACTCAGTAATAGCTTTCTGACACTCGGTAAACTCTGCAGTTCAGTTCTCCTTCACCAATTTGATCAGACATACATGAAGCTTGTTCATGTGATAATTCTACAGTCCTTCTTCTAGCATAAGTTTCATAATGAAACCTTAGTCTCTTAAATTTTTCCACTTATTATCCTTCGTCCATTTTTCCACTTATTATCCTTCATCCATTTTTTCACTTAAGCCTACCTCGGTAGTTGTGCCAGTAACACATTTTGATTTCATCCTTTAGATCTTCCTTGAATTATGCTAGTTGTTGATCTTCATAACAAACATTATCTCCATCACTGATTTTGATGTACTTTCCAACTCATCAATCCTTAATGGCTAAACTAATCATTTAGATCCTTTTCTCCTGCTCGGTTAAAAAAGAAATGTGTCGGTGCTCGGTTTATACTGTGCTCGGTATACACTACACTTCTCGGTGTATATTGTAATGCTTTATCAACCGACTACACTACCTTATGTCTTTCAGCTCTTTTCCTCATCATAGATGAATGAAACATAATCAAGTCAATAACATAAGATCATAGACTCATCAGCAAGTTATTCAATGTATTCCTTATCCTCATCTGTCATATACATCTTCCTCATGTAGATATTTTTGTTCTTCGTCTCTTTTACTCCTTTTCTATAGATGTTTAGTTATTGTAACTTACAAAATAAGTGTTGTCAAAGTAGGTGACATCAATGACAACATATTACTGATTTAATCATATTACATATCTAATTAGCAACTCGGTGATCTCTAATCATAGATCTTCAATTAGGTTCTAAATCAGTTGTAGTTCATCATTCTCTCCCTTTGGCATTGATGGCAACTCAAGTAATATGAAATATACCATACACATACCAAACATGTATTCTACAACTCTGTGAACAAATGTTGTACAAGATCACCCTAGCTTAATATTGTTAATCACTATGTTACTCAACAGCATTACAAATACAACTTTGACATTCTGCAGATATGATCTTTTTAGCTCTCAGATTCCTTCTTCTATTCTCAGTAGTTGATCTTCAGTGCTCTCCCTTTCTTTCAGTTTGTCTCTCCCTTAGATAGATGTTTCAATGTTCTCATCGGTGCAAATTGTTTCATATTGTTTATCTCTCCCTTTGACAATAATTCCAAATAAACAAATGAACATATAGCTCTGTAGTAGCCATGCAACTCTTTGTTGTCCGGTGCATACTCTGCATCTCTATATATTGATATGCCAATCCGTTCCAGTTCTCCAAACTTTTCACAACCTTAGACATGATCCAAAGTGTGAACTATGTCGCATCAACATGTATGATCTTTTGATAAGATTAGGCTGATGCAACATCCAAATCACATTAGTGATTGGTAGATAGGGGGAAGACCCCAAGTCTAGTCCTCAAGTATTCAAATGTATCCTTTGGTAGAGGCTTTGTAAATATGTCTGCAGGTTGTTCTTTTGATGTAACAAATTCTAGCTTAACTTGCTTCTCCTATACTTGTTCTCTTAAGTAGTGATACTTAATAGATTTATGCTTTTTTTTAGAGTGCATCACTGGATTCTTTGAAATTTTTATTGCACTAGTGTTATCACAATATATAATCACCGGCTTAGTGATGATCTCATTCATACCTTCTAGAACTTGCCTAATATATGCAATATTTGAATAGTTTGTAGCAACAACAACATACTCTACTTTGGCTGTAGACTGAGAAATGCAAGCCTGCTTCTTACTTGTCCATGTAACAAGTCTTTCACCAAAGAAAAATGCTCCTCTAGTGGTACTTTTTCTATCATCCACATTTCCAACCCAATCAATGTCGGTATAGACTCTGAGTTCAAATTTGCCTTCCTTAGGATACCATAATCTATAATCTTCTATTTTCTTTAGGTATCTTAAGATTCTCTTTGTAGCAACCATGTGTGACTCTCTAGGGTTTGCAAAAAATCTTGCAACAATTCCCATAGCATGTGCTATGTCTGGTCTACTATGTACTACATACATTAACTTACCAATCATAGATTGGTACAATGTCTGGTTTACTTCTATAGTTTCATCTTCCTTAGTCATTTTACATCCAATAGCCATCAGTGTTCCCATAGGTTTAGCATCTTCCATGCCAAATGTCTTCAATACTTCCTTGATATATTTGGAATGTGTGATGAATATACCATTATTCTTCTAAATCACTTGTAGTCCTAGAAAGAACTTAATATCTCCGAACATAGACATTTCAAATTCACTACTCATTTCATCAGAAAATGACTTACAGATTTGATCTTGTCCTCCAAATATAATGCCGTACACAAATATTTCAGCAATAAGAATAGTATCATCAGTATCTCCTTTCATATACAAATTGTTCTTCTCACTTGTTCTAACAAATCCAATACTTAACAAATAAGTATGCAACCTCTCATACCAAACTCTTGGTGCTTGCTTCAAACCATATAAATCTTTATGTAATCTACATACCATATCTTTCTTTTTTGGATCCACGAACCCTTCAAGTTATTCTATGTAGACTTCTTCTTCAAGTATTCCATTCAGAAATGCTGACTTGACATCCATTTGGTAAACTTTGAACTTTTTGTGTGTAGCATATGCAAGTAACATTCTAACTCCTTCTAATCTAGCAACATGTGAAAATGTTTCACCATAATCAATTCCTTCCTCCTGTGCATATCCTTTGCATACCAATCTAGCTTTATTTCTTGTTACCTCTTCATTCTCATTTTTCTTGTTTCTAAATATCCACTTACTACCAATAACATTCTTATCTTTAGGTCTAGGTACTAAGGTCTAGGTTTTGTTCTTCTCTATCTGTTATATTTCCTCTTACATTTCCTTAACCCATTCATCATTTTCTAATGCAACTTTTACATTCTTTAGTTCATATTCACAAACTAGACATGTACCTTGTCTTGCTTTACTCCTTGTTTGCATGTAAGCTTGTCTATATCCAATGATTTGTGTCTCAGGATGATGTCTTCTGAAAAAATTTGCCAGTATCTGATTTCTTGTTTTTGGTTCATCCTGTGTAGGTTCATATGCTTGCTCGGTAGATCCTTCCTGCTCATCGGTTTCTTTTTCCTATTCCTCAATATTATTTTCCTACTGACCAGTTGTCACTATCTATGGCATCGGTAGGTACTTAGGTTGTTCAATGTAAGTGAATCTACTGTAGTCCTCAAGTTCCTTTCTACTTTCCTCTACATTCTTATCATCAAACTCATCAACTCAAACATTAGTACTTTCAATCATTTTATTTGTAACTCTATGCAGACACTTGTATGCTTTACTTTTACTGGAATATCCTATAAATATCCCCTCATCACCTTTTGAGTCAAACTTTCCATTTCTTTCATCTTTCAGAATAAAACATTTGATTCCAAAGATTATGAAATAACTTATATTGGGTTTGTGTCCAAACCATAACTCATAGGGTGTCTTATTAGTGTCCTTCTTCAGTTGTACTTGGTTTAGCACATAGACAATAGTGCTAACGGCTTCTCTCTAGTATGTTTGAGCAACATTCTTCTCTATCATTAATGTCCTTGTGAAGTCAATAATTGAGCTATTCATCCTTTCAGCAATGCCATTCTGTTGGGGTGTCCTCGGTGCAGAGACATGTCTTTTAATACTATGCTCATTACAAAAATTAGTAAATTCATTAGAGATAAATTCACCTCCTCTATCAGATCTTAAGCATTTCAAATCTTTACCAGTCTCTTTTTCTACTTTTGCTTTATACCACTTGAACATATTGAATTCCTCAAATTTTTCTTTCAAGAACATGATAGTCATTAGCCTAGTATAATCATCAACAAAAAGAATAAAATATCTATCTCCATAATAACTCTGAGTTCTCATAGGACCACATAGGTCGGTATGAACTAACTCAAGTATCTTCTTTGTTGAATAATCTTTTCTTTTGAGACTAGATTTAGTCATCTTACCTTTCTGACATTCATGACACATAACATGATCAGGCTTTGACAAGTTAGGCAGACCTCTAACTCTTTTCTTTTTACTGATCTTAATCATGTTATCAAAATTCACATGACATAACCTTTTATGCCATAGCCATGCATCTTCATCATTCATCAATAAACAAGAAGACTGATCATTATCAAGATAAAACAGATTACCTCTGGATTGTGTACCAATTCCAAGAAGTCTTCCTCCATCATCAAATATTTTCACCTTTTTGCTCTCAAAAGAAACTCAGTGGCCTGAATTGTTCATTTATGCCACACTTAGCAAGTTATAGTTTAATCCTCTCACACAATAAGTATTTTCACATTTCAATCTATCATTTATCATCAGGGATCCTTTACCTCTTACCATACAAGGTGCATCATTTCACATTCTTACAGATCCTCCATTGTATTCTTTAAGCTAATCAAATTTTTCTTCATCACCAGTCATGTGATGTGTACAGCCACTATCTATAATCCATGTATCATTTTTATTAACCTTAGAGATAAGTGTTGTCTCTACATACCTTTCATCTTCTTTTGAATCATCCTTCATTGCCACAAATACTACCTCCACATCATCATCAGTGTCAGTATTGGTGATATCTTCTTCCTTAGCAATGTAGCAAACCTTGTTGCCTTTGTCATTATTGTCTCAGTTATCTATGTTTTAGTGTTGGTAGCCTCTTTTGTATCTTCTCCCATAGCTTCCTTCATATCGGTCTTTGGTTCTATCATCATCTTTCTTGCATGTACATCTATCAGAAATGTGACCAACTTCTTTACAGTTAAAGCATGCTAGAGGTAACTTTCCTCTATACCTCCCTTTTCCTTTAGGTAACCTTCTAGCCATAAGAGCTTCAAGTTCATCAAGCTCATCATCATATTGTTATCACTATCATCCTTAATATTTTTGCTACTAGACTTACCAATCTTTAGAGAAGTCATTAAAGCAGATTCAAAATTGGGTACAACACTATTATCATAATTATTTAGTTCAAATGTTGTAAGCTTTCCAATCAGATTATCAAGAGTGAGTGTGTTGTTAGGTGCTAACCTATTTTCATGAATTGCAGATATTCTAATTGCATAGATAGGCAATAGGGTTCTTAGGATTTTTCTTACCATAGTGTCTTCATCAATAACTCCATTTGATTCTCTAATAGCATGAACTACCTCTTTTTTTCTATTTGTGTACTGCACAATGTTTTCACCTTCTTTCATCTTCATGTCATTGAATCTTCCTCTCAAGCTTTCAGCTCTTACTCTCTTGACATTCACATCACCAATATAAATTTGAGCTAGTTTATCCCACATCTGCTTAGAAGTAGTACAGTCCTTGATGTCTTCAAATTTGACATCTGAACAGGCAACAACAATCTCCATGATAGTAACATTATGTTCATGCCTGTCCCTTAGTTGATCAAGGGTCAAGGGACCGGTGGGTGGTGCAAGGTATCCATTTGTCATCAGATCTAGGGTAGAATTCCCAATCCCAGATATATGCAGCTTCATTAAACTTTTCCATATTGTGAAGTTATCCTTGTTTAGCTTTGGTACTTCCCTCTTAAATATTTTAAGACCTTTGTGCTGAAGTCCTTAAAACTCTATTCCAAGAAACCAATGCTCTGATACCAATTGTTAGAATAACTGAGAGGGGGGTGAATCAGTTATCCATAGTCCCAAATCAAAATGTATAATCCAAAACAATTTACTTAAACTTCTGCAGCTCGGTAACATAAAATACTATACTATGTGTGCTTTTACTGATTACTAGTCAATAACATCTAATGATTACCAATCAAATCTAACATGTAATATGCAAAGTATGATAGAAAAAAATCACCACAATGAGCACATAACACAAAAGAGTTAACGTGGAAACCCTATGAAGGGAAAAACCACCTGGGACCGGGAAGCCAAAAATGTTCACTCTTCTGAAGTGAGGTCGGTGAAGACCCAACCCTGTTAAAGGTTACAAACACATTGTTAGGTGTGACCTTGTCAGAGGATTTTAGACCAACTATTATCATCCAACCAACATTCACTAAGGGGTTGATAGGATAACAATGCTCATTCTATAAATGATACATATAAGACTTTCAAGTCCACTTTGTTAAGAGATTTCTCTATTTACAATGGTTAAAATGTAACAGCAGTTTGATCTGATTATAATACAACTTCAATTGCAAATTATCAGATCTATTTTAAGCCCATTCAAATCCTTTGATCAGTATATCAAATCTATATCAACAATAATCAATGACTTACTATCGCTCGGTAATGGCTTTCTGATGCTCATTAAACTCTACAGTTCAGTTCTCCTTAACTAGTTTGATCAGGCATACATGAAGCTTGTTCATGCGATAATTCTGTAGTCCTTTCGGCATAAGTTTCATAATGAAACCTTAGTCTCTTAAATAGACAAGTAAACCATTTTCTTTTCCTTCATTATATTTTACCACTTATTCTCCTTCGTCCATTTTGTCACTTAAGCCTTCCTCAGTAGTTGTGCCCATAACATGTTTTGATTTCATCCTTTAGATCTTCTTTGAATTATGCTAGTCATTGATCTTCATAACAAACATTATCTCCATCACTGATTTTGATGTACTTTCTAGCTCATCAATCCTTAACGGCTAAACTAATCATTTAGTTCATTTTCTCCTACTTGGTTAACAAAGAAATGTGTCAGTGAGCACAAGCTTAGTTTATACTATGCTCGGTATACCCTACACTGCTCGGTGTATACTATAATGCTTCTTCAACCGACCACACTGCCTTGTGTCTTTCAGCTCTTTTCCTCATCATAGATGAATGAAACATAGTCAAGTCAATAACATAAGGTCATAAACTCATCAGTAAGTTACTCAATGTATTCCTTATCCTCATCTGTCATATACATCTTCCTCATGTAGATATTTCTATTCTTCATCTCTTTTACTCCTTTTCTACAGATGTTTGGTTATTGTAACTTACAAAATAAGTGTTGTCAAACTAGTTGACATCAATGACAACATATTATTGATTTAATCATATTACATATCTAATCAGAAAATCGGTCATCTCTAATCACAGATCTTCAATTAGGTTCTAAATTAGTTGTAGTTCATCACAAGCATCTGAGTCTACAAGTATTCAAAGTTTTCTCCTTCATCATCAAGCATAATAGAAAACTACAACACCTATTCACAAGGATTATCTTTCATTATTTCCTTTTGGGTTTTTATGGAGTCCATGATATTGCATTAACATTTGTGATCACATCCAAAGAAAAATTCCATCATCAAGGCATGAGGTAATTCTCAATTAATATCTAGTGCCTATTTCATCTTTCTTTTATGCAATTTTATTACATTTTAAAGTTTGATGCCTAAAAAGTGGTTCAACCAAGGTAAACCTCTTTTACCAACCTTCTTACCTATTTTTTGCATGCAAGAATAGGCTATAGATTTTTTGGATATTTTCTAGTAAGACTGGGAACATTCAGAGTGATACTAAAAGTTTCAAGCAAAAAACCAAGTTACAGATCATGTCATTTGACCTATACTCAAGTACAATTTGAGATAGCTTACCTATACCCTAAAAAAAAGGTTAGAATTTGATACGAATGCATGTTACAATGACATAATCTCAAAAAAATTGTTACAAATATTTTTATATTTCCTTCTGTTAGTTATTTAGATCTAAAGCTTCTTATTTCCTATTTCATTTCTTGATTCATATAAATATTTCCTAATTTTCCTTCCTATATTTATTATCCCTTTCCATTTCAAAATTACATATTTAGATAAGGAAACCATTGTCTCCATTTAGTGCTTGAGTCACCTCTTGAGCCTATTGGGTGCATTTTCCTTCCAAATGTGCAATCTTGGAAAGGAGAGGTGATCTAACCAATTTTGATTGCTTCAATTTTTCTATTGTACATTTTGGTGAACTCAAATCATAACACTCAAATCATAACACTTTCACTTTTCATTTGGGTATTAGATATTATTTGTATGTATTACATTGTCTCATTTTATGTATTCATTTTCAAGAAAAAAAATGGACATAAAAATTCATATTGTTGTCTCTCATTTCATTTACAACAATTAAAACAAAAAAAATATTCATTTCATGCATTAGTTAGTAATCATTGCATTTCATATAGATCCTTTCATTTCTTGTTTATGCACTTGCATTGGAAACATATACATATAGTTTCATACATTTTTCACATGTCATGTTGGTTTGCTCATCATGAATATTTTCTATATTTTATTTTTATTTTTATCTCATAAGAACCCTCCTCAAGAGGACATATTGAGGCAAGGTAATAATCCTTTTCTCAATAATCTCCCTATTTGGGATGAACCATTACAAGATGATTTTGATTTTCCTATTGATATGCATCTCCCCCATGAGGGTACCTTGGTGATAGACAATGACATTATAGTAGAAGAAATTGATTTGATTGTTCATTCCCTTGAGGATACTTTACCTTCTATTCATCTTAATGATTTTCCCTCTACCGATGAAGCCTTAATGAATGATGACCCTTCTCTTAAGATGCACCCCCTTTATGAGGATATTTTGGAGCAAGAGGAGGAAATTATAGAAACCTTTTGTTAATATCACCTTACCTTTATTTGGCATCCCTTTCAGAGATGAAGCATTGATAGAAGTCCCTAATCCTTATTATAAACATTCCCTTACTTATGAGGATACCTTGGAAGAAGAGGACAATATCGTTACTTCTTTCGTTCATGGTCTCTCTTCAAGTGATAAAACTTTAAACAATCAAGAGCTTGATGAAGTAAATGTTGTTAATGTTTTGGGTATTGGGAAACCTAAGGTTGTCGTTCATCTTCATCAAGATATCTTTCCCACTCAAATAAACCAATTTTTATGGTGAAAGGTGATCAACAACCTAATTTTAATTTCATTGATCACATTTATAACACAAGAAACAATAGAAAACCTACAAGTTTTGTTTTTCCTCCATCTCTTACTACTTCTCAACCAGTGCTTCCTTGTACACCCCATCTTCCTCAAAATATTTGAGACTGTGATTTAGCAGAACAAATCTATGCTACTCCTACTAGGATATCTCTTTGGGAGCTTCTTCAAACTTCACATACATATCATTAAGCATTGCAACAACCCTTGAGAAATGTTATTTATCTATCTCTTGTACAAGCTA
Organism: Chamaecyparis obtusa; assembly: GCA_027943335.1. Classification (NCBI taxonomy): domain Eukaryota; kingdom Viridiplantae; phylum Streptophyta; class Pinopsida; order Cupressales; family Cupressaceae; genus Chamaecyparis; species Chamaecyparis obtusa. The sequence continues at coordinate 19,237 of BSBK01006434.1, read as the reverse complement.
ATATAACTTCCATATTGGAATGCATGAATGTGACCACAAAAAAAGCCCAATTTTTTTTTCTCAAGATGAGTTTCCTCCTAAAGAAATTCAAGACATCAACATGATTCCCTTATGGTTTATTTCCTTATCAATGGTAATCTTATTCAAAGAACTTTAGTTGACAATGGATATGGTCTTAATATGTGGATTATTGATTTGTTGTATAAAATTAAGGTGGTTATATCATCAATTAAATATTCTATTCCTATCTATGAATTTGATAATGTTTGTAAATAAACCTTTAGTATTATAACTTTACTTGTTACTTTACCTACACCTATATATATATATATATATATATATATATATATATATATATATATATATATATATATATATATATATATATATATATATATATATATATATATATATATATATATATATATATATATATATATATATATATATATATATATATATATATATATATATATATATATACCAGAGTGATACTAAAAGTTTCAAGTAGAAAACCTAGTTACAAATCAAGTCATTTGACCTATACTCAAGTACAGGTTGAGCTAGCTAACCTATACCCTAAAAAATAGGCTAGAATTTGATAGGAATGCATGTTACAATGACATAATCTCAAAAAAATTGTTACAAATATTTTTGGATTTCCTTCTTTTAGTTATTTATATCTAAAGCTTCTTATTTCCTATTTCATTTCTTGATTCATCTAAATATTTCCTAATTTTCCTTTCTATATTTATTATCCTTTTCATTTCAAAATTACATATTTAGATAAGAAAACCATTTTCTCTATTTAGTGCTTGAGTCACCTCTTGAGCCTATTGGGGGCATTTTCCTTCCAAATGTGCAATCTTGGAAAGGAGAGGTGATCTAACCTATTTTCATTGCTTCAATTTTTCTATTGTACATTTTGGTGAACTCGAATCATAACATTTTCAATTTTGATTTGGTTATTAGATATTATTTGTATGTATTACATTGTCTCATTTTATGTATTCATTTTCAAGAAAAAAATAGACATAAAAAATTCATATTGTTGTCTCTCATTTCAATTAGAGAAATTTAAAATTAAAAAAAAATTCATTTCATGCATTAGTTACTAATCATTGCATTTCATAGAGATCCTTTCATTTCTTGTTTATGCACTTGCATTGGAACAATATACATATAGTTTCATACATTTTTCACATGTCATAATGGTTTGTTCATCATGAATATTTTCTATAATTTTATTTTTATTTTTATCTCGTAAGGACCCTCCTTAAGAGGACATATTGAGGCAAGGTAATAATACTTTTCTCAATAATCCCCCTATTTGGGATGAACCATTACGAGATGATATTGATTTTTCTATTGATATGCATCTCCCCCATGAGGGTACCTTGGTGATAGATGATGACATTATAGTAGAATAAATTGATATGATTGTTCATTCCCTTGAGGATACTTTACCTTCTGTTCATCTTAATGATTTTCCCTCTGCCAATGAAGCCTTAATGAATGATGACCCTTCTCTTAAGATGCACCCTCTTTTTTAGGATATTTTGGAGAAAGAGGAGGAAATTATAGAAACCTTTTGTTAATATCACCTTACCTTTATTTGGCATCCCTTTTAGAGATGACACATTGATAGAAGTCCCTAATCCTTATTATAAACATTCCCTTACTTATGAGGATACCTTGGAAGAACGGGATAATATCATTACTTCTTTCATTTATGGT
>BSBK01006434.1:0-15000 GCA_027943335.1 Chamaecyparis obtusa | reverse complement strand
GAATACGAGACAGGCTACCGAGCATTTCATAGATAAGATCTTCACACAGAAAGGTGATATCTATTAAGCATTTCATAGATCTGTATCAGAAAAGTTGAGTTGTCGTTAGCAGATATTTACTTGTTATTTTCTAATCATTGTAACAGAGTTTGGCAAAATCTCTTAACAGAGTAGACCTAATAGTCTTTTTGTAAATCTCTTAACCGAGTGCACACTCAAGTAGTGTTACTAAAATCCTATCACTAGGTAGATCTAATCAATCTAATAGGTTACTCCTAATAGGGTAAGATCATCAGAAGTGATCACCACTTGTAGCCTTAATAGGAAAACCTTTTCTATCTGTAGTAGTGAAGAATTTGTGGGTGTCATCCCCACCACAGTTTTTACCTTCTAACAAGGGTTTATACATTACCAAAATACTTGTGTTATGTGATGATTATCTTGTTGATTTCATGCTATTTACCTTTGATAGTTAAATGAATGAATGATGCATGTAATGGACTCAAGTTATAGTTGAAGGTTACTACTATTTTTTGTCTAAGGTTGAAAGGTTTATTAGTTAAAAGTTTTTGTGGGTACTGATTCACCCCTCCCCTCTCAGTACCCTATCTCTCCAATCCAACAATTGGTATCAAAGCTTAGTTCTCTTATTGGACAGTTTTAACCACTGAAGGGTAAAGATCTAACCATGGAGAGATATAAGTTAGATAAGAATATAGAGAATCAAAAGATTCAAATACAGATGTTTGTTGAGCAGTATAAGAAAGCTAAGAATGATTTGAAAATTTATTGGTTCAGAGAAAGAACATGGCCATTATGGTGAATGATACTAACTACCATGAAGAAGAGATTGATGATGCATTTGATCACATTGGATCTATTTTAGGAAGTATTTGTATGGTTCTAAAAGCGCAATCTTTGATTTATCCTGAAAATAATCTTCACTTAACCAAAACAAGTGAAAGCACTACAAATTAGTGAGGAATCTCAGATGGTGAGAATGGTAGAAGTAATGAACAATGCTAGACATGTTGAGCAAGAAAGGAATCTAGCTATTGAAGACTAAAGATAGATAATTGAAGAACTTCAAGAAAAAGAAAGTGAGATACAAAGAATCACCGACTACCATTTCGATATATCTAATTAGATGATGACTATAAATCAGGAGATTAATCGAGTCAATGGTGAACTGTCAAGAAAACTTGAAGATATTGGAATACTCGGGGAAGAAAATGAGAAACTAAGAAATGAAATCAAAACTCATCAACAAAACAATGAAATGAAGAAATTGGCTAAAGATAGTTCTAAAAGGATTGATGATTTTCTGACTAATCAAAGAAGATTTGGAAGTAAATATGGATTTGGCTATACCAGCGAAGGAGAATCATCCAAACAGCTCTAAACAAGTCAAAAAAATTCAAAATCAAAGACCTAAAGTGTTGTCATGTTATCACTATGGCAAACCGAGGACATACTTCAAATGTGTGCAGAAGCAAAGCACAAGGTAAACCTCTAGTCACACCTAATTTTAATGGGTTACTATTATTATTGTGGAAAATTTGGTCACCAAGCTTATGACTGTAGAGATAAATAGAATAAGAATGCTAAAAATTCTTCTATGGAGAAATGTTGTTATACTTGTAATGAACATGGACACACTGCATGAGAATGTAAGGCAAAAATGAAGCAAGTATGGATGCCAAAGCAGCAGATCAAACACAAGCCTTATCAACTGAAGAGACAAGGTAATTCTTATATTTGAGATTACAAACACATTGGCTAACTGTATTGCATGTGGTAGATATGGGCACATTGTACAAAATTGTAATAGGAAAAGATGGGCTAGACAATCACTGGGATGGAATGTTTACATTGTCATAAGGTCGGTCATCTAAGAAATGACTATAGAGACCGAGCACCAGAAAAAGGACATGTATTTGAGAGTGGAAACACTATTGCAGATATCGTGAGAATCAGGAATGACATGTGGAAGAAGGCATCAAATGAGAATGGAGAGTCAAGAAATGTTCGTCGGTGAAACCTCATCCAATGGATTAGGTGACATCAATACCTCTACTTAAGGTGATATAGGTATGTATGGAGCTGACATCTCAAATGATCATATTTCACATATAGTTTCTTATATATGACGAGCACATACCAAATCTACTGAACATAGATGCACTATGGTTTATATGTTATGAGCTTAGAAGTCACACAGTCGATAAAAGTTAGACCGTAGAGATTACCCGTCGGTAATCACTACTTAAGGTTAACTGAGTATCAGTTTCAACTGAGTAAGAAATCACATATTAACCAAGCTGATGAAAGTTTATAGTTGTCATGAATTGGAAAGTAGGTTGAGCATTAATGACATAAATTTTTAAGAGGGAAATTGGAAAATGCTACAAATACACGGAAGTCTAAGTTCATTTTCAGAGAGTGATTTCAGAGAGCGATAACTTCATAGAGCAAGTTTGAGCCAAAATATTTTTCAATTTCATCCAAAGTAGCTGCAGATCAAACTGAGCACATTCCTTGAAATGTTCCAAGTAAGTTGAAACCCCTATCAAGCATATTCATCATACTTACCGAAAACCTAGTTTGTTATAATGGCATCCACCACAAGAACTTCAAAAGTTGTGGAAGAGGAAGTTAATCTTATCGTGTCAACAAACTATAGTGAACCCAAATACAAGTCACACCCAAAAGTAGCATCAAAAATGGATTCAGCGGGTGCTTTTTTCGAGCATCTGACCTAGGGTTTTATTGGTCAAAGACATTCGATCGTACATTCACTGCAAAATAGGAGAAATATGAGATTTCAAAATGTATGTTGCATACCAGGCACTATGTGGTGATGATGCAAAGTTAAAACTAGAGCATAAATAGGTAGAAATGATTGGACTCACTAATGCCCTAAATTTTCTAAAGAATTTCAAAACAGAATGGATTAGGGTTGTGCTAAGTCGATTATCATGAGGGCACATTTTGGCTGCATAGTCTGATCAAGGTAACAAGAATGATTCATAGGGTTACAGGTTACCCTACAGCCAACAGGTGAAAGTATTCCAAAGTTCATCTCAAGCCGGTGTTGAGAAAAATACAAGTGCAACATGGATGATAGATAATTAAAGATAGCTTCTATTATGGATCTGAAAGTTAAGTTTGCAGCACATGTAATAGGTTATAAGTTCTATTAGTTGAAAAGACTAAATAGTGTACCATGTAGTGCTATGGATATGGCTTACAAATGATAAAGAAGGGTCATCAGATAGACCTTGCCAAGCTACCCCTGAAATAGGTTGAAGATAATATAAAAACAATCAAGTCTAAAAAAGTCTAATACCTGTAAGTTTGGCTCACTGCTAGTATGTTTATTTTTCTATCTCCATAACTTCTTTCCTTCTGTCGATCACAAATTTTGGTCTACTGACACACCGGTCACTTCGTAAATTTATGATATAGTAACAAGTCTAGGAGATAATGCAAATAATGTTGTAGATGAATATTTTGAAGATTTTAAGATCAAGATGAATCTGAGGAGTAGAATTCCAAGCTCACTGGTTGAGAAATATGAGATGGATATTTTTTCCTAGTGGACACTGACCATACATTGATTAAAGCTGTAGAATCGAGGACAAAATGGCTAGCAACTATGGGATATAAAATGGATCATGATTTCAGTTTGAAATCAATCAAGCCATTATTGGCTTTTACCAAAGGACAAGAAGCCGAAAGGTTTGGAAACTTTGAAGAGGCAAAATCTAGAATATAGACAGGTCTTGTCATCAGAAAAATAACATGGAAAGCCAAGAAAATGAAGAAATTTTTAACTGAGAAGTGTGGTGATGTATCTAACTCATCTGACAATTCACTAGTTGAACCTGCAACCAAAGGTCAGCTACTATTGACTAACAAGGCACATGATAGTGAGGAAACTGAGTTAGACAAAGAAAAGGACTCTATACCGATTTATCCCACTCCAACTCCAAAGAAGAAGCAGTTACCAACACAACCAAGAGCACAAACAAGATCAATTACTACAGCTTCATCACCATTAAAAAAGGGATCTGGAATGGAAATAAAACCTAATGCAACTACACTGACTAAAAACGTATGCAAAGAGAAAAACCAAGGTTGTAGCTACAACACCAAAGAAAAGGAGAAGACTCATAAGGAGTTAGGAAGACCTGAGGATGAAGAAAATGATAATGAACAATCCAAGGTTGTTAGTAATAAGGACATATCAATTGATGAAGTCGTTGAGGATATAATTGAGAATGGAGATCTCTTTGATCTAAAACTCAGTCAATTTGACAACATGTCAACCAAAGATCAAAATCAAATTGAGGAAGAAATCATCAAGATGATGATTAAGTTCAAAAAGGATCCATTAGAATTTGCTAAGCAATTACCATAGGCACTAGACAATAGAATAAACTAGAAATGGTCATATGCCTTGGACACCGAGAAGAAAATGAGGGAACAATCCCTAGTATCAGCAGCACCAAATCTATCTCTTGATGAGATTAAGGATTATAGGGATACATAGTATCAAAGATTCAAAGTAAAAGGATGAGCTATGTAATTTTTAGATAAAAATATGGTAGATATTGATGAGAAAGGCCACCTTATGTGGACATGAATCATTAAAGAAAAAGGGCAAGCTGAGAAGGCTACATTTCTAAATTTGTCTAAGAAGAGATAGAGATCAAAAGGTAAAGGTATACATATTGATGATATTGATTTAACAAAGAAGAAGATAGATGTATCATTTACCAAGGTGATTGATACAACAATTGAAAAAGAAGTTATAACAATACCACAGGATTCACTGGATTGTGTAAAGATCCAAGTCAACGAGAAAAAATGATGATGATGATGTACTCATTAAAGACATTACTAATGGTGATCCTGATGATAGAGATGATGGTGAAGATGTGAACATTGCAGTAGACACTACACAAGATGAAGGACAAGTTATCGAGTGTGCATACACATCATTACCAGGTAAGCTTCCTGTACTTATGGAAGCAGTTGAGATTTTATCTCAGGAGAAACCTAATGGCTTAGACCCCAAGCAACCAAAGGATACTACAGGGGAACAAAGCACCAAAACACCTATAGAAACAAACAAGCCTAAAGAGAAAGAGGCACCAGAGGTAGAAACAAAGGATCGAGAGAATCCTAATGTAATTGAGGCTAGTCCACCGGACAATACATCAGAGGCTCTAACATAGTCTATCAACACAAAGGTCACCGAGGAGAAACATAAGGTAGATACAGTGTCCACTCAAGTAGGTTACACAAAGTTCTGAGGTAAAGGACATTGTACCAATTATAAAAAGTTCACCTCAAGAACTGGAAAAGAAGAAGAAGAAAAAGAAAGGAAAAGCATCGGTCACCTTAGATGAAGTCATAGTTATACCAGATTGTGACCCGAGGACCCTAAGCCCCAAAGAACTAATAAAATATGGGGAATTGTGTACAAGAAAAGTAGCGAAGGAGAAATTGAAACAAGAAAGAAAAAGAAAGGAAATACCTGAGAATGTAAGAGATATCTTACAACAGGTTGTACCTGAGATACATATAGATGAGGATACTCTGATCATGGACCAACTTGCTACACCTACTGAAGAGATAAATGCCCCAGATGTCAAAGTAGATAAGAGAATAGAAGAAAGGACTGAATCAAAGATATAAGATAAACTTATAGAAAGGATCAGCCAAGAAGTGGAAATTAAAAAGGTTAAGCTATCTGAGGTAATAATTGAAATTTAGGGTATTACTCAGTTAAATTTGTCAATTTTTGTTCACAATACGCATTGTGGAAACTTTCACTACCGAGATCAGTGACAAGATTAAATAATTTGATAATGAAATCAACGCCAATGTGCATAAGAAGCCTTAACTGAGCATCAAGCATTTTCCAAACATATCTTGAAAGTTCAAGAACTCGGGCGGTTAAGAGAAGATCTTTGAAAACAGGAAGAAATAATCATTGAACAAGTCACAGAATTGCAAACTGAGATGCTTCCTTACCTACAAATCCTTGAGAAGCACATTTTCAAGGTACAAACACTTGTTGCAAACACCAGAAATCTCTATGTTGGACAAAATTTTTGATATGCATGCACAAGTCGGTCTTGAGCACATTGCTCTCACCAACTTGAAAGACGAATGGGAAAACCTCTTGGAGTCATTGAAGAAAACCCACAAGAACATTTTTGATAAGTTGTAAGTATACATTTTCTATTTGGCATTAATATCAAAAAGGGGGATAAAAATGTATATGCCAAATATGTATATAAAATGCTAAGTATACTACACATTACTGGGAGCATGCATTGAGGGGGAGTAATAGAAATTATTTTTTGATAAGTATCTATGTATATGGCGGAGACATTAAGTATTTTGAGATCTATGTCTATATACATTAAGGTTTTGATACTAATGCCAAAGGGGGAGATTGTTATCTCCATTTGAGCATTAAAGATTATCATTAGTATCAAAGACATTGGTTGGTTACCTATGCTACTCTAGTCAGTAACTGCAAGCACTACAAGCCAGTTGGTTAAGACTTCACACTGAGCACCAAGGCAGCTCTACCGAGTGGTAGTAAACACCGAGCAGACTGGAACACCGAGCACCAATGTAAATTACTAATCAGGATATATAGTGTTTATTAAGGAAGATAGTAAACAACATAGTAATCACAAATGGCTCATTTATCTATGCAAATAGTTACAATAGAATCACAAAATGTTTTACCAAGATCAAGGATCATTTATTGTAAGATTCCATCATTAATTATGATGATGATCTTTATGTATTTGCTAGATCAAAGTTATTTTTGTACATTGTAGATCTTAGGGTTTTATCTAAGATATTGTAACCTAATTTTGTTAAGTGGCAAAAGTAGTATGCTCTATGTATGTATTTCAAGTCTTTTGTATGTATGCGTGGAGGCTTAATAAGGAAGTTAAGAAAAAGAAGAAGAACTTCTTGAAGCATTAGCCAACTTCATGAATATTAGTTATCGGGAAGAGAAAAACAATATTCAGATATATTCAGATTGAGCAGAATCAAATAGGCTACTGAGCAGTTCAGAGCAGAGATCTTCACATAGAAAGGTGATATCTATTAAGCATTTCATAGATCTGTATCAACAAGTTGAGTTGTCATTAGCAGATATTTACTTGTTATTTTCTAATCATTGTAACAGAGTTTTGGCAAAATCTCTTAACAGAGTACACCTAACAGTCTTTTTGTAAATCTATTAACCGAGTCCACACTCAAGTAGTGTTGCTAAAATCCTATCACTAGGTAGATCTAATTGATCTAATATGTTACTCCTAATAGGATAAGATCATCAAAAGTGATCACCACTTGTAGCCCTAACAGGAAAACCTTTTCTACCTGCAGTAGTGAAGAATTTGTGGGTGTCATCCCCACCGTAGTTTTTACCTTCTAACAAGGGTATCTATGTTACCAAAATACTTATTTTATGTGATGATTATCTTGTTGATTTCATGTTATTTACCTTTGATAGTTAAATGAATGAATGATGCATGCAATGGACTCAAGTTATAGTTGAAGGTTACTACGGTTTGCGGTCTAAGGTTTGAAAGGTTTATTAGTTAAAAGTTTTTGTGCGCACTGATTCACCCCTCCCCTCTCAGTACCCTATCTCTCCAATCCAACAATTGGTATCAGAGCTCAGTTCTCATATTGGATAGTTTAAGCACTGAAGGGTAAAGATCTAACCATGGAGAATGATACTAACTACCATGAAGAAGAGATTGATTATGCATTTGATCACATTGGATCTAGTTCAGGAAGTATTTTTGATGGTTCTGAAAGTGCAATCTCTGATTTGTCCTGAAAAGAATCTTCACTTAACCAAACAAGTGAAAGCACTACAAATCGGTTAGGATTCTTAGATGGTGAGAATGGTAGAAGTAATGAGCAATGCTAGACAGGTTGAGCAAGAAAGTAATCTAGCTATTGAAGACAGAAGATAGATAATTGAACAACTTCAAGCAAAATAAAGTGAGATACAAAGACTCACCGACCACCATTTTGATATATCTAATTAGATGATGACTCTTTAAATCAGGAGATTAATCAAGTCAATGGTGAACTGTCAAGAAAACTTGAAGATATTGGAATACTTGGAAGAAAATGAGAAACTGAGAAATGAAATCAAAACTCAACAACAACACAATGAAATGAAGAAATTGGCTAAAGATAGTTCTAAAAGGATTGATGATTTTCTGACTAATAAGAGAATATTTGGAAGTAAACCTGGATTAGGCTATACTGGCGAAGGAGAATCATCCAAAAAATTTTGAAAAAGTCAACAACAATCAAAATCAAAGACCTAAAGTGTTGTCATGTTATCACTGTGGCAAACTAGGACATACTTCAAATCTATGTAGAAGAAAAGCACAAGGTAAACCTCCAGTCACTCCTAAGTTTAATGGTTACTATTATTATTGTGGAAAATTTGGTCACCAAGATTATGAGTGTAGAGCTAAACAAAATAAGAATGCTAACAATTCTTCTATGGAGAAACTTTATTATACTTGTAATGAACATGGACACACTACACGAGAATGTAAGGCAAAAATGAAGCAAGTACAGATGCCAAAGTAGCAGATCAAATGCAAGCCTTATCAATCAAAGAGACAAGGTAATTCTTATGTTTGGGATTACAACACATGGGCTAACTATATTGCATGTGGTAGATATGGGCACATTGCAAAAAAATTGTCATAGGAAAAGATGGTTTGGACAATCACAAAGCTAGACAAGCACTGGGATGGCATGTTTACATTGTCATAACGTTGGTCATCTAAGAAAGGACTACAGAGACTGAGCACCAGAAGAAGGACATGTATTTGAGAGTGGAAACACTATTGCAGATATCATGAGAATCAGGAACAACATGTGGAAGAAGGCATCAAATGAGAATGGAGAGTCAAGGCAATGTTGTCGGTGAAACCTCATCCAATGTATTAGGTGACATCGGTACCTCTACTTAAGGTGATATAGGTATGTATGGAGCTAACATCTCAAATGATCATATTTCACATATAGTTCCTTATATATGATGAGAACATACCAAATCTACATGAACATAGATGCACTATGGTTTATATGCTATGAGATAACAAAGTCACATAGTCGGTAAAAGTTAGACCGAGCTAGAGGTTACCCATCGGTAATCACTACTTAAGGTTAACCAAGTATCAGTTTTAACCTAGTAGGAAATCACATATTAACCGAGTTGATGAAAGTTTGTAGTATTCACTGAGTTGACAGTTCTCATGAACCAGAAAGTAGGTCGAGCATTAATGACATAAAGTTTTAAGTGGGAAATTGGAAAATTCTATAAATACATGGAAATCTAAGTTCATTTTCACATAGCGATTTCGGAGAGCTATAATTTCAAAGAGCAAGTTCAAGAAAATGATTTATCAATTTCATCCAAAAGCAGCTATAGATCGAACTAAGCACATTCTTCGACATATTCTGAGTAAGTTGAAACCCCTACCAAGCATATTCATCTTACTTACCGAAAACCTAGTTTGTTATAATGGCATCCACCGCAAGCACTTATAAAGTTGTGGAAGAGGAAGTTAATCTTATTCATGTCAGTGAATTATAGTGAACCCAAATACAAGTCACACCTAGAAGCAACATCGAAAATAGATTCAACGGGCACTTTTTTGAGCATCCCACCTAGGGTTTTATTGGTCAAAGACATTTGATTGTACATTCACTGCAAAATAGGAGAAATAGGAGATTTCAAAATGTATGTTGCATACAGGCACTATGTGGTGATGATGCAAAGTTGAAACTAGAGCATAAACAAGTAGAAATGATTGGGACTCACTAATGCCCTAAATTTTCCAAAGAATTTAAAAATAGAATGGATTAGGGCTGTGCTAAGTTGATATCATTAGGGCACATTTTGGCTAGATAGTCTGATCAAGGTAACAAAGAGAATGATTCATAGGGTTACAGGTTACCCTACAACTGACAAGGTGAAAGCATTCTGAGTTCATCTCGAGCCGATGTTGAGAAAAATACAGGTGCAGCATGGCACAACAGAACATTAAAGATAGCTTCAATTGTGGATCCAAAAGTTAAGTTTGCAACACATGTAATAGGTTATAAGTTCTATCAATCAAAAAGACTGAATAATGTACCATGTAGTGCTATGGATATGGCTTACAAAATGATAAAGAAGGGTCATCAGTTAGACCTTGCTGAGCTACCCCTGAAACAAGTTGAAGATAATATGAAAAACAATCAAGTCTCAAAAGTCTAATACCTGTAAGTTTGGCTCACTACTAGTATGTTTATTTTTCTATCTCCAAAAATTCTTTCTTCTGTCGATCACAAAGTTTTGGTCTACCGACACATCGGTCACTTCACAAATTTCCTGATATAATAACAAGTCTAGGAGATAATGCAAATAATGTTGTAGATGAATATTTTGAAGATTTTAAGATCAAGATGAATCTAAGGAGCGGAATTCCAAGCTCACTGGTTGAGAAATATGAGATGGATATTTTTTTCCTAGTGGACATCGACCATACATTGATTAAAGCCATAGAGTCAAGGAAAAAAATGGCTAGCAACTATGGGATATAAAATGGATCATGATTTCGGTTTGAAATCAATCAAGGCAATTATTGGCTTTACCGAAGGACAAGATGGCTGAAAGGTTTGGAAACTTTTGAAGAAGCAAACTCTAGAAAATAGATAGGTCTTGTCATCGGCAAAATAACAAGAAAGCCAAGAAAATTAAGAAAGTTTTAACTAAGAAGTGTGGAGATGTATCTGACTCATTGATGATTCACCGGTTGAACCTGCAACCAAAGGTCAGCTACTGTTGACTAACAAGGCACATGATAGTGAGGAAACTGAGTCAAACAAAGAAAAGGACTCTATACTGATTTCTCCCACTCCAAATCCAAAGAAGAAGCAGTTACCCAGCACAACCAAGAGCACAAACAAGGATCAGTTACTGCAGCTTCATCACCTTTGAAAGAGGGATCTAGAATGGAAACAAAACCTAAATCAGCTACACCGACTAAAACGTATGCAAAGAGGAAAAACCAAGGTTGTAGCTACAACACCAAAGAAAAGGAGAAGACTCATACGGAGTTCAGGAAGACCTTGAGGATGAAGAAAATGATAATGAAACAATCCAAGGTTGTTAGTAATAAGGACATATCAATTGATGAAGTCGTTGAGGATATAACTGAGAATGGAGATCTCTTTGATCCAAAACTCAGTCGATTTGACAACATGTCAACTGAAGATCAAAATCAAATTGAGGAAGCAATCATCCAGATGATGATTAAGTTAAAAAATGTTCCATTAGAATTTACTAAGCAATTACCACATGCACTAGAAGACAAAATAAACCAGAAGAATGGTCATATGCCTTGGATACTGAGAAATAAATGAGAGAACAATCCCTAGTATCAGTAGCACCAAATCTATCTCTTGATGATTTAAGGATTATATGGATACATATTATTAGAGATTCAAAGTAAAAGGTCGAGCTATACAAGTTTTAGATGAAAATCTGGCAGATATTGATGAGACAGGCCACCTTATGTGGACATGAAATCATTAAAGAAAAAGAGCAAGCTGAGAAGGCTACATTTCTAAATTTGTCTAAGAAGAGATAGAAATAAAAAGGTAAAAGTATACATATTGATGATGTGGATTTAACAAAGAAAAAGATAGATGTATCATTTATCAAGGTGATTGATACAACACTTGAAAAAGAAGTTATAACAATTCTACAGGATTTCACCAGATCGTGTAAAGATCCAAGTCAATGAGAAAAATGATGATGATTGTACTCATTGAAGATATTACTAATGGTGATCCTGATGACAGAGATGATGGTGAAGATGTGAACATTGCACCAGACACTACACAAGATGAAGGACAAGTTACCAAGTTCTCATACACATCATTATTGGGTGAGCTTGTTGTACTTGTGGAAGTAGTTGATATTTTATCTCAGGAGCAACCTGATGGCTTAGACCCTGAGAAACCAAAGGATACTACAGGGGAACAAAGCACTGGAACACCTGTAGAAACAAACAAGCCTAAAGAGGAAAGAGGCATTAGAGGTAGAAACAAAGGATCAAGAGAATCCTAATGTAACTGAGGCCACTCCACCAGACAATACATCAAAGGCTCTGACATAGTCTACTGACCACAAAGGTCACCGAGGAGAAGCAAAAGGAAGATACAGTGTCACCTGGGTAGGTTACACAAAGTTCTGAGGGTAAAGGACATTGTACCACTTATAAAAAGTTCACCTCAAGAACCGGAAAAAGAAGAAGAAGAAAAAGAAAGGAAAAGGGTCGGTTACCTTAGATGAAGTCATAGTATACCAGATTGTGACCCAAGGACCCTAAGCCCTAAGGAGCTAAGAAAATATGGGGAATTGTGTACAAAGGAAGGCAACACAGAGAAATTGAGACAAGAAAGCATAAGAAAGGAAATACTTGAGAATGTAAGAGATATCTTACAACAGGTTGTACCTGAGGTACATATAGATGAGGATACTTTGATCATGGACCAACTTGCTACACTTTCTAAAGAGATAAATATCCCAGATGTTGAAGCAGAAAAGAGAATAGAAGAAAGGGCTGAATCAAAGATACAAGATAAACTTGTAGAAAGGATCAGCAAGAAGTGGCAATTAAAAAGGTTAAGCTATCTAAGGTAATAATTGAAATTCAGGGTATTACTCATTTAATTTGTCAATTTTTTCTCAAACTATGCACTATGGGAAACCTTCACTATCGAGATCAGTGACAAGATTAAACATCTTGATAATGAAATCAATGTCAGTGCACAAGCAGCCCTAACCAAGCCTCAAACATTTTCCAAGCATATCTTGAAAGTTCAAGAACTTGGGTGGTTAAGAGAAGATCTCCAAAAATAGGAAGAAATAATCAGTGAACAAGTCACAGAATTGCAAACTGAGATGCTTCCCTACTTGAAAATCTTTAAGAAGCACATTGTCAAGGTAACAAACACTTGTTGAAATACCCAAAAATCTTAGTATTGGACAAACATTTTTGATATGCATGGCACAAGTCAGTCTTGAGCACATTGCTCTCGACCAACTTGACAGAGGAATGGGAAAACCTCTTGGAGTCATTGAAGAAAACCCACAAACACATTTTTGATAAGCTGTAAGTATACATTTTGTATGGGCATTAATATCAAAAAAGGGGGATAACAATGTATATGCCCAAATATGTATATAAAATGCTAAGTATACTACACATTACTGGGAGCATGCACCGAGGGGGAGTAATCAGAAATTATTTTTTGATAAATATCTATGTATATGGTGGAGACAGAAAGTATTTTGAGATCATATGTCTATATACATTAAGGTTTTGATACTAATGCCAAAGGGGGAGATTGTTATCTCCATTTGAGCATTAAAGATTGTCATTAGTATCAAAGACATCGGTCGATTACCTATGTTATTCTAGTCAGTAAACTGCAAGCACTCCAAGCCAGTTGGTTAAGTCTTCACACCAAGCACCAGGGCAGTTTTACTGATTGGTAGTAAACACCGAGCAGACTGGACAGTGAGCACCAGTGCAATTACCGAGTAGTATATACAGTGTTTACTGAGGAAGACATTAAATGTCATAGTAATCAAGAATGGCACATTTATCTATGTAAATGGTTACACAAGAATCAAAAAATGTTTTACCAAGATTGAGGATCATTTATTGTAAGATTCTATCATTAATTGTGATGATAATCTTTATGTATTTGCTAGATCTAGGTTATTTTTGTACGTCATAGATCTTAGGGTTTTCTCTAAGATATTGTAACCTAATTTTGTTAAGTGGCAAAAGCAGCATGCTATATGTATATATTTCATGTTTTTTGTATGTATGCACGGAGGCTTGATAAGGAAGTTAAGAACAAGTAGAAGAACTTCTTGAAGCATTAGCAAACTTCATGAATATTAGTCATTAGGCAAAGCAGAATAGTATTCAGAGATATTTAGATTAAGCAGAATTAGACAGGCTACTGAGCAGTTTAGAGAAGAGATCTTCACATAGAAAGGTGATATCTATTAAACATTTCATAGATTTGTATCAAACAAGTTGAGTTGTCATTAGCAGATATTTACCTGTTATTTTCTAATCATTGTAATAGAGTTTTCACAAAATCTCTTAACAAAGTAGACCTAACAGTCTTTTTGTAAATCTCTTAACTGAGTGCAACACTCAAGTAGTGTTGCTAAAATCCTATAACTAGGTAGATCTAATTGATCTAATATGTTACTCCTAACATGGTAAGATCATTAGAAGTGATCACCAGTTATACCCCTAACAGGAAAACCTTTTCTATCTACAATAGTGGAGAATTTGTGGGTGTTCATCCCACCATAGTTTTAACCTTCTAACAAGGGTTTCTACATTACCAAAATACTTGTGTTATGTGATGATTATCTTGTTGATTTCATGCTATTTACCTTTGATAGTTAAATTAATAAATGGTGCATGCAATTGACTCAAGTCATAGTTGAAGGTTACTACTATTTGTTGTCGAAGGTTTGTAAGGTTTATTAGTTAAATGTTTTTGTGGGCACTGATTGACCCTCCCCTCTTAGTACCCTATCTCTCCAATCTAACACATCCCTCCTCTCACTCCCCCTCCACATCATTCTCCTTCTCCCTCTCCCTCTCCTCTCTCTCCCTCTCTCTCTCCCCCTCACTCTCCCCCTCCCCCTCCATTCCCCTCCCTACTCCTCCCCCTCACACTCCCATGCTCCTCTCTCATCCCCTTAGACTCCCTCTTCCTCTCGATCTCTTCTTCCCTCCCAAATCCCCTTCTCTTCCTCCCAATCCCCTTCTCTTCCTCCCTATCCCTCTCCCTCTCTCTCTCCTCACTCCCCCTCCCCCTTTCCCTCTCTTC
>BSBK01006433.1:0-205000 GCA_027943335.1 Chamaecyparis obtusa | reverse complement strand
TTAAAGTTTTACAATAAATTGAATTAAATTAAGAGGTTGTATGAGGTCTTAAACACAATCATAATCTTTTGATGCAAAAGCATGATCTAGGTCTTCATTTATTATATCATCTTGATCTTGTGTCTCAATAGGTGTTAAGGATTTTTTTAAAAATTCTTCAACCCATTTTGTATTCCCCCATTCTTCCCATTCACCTGCAACACAAAATTGACAAAAACATGCAAGCTTCATAGTCCATATAGTCCAAGTGTTAGAATTCAAACTCCTAAGTGAATGCCATTTAGTTGATCTGTTGATTGTATCACAATCATATCTTGAAAGCATATTCATCTCTTCAACTAGCCAAAAAAAAACCGTATGATTGTAGAGTTATCACTTGATCCACGTCCATCTTTAAATTTTGATTTTTCTCAAATTTGACTTTCTCTCTACAAAGGGTTCTCTTAACACATGCATCGGCACCATCTTGTTCTCCCTTCTTGTCTCCAGCCTAAAAAATAACTCCAAATATGTTGGATATTTATTTTCTTACATGTCCTACTCAACTTAATAAAACATTCTAGCATCCTTGGATTTCCCTGTGCAATTATCTGAATGCTATATTAGATATTATGTTATATGAATTTCTCTCTCCCTTAAATTTTCATAAAAGGTCTTAAAGTAATAATGGACAAGCTCTGATGAGTTTAATTTATTATCACTCATATAGAAATGGTACTATCTCAATACTTTTTGATCCTCTTTTGTACTATCAGGTGCATGCCTATAGACAGTATGAACAAAAATTGCTACTTGCATTGAATTATAATACTGTAGTTTGATCTCATTTTTAGGAATGGGAACACTGAGAGGGAGGGGGGGGGGTGAATCAGTGTTAACTATATATTTATCCTTTTAATTAATCTTTAAACTAAACTTAAATGCTTAAATACTTAAATGAACATCCACATAAACATGAAACATGAAATCAACACATAACACCAATATGGTTATGGGGAAACCCAAATACATAAAAAACTTGGTGGGAATTGACACCCACTAATATTTTGTACTAGTGTTTAGTGATCCTTGTTAGAAGATCCTTAACCCTGTTAGGAGTTGCTTTACAATGTATTAAGTATAGTAGACCTTGTTAAGGGTCAGACCCTATTAGGAGTCTTTTACAATAGTCCATATTAGGGGAGTGGATACAATGTCCTAGAGCTCACCGCTCAAGTGGTGAAGGCTACAAACTTCTGATCTCTAATACACACTATATCTACTAGATGAACTATCACTGTGACACTCCTTGTCAGATCAATTCCTTTGATGCACTAATGCTTTGACCTCTTGCAAAGCTCTAATACATCTTATAGATACTTCTCACACTTCTTCTCTTCTTATCACAACTCTCTAGCAACTCACATACTAATTATAATGGGCGCATCTCATATTTATATGCGCATATAAATAAATAACTAGGCTGGCCCTTAGACCTATTACATACCATGCTTTCAAATGAATTGGCTCAAGCATGTTTACAAACAAATATATATACATTTTGGAAACCTAATTACAATAGGTGCATAGCATTTACATCAATAGAATATAATAGCAACTCAAAATGATAACAATTGGCTGCATACTCTGCTCTTCACTGGCACTCACTAACTATGTAACTTCATATGTCTGTGTGTTCCTCATACTTTCATATCTGATCATGTGCTCATAGAATAAGCATGGAAATAGTCTAACCAACTTAACTTCTAGGGTGCACACCATAACTCATTCATACACACATTTGCTGATGCTCTGAGTTGTAGGAACTCTGTACACTGTCCAATCTTCAACACTTAACCAATTTCTGATCTTCTCATCAAGTGCGCTAACTCCAAACTGCTATATGACTTTGTTTCCATAATGAAAACACTATATTCAGTCGTATACATTAGTATAGCCAACTTTCCAATAATCTCCCCCTTTGTCATTGATGGCAACAAAGGAATATGGCCAAGTTGCTAACTATCCTTAATACACAAAACTTTTTGTCTTCTATACATACACTTATATCTCCCTATACATATTATGATCCATATCCTATACATAACTCCCCCTTTAACTATAATTACAAAGGTGTTTCAAAAACTTTATCTACATATACTCACTCAGGGAAAACATCTAGATATGCTATCTTTAGGTTTTGGATCTCCTTCTTCCAAAATGTGATCAAAGAGTTTACTATTTGGAGATGGGCACATAGTGCATATTATAGCTTCTCCATCTTCTCCAAGTCAGTGCTAGCACCATGATCATGTGTTACTATTGTAGCGTCTATGTCCTTGATGTTCTAATTGAGTATATCTAATGAGGGTGCAAGAGCATTCCTGAGCCATGTTTCCCTTGCCCTAGTCTTTGACATTTATTTTTCTTCCTTCTCAATCTTATTTATTTTCCCTTGGTATACATTATTACACATGTTTACATCTTTGGATGTGTCTTTCACTAAACTCTTCACTTTCTTAATCATAGCTTCTGCCTCTTTTATTTTCTTGAAATGGTCATCAGTAAGCTTATCCTAATCCATGCATTATGCAATGACTCTTCTTCCTTGATCTAAAAACTCTTTTAAGGATGCTTGACCAGTCTTGAGTGAGCTTGGTCAAGTGAAAAGTTTCTCATTAATTCACTTAATCTCTTCTTTAGGTACTTTTCTTCTCAAACTAGGGATGCAGATTCTTCAAGGCTAGAGAAATTACTTTTGAAATGTGACATGACTATACTCACATACTCAACAAATTGTATCTTTGACACTTTCTTGTCTTCTAGCAACAAATTGTTTAGAATGTTTACTGATTCTACTAGGAGGGGATTCCTCATCACTTGTTTTTCTTTGGCCTTTTCCATGGCTAGGACGCTGAATTTTATCATATCTTCTTCTCTCCATGAGTCCAAACTGGATGTGTGATGTGTCAAACTTGACAATAATGCTGCTGAGGGAGTGATGGGAGTGCTATCTATCACTTCGTGTTTTACCTTGACTAGTTCAACTGATGGTTCATTACTCTCTTCTTCTTTTTCTATTTCTTTCTTTTCTTCCATCTTTTATTCTTCCTTCTTATCTTCAATCAATACTTCTTCTTGATGAGTGGGAGGTGTGTTGTTGCATAAAGTTTCAACTTCTTGAGTTCTTACAAATACCTCTTCAAACTTATCCAAATTAGTGTCAGTGGCCACCATGGCTATATCTACATTGTCAATGATCAAGGAGCTATCCTTTAGTGACTCTATCTTGGGCACAGACTTATCTGCCTCTATTTGAGTTTCTACTATAGGTTCTAAATCTTGAGGACCTGTTGCTGATGCATCATTGGGCTCTACCACCTTGACTTCCTTTATGGGTACTTGTACTATGGGTGCAGTGGGTGGATACATGTGCCTATTCATAAAGACCTTCTCAAAGGCTTTCTCTATTTCATTGGCAACTAATTCATTGTTTTTATCCATTATATTCAATGTTCTTATCTTGGTCCTGAGGTGAGGCTTCACTAGATTTAATAGTAACTTCTCTTCTATCTCACATATTGGAAGAGTTTCATCTAAGATCTTCTCTCTTATCTATAGATCTTCTTCAATAGCTTGTCTCTTTTGGAATTCTAGGATGTTCGATACATTATCAGGGATCATAGTCTTAAGTTCCAAGACTGTCTTCTTGAACTTCAACATGTTTTTGATTATCATACTATGTATCTTAGATTTGTCTATTTCACTATATTTTTCATAAAAATTCCCTACTTGATCAATTCTTTCCTTGTCAATTATTCTTGCACTTAGCACACTGAGACTAGGTTTGAAACTTACTTCAGGAGGTGCTTGTGAGTTCCTTCTATTTCTTGTGACTCTTGAGGATGGATGACTAGTTCTAAACTCTTTTGTCCTCTTTGGCATTTCCTTATACTCTGAAGGAGAAGTAGGGTCAATGGTTTCTTTGGGCATAGAGGGAGTATCATCAATTTTATCCTTATGTTCATCAGACTTCTCTATCTTTACCTTCTTCAACTTGGGATCATGTGATTCTACCTTTGCTACATCTACGCTCTCTAATTCCAAAGCAATCTTTTGTTCTTTTTGTTTGTCTAGATCTACTTAAGACAATCCATGTATTCTCAAGATCTTTGATGTGACTTTAGCAACCTTTCTTTTTGTTGCTACACTATTTAGTTTAGCATCTATCTCTCTTGTCTTTTCCTCACAAGTTCACCACCTTGGCTCATTAGGGTCAGTAGGAGATGAAATAAATACTTCAGAATATGATTCTAAAACTTGTTCATCTACTTCATGTCCAAGTGGATGAATCCACTTTGTTCTAGGTACAACTACCTCCATGCATGTTGTATCTGTTTCAACCATAAAACAAATAGTATCCTTGTATTTCTCAACAATGTTTTCTGGAATTCTGTACCTCATTTCCATTTTGGCCCTGAAGGTCTTCAACTCCAATGTTATGTAATCTCTCAATGTAATCTCAGTGGATGCCTTGTAATATATCTATGGCATGGTTGGAATGGACTTATCCAAATATGAATCTGATACTTTCCCAACTATATGAAGGTACATGTAAATGATCAAAGATCCAAACCTAAATATCTTGGTCTTATCATGCTTGATTGCCTTGATGTTATCAATCAACTATGTGTGCAAGATCTCACATAGATTGAACTCTCCATATTCCTTCACAAGTCTAATGGCTTCTAGAATTATAGCCGTGGACACACTATTCACCTTGCTGGTGTGTTGAAACCTATATCCAAGCATATTTGACATCAATTTGATGCCAGCTTGCTCAATAGGCTCAATTGTCATCCCACGCCTATCACTCCTTGACTTGCATGTTTTCTCAACATTTTTTTTGACATCCTTTCCCATAGGAAAGATGATGCCAGTCTTGGATAGGCCTATCATCTCATATATTAGGTCACTAGTGATTCTTACTAGCACATCACCTATCCAAAATGGTTCATCATGAGTTCTTCTCAGAAGTATTTTAATCCATTCTGTCTCATAGAACTCATATGTCATAGCATACTCCACTATAGGGTGATCATTCCACTTGGCATATTCATCCAGGAAGGTTTTTTCTAGTTTTAGAATGGTTTCCATGTCCACCCTTAATCTTTCCAATCCTACTGGTTCCTTCTTATAGTAAATGTATGCCCTAATGTCTTCGACATGCATAACGCCCATAGGCATGCGGGAGAATGGTCCCTCTAAATCATCTAGGGTAGACTTAAATGGATTCTTCTTAAACACATATATTTTCTTTTCTACAACATCAAATACTATGGGAGTGGCCATCACTTGTTTTATCGCTTTCCAAATGTTCTCTAAGATAATCTAAAGACTTCTAAATTGGTGCGATGAACTAGGGTTTCTACAACTGATCAAATGTATTGCTAATCACTGATAGATCAATTTTCCAATCTTCACAATAACCTCTAAAGCTCTTTTTGCCCTTTAATCACTCTTAATTAGAATGCAATGAATAATCAAAAAAATTTCTATTTACTTAAAGTGAAAATTTTTCCATTAATGCTTCCTGCGTAAACCAGGTTGTCACTTAAAAATTTCCAACATTTGTTCTATGAACAATCAGTATGTGTGCTCTTGCACGAAGGTTCCTTTATTCTCCAAAAGCTTAAGTTTAAAGGCACATACTCAGAGAGTGAGTATACAAGCCACATAGGGGTCTAGAGAAAAATTATCTCCCCCTATGACCCTGAGGGTCATTCATCCAGATGTAGAGGGTGCGTCCACTGTGGATGCATCCAATACATACTCATCAACTTTGTCCTTCCTTCCTTCTGACCAAATCAAGCTCGCATTATTTGAGGCTTTTACAAAATTAACTTCTCCTTCAGAGTCCAATACTAGTTCTTTGGTCTTTTTAGGGATTTCTTGACCTTATTTCCTTGATCTATAGAACTTTGAGATAAGTCCAACCTTGTTACAAGAGTGAAAAATGATTGGAGGCCTTATATTCCTTAGTGCATTGACATGAGTCAGTATCTTACATTGTTTAGTTGAGTGACCATTATAGTTACATATCTAACATGTAACATTCTGAGAGCTTCTTAAATTTTATTGATTTTGATTTCTTTGATTATGAGTCCTATTCTCTTGGCTTGTCTTGCAATTCATAGCTCTATGACCAAATTTATTGCATGAATAATAGTAACCATTGAAAGGTCTTATCTCTGTACAGTTCCTTGCTATGTGTCCATTCTTGTTACATGCATAAAAAGTGTGGTCTATAGGCTTGTGCTCATTCTTAGATGGTTTATGATCCTTGGTCTGACTTCTAGTCTCTTTAGCATCTGAGGTACCTTCTGGTGCTTTCATTCTTGCTCACATGTTATCAATCTGATTATGTGCTTCATTGTATCCAATGCAGCTAGAATCTTCTTTGGCTCTTCTTGCATATAACTGATATTCTACTAAATCAGAACTGGTGTGTAATTTATCAATGTGATTATTAGCCTCTTTCAATTTAGATTCCAAGTTTTCCTTGTTTCTTAGTTCTAATATTTCCATGTTTGCTTGCCTCAATTCTTCATTTAGTTGAAGGTTCTCTTTGACCTGTTCGTCATAGACTTCCTGATTGTTAATTGGCTTATCATCAAACTCTTCAAGTTGTTCTTTTAAGGATTTATTTTCCTCATTCATCTTCTTAACTATTGTCCCTAGATCACTGGTAGAGTATTCTTTCAAATCTTTCCTTAGAATTTTTATGACTAATTGAGCATCACTAAGTTTTTCCCTTAGTTCTTCAGTTTCTCTTTCAGATTTGTCCAGGTCTTCAAAAGAAGCTTCTAGATTTCTTTTTAGATGTTTCATTTCTGCTTTGTCCATGATCTCCTCAAGTGGTTAAACTTCTATTCTGAGGACCAAATCTCTGATACCAATTTTAAGGAATGGGAACACTGAGAGGGGGGGGGGCGTGAATCAGTGTTAACTGTATATTTATCTTTTTACTTAATCTTTAAACTAAACTTAAATGCTTAAGTACTGAAATGAACATCCACATAAACATGAAACATGAAACATGAAATCAACACATAACACCAATATGGTTACGGGGAAACCCAAATAGGTAAAAACCCTAGTAGGAATTGACACCCACTAATATTCTGTACTAGTTTTTAGTGATCCTTGTTAGAAGATCCTTAACCTTGTTAGGAGTTTTTTTACAATGTATTAAGTACATGAGACTTTGTTAAGGGTTAGAACCTATTAAGAGTCTTTTACAATAGTCCCTATTAGGGGAGTGGATGCACTGTCCTAGAGCTCACTACTCAAGTGGTGAAGGCTAGAACCTTCTGATCTCAGATACACACTATATCTATTGGATGAACTGTCACTATGACACTTCTTGTCAGATTAGTTCCTTTGGTGCGCTAATGCTTTGACCTCTTACAAATCTCTAATACATCTTATAGACACTTCACACACTTCTTCTCTTCTTATCACAACTTTGTACCAACTCACATACTAATTACAATGGGTGCATCTCATATTTATATGTGCATACAAAATAAACAACTAGGTCAGACCTTAGACCTATTACATCCAATGCTTCCAAATGGATTGGCTCAAGCATGTTTACAAACAAACATATATACATGTCAGCAACCTAATTACAATAGGCACATAGCCTTTACATCAATAGAATATAATTGCAACTCAAAATGATAATAGTCGGTTGCATACTTTGTTCTTCACTGGCACTCACTAACTATGTAACATCATCTCTCTGTATCTTCCTCATACTTGCATATCTAATCATGTGCTCATAGTCTAAGCATGGATATAGTCTAACTAACTTAACTTCTAGGGTGTGCACCATAACTCAGTCATACGCATGTGCGTTGATGCTCTGAGCTGCAGGAACTTTGTACATTATCCAATCTTCAACACTTAACTGATTTCTGATCTTCTCATCAAGTGTGTTGACTCCAAATTGCTATATGACTTTTTTTTCATAATGAAAACACTATATTAAGTCATATACATCAGTATAGACAATTTTCCAACACTCATCTTGTGGTGCAAGTGTGTAATTCTTTGCAAAGTCAACAACTGAAAGTATACTACAAATTGGAAATTTATTCTTGCATATGCAAAATTGTCCATCAAGCCATCTAGAATTTTGAGTGTTTCACATATTTAGGTATGACATTACTCTTGAATTCATTCATAAAAGCATGAACACTAAGGAGGGATTTCAGTTATTAGACTGCATCATTTTCCAACCTTTCCATCCTTCAATGGATACTCAATAATTTTAAACCTTTGTACATCAACTAATTTTTGTGCAAGATGAATTGAAATATTTTCATGAAAACATTCATCTAATAATGTAGGATTTCCACATACATCACATACACTAGAAACACATGCATTCAAAAGATAAAATTTCTCATTAGGTTGGTTACAAAATAAATTTGATATAAACTCCTTTATAGTTTAAGGTGGTATATTTATACCACATTCCTGCAACATTTCATTAGTATGCATGGTAGAATGTATAGATTAAAAAATATCATAATGATAAAAAAATTGAACATGAGTTTTGCAAGAATAAGTGATTCTTTCCTTGTTAATCCTTAAAAACCATGGTTTACATTTTTCAAAAGATCTTTGACTAATACTAATAGTTAACACCTTATCATCCATAAATTTTTTATACAATTCAGTTTGAGTCATATTCAAAAGGTTTTTTAGATGTGGATCATGAACAGTTGAACAAACTCTTAATTTAAGAACATCTCTGGCATTAGGGAATATTCTTGTATTATTGTGCCAAAAAATTTCAATCAAAGTTTTGACTTCACAAGTAAGTTTCATGTCAGACCTTGGGAGCTTACCACTCAAGGTCCATAAATGGTTTTTGAGATCACTTTCAAAGTTAAGTCTTCTCTTTATAGCTCTTGTTAAAGTTTTACGATGAATATTAAGATATCTACTTATGTTTGAAATCATTCTTTTATCAGTAGTAGTTTTGTTTACTAAAGTTGTTGTTATTACTTGTCGTGCCACATTACTATCTTTTGAATGAATTTTCTTTCCAATTGTGTTAAAGGAGCTAGCAACAGTTGATAGAACTTGTTTTAGAGGCTCGCCCTTCTTTTTGAATTTCACATAAATGCCTAACCTCTTCATCAGTTTCTACATTTTAGACATTTTAATTAATTGTAAATTAATTGACATTGAAACCCAAATTTCTTATTATAAAAAAATTGTCTAAAGAATATGGTCGCATGTGTCCTAATCTATATCCATGAAACCAAACCATGTAGATTTTCTAGCACATCACCTTTTATTTGAAATTGTTCATTCATTTCATTATCATTCAAAGGAGTTTCTTTCTCAATCGGTATTTCTATGTCTACATCAACATTATTGATTTCATTTTGAATTGGTGTTTGATTTTCACTTTCAATCAGGATTTGAATTTTAGTTCCTTTATCATTATGATTAATATTACTAATTTGTGAGATGTTATTTGCAATTAAATTTTTTACTCTATTTTCAAGAATAAAATTTAAATCATTTATATTGTAACCCGCTTCTAGAAAATGATGAACTTCTTTATCAGAATAAGTAACATTTGGATGTGAAGACATACTTGTATCCAATACTAGATTAGAAGATCCACCTAAATTGTCTTCTTCAACCTCTGCATCCATCATGGTGTTTTCATTTTTCTCCTCTTCTCAAATAATTGTTGAACTCGGTGCTCCCACATTATTTAGTTTTTTAAGTCTTTCTCTTCTTTCCCATTTTCATTTTCCTTCTTTCTCACTATTTGTTGTAACCTCCTTAGTTTTCATAACCTTCCTTATCCTTTTTTGAGGTAGACCAAGGAAGGTAGGATCCAATTAAGGACAATCTAGCCTTGTAGCCTCAGAATTACATAGTGGAAAACTCACACAACAAGATGTTTCAAATTAATTTTCATTAACATGCTCGACTGTAAGGCCTTCTAGGTTAGGGCTAATTACAAATAGAAATAAGTTCTTCAAGATCCTCATAGAGCCACTACAATCTTCACTAGTTCAGCTTTGAAAAAATCAACAACTGATGGAAACCCTAAGGCAGATCTAAACTTGAGCTCGCAAGCCTCCAAGGAATCTCCTTGTTTCCAAGTGTGCAAACCACTAGCTCTGCAACTACAAACTATCAGATAACAATCTGGTCTACAAGATCATGCAATATCTTTTCCACAACTTCACCAAGTCTAGCTTTGCTAGCACATCCAAACTAATGTTCGCTATGATGTTTCTCTCTCCTCCAAACAACTACCCAAACACCCCTTTAAATACTAATCATCAGCTACAAGTCGGCTCAATGAAACCCTTAAATCCTACAAAAAAATATTAAATTCCATACAAGTCATCTTCAAAATAGCCTTACAAACATTTAATTCAACATGTCAGCCTATAACAACACCTACCAACAATAAATACATCAAATCAGCCCAAAAAATCACATAGAACTCTAGTCAATAAACTAGAACAACTGAGCATGCCAGGCATTGCCAAGCACCACTGTCGACTGAGCACCACAGACTTCACTAAGTAACACTTTCACCAAGTGCCAGAGATTACCAGTTCCTTCAGCGACTAAACTTCCTTCAATAACTGAGGCCATCGATTAAGGCTGCAACCATGTAACACCGACCAAATAACACACCCCATGTAGATTCACCAAGTACCCTAGAATGCCCCTACATTAGACACCCTAGGTTCAAAAAGATGTTCATATGTGAGAAGAACATCTTCTAAGATCAGCACATAAACCCCGAACTGGTTCTTCACATACAAGTCCTCCATATTTTCACTTTGCATTCTCTTCCACTTTAGCTTTCTCTATCTCTTCAAGTCTTTCCTTGACAACACATAGGTCTATCCTTCACACTGATCAACCATACCTTCAGGATCCACCAACTCAACTCGGCTACCAATACTCAAGCTTCTCCTGCCGAGCGTTGTATCCAGCAAAGCCATCAGCAAAAACTTCATGTCATCCTTCTCAATAGTAAACACATTTTTGACACAATCATACATAGCTCTACAATCATATTGCCAAGGTCTACCGAGAAATATATCACAACTATTCATCTTCACAATGTCACATAACACAAGATCCTTATACTGGAAAATCCGAACATCAATAAAGCATTGTCCTCTTACTTCTAGAGCATGAACATCTTGTAACCAGCCAATTCTATAAGGACAAGGATGCTTCATTCTATTCAACCCAAGTTTCTGAACCATGTCCTCAATGATAATGTTATTAGTACTACCACGATTAACAATAATATCATAGAGTTTACCTCCAGACTTGCATCGGGTCCTAAATAAGTTACTCCTCTGACAAGGTTCCTCCTTGGTACTGAGAAATGTTCATTGAAGAAGAAAGTTCTCAGATTCAGGTTCATTCTCATTCACCACAATAGTTCATCAGTCACCAAGCTTCTTCTATGTACACTCAAAAGAATGGTGTCCTTCTTCTCCATAGTTATAACAAGTACCCTTAGAGATAACTCTGTTGGAAATATTTAGGAATTAACTGAGTTACTGAGAGGGGAGGGGTGAATCAGTAACTCCAAATTTTCTTTCAATTTGACATGTAATTTATTTTTAACCTTTGCATATAGAAAGCATGAAACTTAAAAGCATTTACAATAATGACACATAGATTTGGTTACCCAGAAACCTTCCAAAAAGAAAGTAAAACTGGGGTGGGGATGAAACCCACAAAGCTTTAATACTGCAAAATAAAGTTGGCCGGTTAAGGCTTACAATTTGATCATTTCTGATGATCTTCCCTGTTAGGAGAAATAAGGATTGCTAAATCCACCCTGTTAAAGGATTTACAAAACATACAATGAAGTATGCACTTGGTAAAGATATTTTACAAAAGACTGTTAAGTCTACCCGGTTAAAGGATTTAGTACTGATTCACCTGTTAGGATGAAACAGTAGATCTCTTGCTTTGCAACTGTATTGTTGATTGAGATTCACTGATGTACTGATCACCTTCTGTGATGAATTTGTCTTTGCTTTTCCTTATACTGCTGAAGCCCTTTGTAATTCACTTATCTCTGCCTTTCTTTCTTTTTCACATATATGCTTCTTACATTTTTTTTGACAATTTTACAACATTGTTTATATACAAGTCTTAAACAATTAATTACAATTACAATTACAAAGTCGGCTTGACAAATAAATATAAGTGCTACTAAGTCAGCCCAAGTATGGTTACACGGTTCCTGCTAACTAACTCGGTGACTTTCTGATACTCGGCGTCCACTGCATTACTCGGCATCGTCATGCACTCGGTAGAAGTGAAGGCACGGTTCATACTGATCACTCGATAGGTTTTGAACTCGGTAAATACTGGTGACTCGGTAGACATGATGTTACTTAGTTTACACTGTCCTATTCAGTTTGTACTAACATGCTCAGTTTGCACTGTCTGCTCAGTTTGCACTATCTGCTCGGTTTGCACTGTCTGCTCGGTTTGCACTATCTACTCAGTTTGCACTGTCTGCTCAGTTTGCACTGTCTGCTCAGTTTGCACTGTCTGCTTGGTTTGCACCTAGAATGCAAATAAGTGTTGTCACTAGTGGCAATTCTGCTTAATGCCAACAAACTCTACCTTTCTTCTTCTTCTGTTCTATAGGTTTATGTTCATCTTCTACATTAGTTGGTTTATCCTTCACCGAGTGATCAATATTTTCCTTCCCTTGGGAGTTACCATGTTGTTTCCTCTTCAACTTATCTTTTGCCTTCAGATCATACTAATAAGAATCTTCAACAGAATCAATCTTCAACATACCAATCTCATCCTAAATATTGAATCTCAAACCATTCACATACTAAGCTACCTTTTCCTTACCAAGCTCTCGGTGTCCAGACCGAATAGTAAGTTTGTAAAACTCCTTGGTATAATCTTCAATAGACATATCCTTCTATTTCAGATTCTGCAACTTCTTAAACAAGTCATGCTCATAGTTAGAAGGTATGAACATAGCTTTCAACTTACTCACCATCAACCTCCACTGATTGATCTTTGTTTCACCTTCATCTTCTCTATCTCTTTGTAGTTCTTTCCACCAAAGAGCAGCATGTCCTTAAAAATTTGTTTGTGCTAATCTCACTTGAAGTGAATCTTCAATCAAATTCTCAGGCTTCAAAGTACCAGAGAAAGTAGAAACTTCCATTTGGTAACTATTACTTAACTGAGCTCCAGATCTAGGCAACCAAGTAGTTTTTTCTTCACCAAATCTATAACTCTAGTAATCACCACTAGATCCAGCAGGTTCAAAGTCTTCAGTAGCTTCCTCATAACCATCTTTTGTACCAACATTATGAGGTACACTAGTAACAACTCTCATGATCTTGATGACCATGTAATTCTTCATCAACTCTATCTCAGATCTGAAATCTACTTTCACCTTCTCTGTAATCCTAGATCCCATAGTATCATAGAGATTTGTAATGACTCTTGTTGGTAGTTCCCTTTGATCTTCAACTTGTAGATTTATACTTTGAAGGATAACTTTAATATAACTTTGACTCTATCACCACTCCAAAGTCTACAAGGAAGAGGGCCAATTAATGAGGATCAACAATGAGATCCTCCTACACTTTGAGCCTTAATGCTCAGGTGGGTGTACCTTGACTCACTTCTCCAAAGGAGTCTCAAAACAATATACAACTATACCCCTTACTAATTGATTAAAGATTTTATCATTTATATATGTGTGTGATTGATGATGATGGACTGCTTCCAACATAGATTAGTGCCTTAACCTAGGGCAAAGAGTCACCTGATAAAATATATCAACTAAAACCTTAACTCAAACACACATGAACTCAGAGTAAGTGCTTTGCCTATTACTCCCCTCACTCCCAAACCTGATCAACAAATTCCAATCTAACAATGAACTCACTGAAATCACCCTAAAGGCTTTAATCCTAACTTTGTTAGGAACTCCAAGCTGATCTCATAATACTCTTTGTTTACCATATGCCAATCCACTTTGTGACCTTAACATATATGAATCCAAAATTAGAACAAGACGACAATCAAAATTTTGAGACATGAATTCAAGTGTATTCTCATTGACTTTCAGAATCAATACATTACCAAAGCAACAAAATGCAAAGAGAAACAAAACCCTAAATCCAAGCTCTCCTTGTTCATTATAATACCATCAACAACAAGCAAGGACCAAAAAGAAAGTTTTGGAACCCTCACTAAGTCAAAAAAGCTACAATATATACCCCGTATTCATCTTGGAAACCCAAAATAGGTTGCAACAAGCTACAGATGACTAGGGTTAGGGTTTCACCCACTAAACCAATTGAAATAGTAAAAAAATTAAATGGAGGGGAAGAAACCCAGGCAACCAGGAGAAAAAAGATCCCAGGGTGATCCTCAATCATGACAATTTCACTAAGAACGTACTGAGAACCATGAAAATGCCAAATTTGTCAACTTGTTCGGCCACCTACAACATGCCTCGAGCACAAAGAACATAGCACAAACCCCTACAAATGATCATGGAACACCCTGGACCACACTGCAATAATTTTAAAATCATTTCCACCAACTCCATCTACTTAAACATTAAATTTTAGTCCTTCTGGTCGCTAGCAACCCTTCAAAAATTCAAATTCAAACTGCAACGGCTATTTCGATGGCCCCAGCAGTGTATCGGTGGTCCACATTTAAAACTCAATCAACTTTAAGTCATGGCCATTGGATCCCTTTATTTCATGGGTTTTATGTCTTTACCTTTTAATATGACCTCAGTCACATTTAGTGAACTGGCGACTGAAGGTTTCCGCCAGTTCGTAAAACACTTTATGTTACCGCTAAAAAAGTTAGCAACTGCATGACCTTCCTTCGCTGAATCACCAATCATTTTGGAGCACCGTCATTTTATTACATGAATGAACAAACCCCTTTGAACATTTGTTAGGCCGCTAAATATTTTGTCAGAACTACTAGAACTTAGACCCCCACCTGGGCTCGCTTTATGCCACTTGTCACTACATCATTCGCTGTCACTACTCAATCACCACTGACACAGGACCCACTCTTTGTAAGCCTTCAAATTGGATGGTAGGTGAAAGAGCTCATGGCTCTAACACCATCCATGAGAACTTACACCGACCATGGATCTTGTTCTCATCACTAACCTTTCTGACAATGACCCCGCCTTGCTAATTCCTCACGTCGGCCAATAGAATTTGAGAAACTCTGCACCACCTAGCAAATGGTCCCACTACATCATCATCATTTCCTCCAATGAAAATCATTCATGTCAGCTCCAAATTTTAGAGGACCCACCTACGTCAGTCACCTGAGGGAAAGTAAAATCAATGGTTGTCTAAAGATCTCATGCGTCTAACACATTCCTTAAGAACTTACGCCCACCGTCAATTCTCTGCAGATGTCAGGACCCTCTAACAAGCCATAAAATTAGTTCCCACTGACAGGTGCCAAGTCATTACATTGTGGACCAATAAGAGATTGCCAACTATGCTTACAGCACTATTAGGACCCACCAAGAATATTATACCGCCTGGAAGATCAGACGGCTGGCGCAAGATCTCATAAGCCTGAAAGATTCCATGCACTTATACGCCAGCCGTCAATCCTAAATCTTCTGATTGAGACATCAGACCCACCTGACAACATGTCCAACTCACTATTATGTGGACTAGTCAAAGGCCGCCAACTGTGCACACATAGCAGTGGACACGCATGTCTGAAGCATTATGTCATGAAAGAGAATCAATGATCATCATAAGATCGCAAGCCTCTGACAAAACCCTTGCAAACTTATGAGAACCATAGGATTAAGATGGTGTTAGAGAGTCGGGCCCAAGAAAATATTAAGCCATAACATTAGAAAGAATTAAAGCACTAGACTTAGGGAAAATTAAACCCACTAGACTTTAGGCTTAAGGAAATATTAAAGGCTGTCGGGGGTAAAAACTTAGGAAGAATTAAAATGGGGGCTAACCAAAAATATAGAGCACGTGCAATTTAGGAATTTTAAGTGACCCAAAAAGTAACTTAAAATTAGAATAGGGCCTGGGCTTTTCTTACCAACGGCTACATTTTCTAAATTTGAACTAAGGGCTTATGCTAGAGACCTAAAAACAACTATAGAGACCAGAAGAAAAGGGCTAGAGCCATGAAAATTTTTCAAGGTGCTAACAACTCTAGGGTCTAATATTCTCAGAGGCATCCTTAAAGATAAGAGAAACCCTTTGTAAAAAACCCTACACCGACCACCTTGTGGAAATCTCCAAGTTGTATGCAAGTTAGATCTCAACTAGACACCTTGAACAAACAACTAGGGAAAGATCCACAAGTTTAGTGCCATGAATCTACAACTCAGATCATACGATATCTTCACCAATAAGATTAACTTTGCAAGATCAGCCTTGCTAGGTCAACCTTTGCTCCACAAGATCAACTCTACTCTGATACCACCTGACACAGACCAAGCCATGGAGGATCCAATTAAGGAGAGTCCAACCTTGCATCCTCAAAATTAAATAGTGGAAAACTCACACAACAAGATGCTTCAAATCAATTTTCATTAACATGCCTAGTTGTAAGGCCTTTTGGGCCAAGTACAAACAAAAACAAGTTCTTTAAGATCCACACAGATCCAATACAATCTTAGCTAGTTCAGCTCTGAAATAATTAGCAACTAATGGAAACCCTAAGGCATATCTAAACTTGAGTTCACAAGCCTCCAAGCAATCTCCTTGTTTCCAAGTGTGCAAACCACTAGCTCTACAACTAAAAACTATCAGATAACAATCTAATCTACAAGATCATACAAGATCATTTCCTTAACTTCACCAACTCTAGCTTTGCTATCACATCCAAACTAATGTCCACTATGATGTTGCTCTCTCCTCCAAACAACTACCCAAACACCCCTTTAAATACTAATCATCAGCCACAAGTCTGCTGGATGAAACCCTGAACTCCTACAAACAAATATTAAATGTCATACAAGTCAGCTTCAAAATAGCCTTACAAAAATTTAATTCAACATGTCGACCTGTAACAATAGCTACCAACAATAAATGCACCAAATCGGCCTAACAAATTACACAAAATTCCAGTCGGTAAACCAAAACAACTGACCACCAGTGAAATAATAGAGCATGATAGGCATCACCGACCATCGGTGTCGACCGAACACCACAGACATCACTGAGTAACACTTTCACCTAGTGCCAGTGATTACCGAGTTCCTTCAATGACCGAGCTTCCTTCAATAACTTAGACCATTGGTTAAGGCTGCAATCGGGCAACACTAGCCAAATAACACACCCCATGCAGATTCACCGAGTACCCTAGAATGCCCCTACATCATTTTTTTGTGTTTCTTTGTTCCAATTGTTGTAGCAAGATTAGAGTTCAAATTATTTTCTTAATGTCAGATCCAAAACAAGACAAAAAAAGAGAATGTTGATCAAAATATTATGTTTGCAGTACTGATCATTAAAATAATTATTGAATACTCTTCATTCATTAAGATCAAGCACACAATCCTATTGTTTGGTTTTAATGGCTCTTTATCAAATGGGTGCTCATTATTTAAATGAAATGGGCACCTGTTATTTAAATGAAATGAGCACCCTTTTTTTGAATTCACAAAATGGGTGACCGTTATTTGAATTTTAAAGAAATTGGTGCTAGTTTTGTAAAACTATAAGTGGGAATCATACTCATTGCCTTTTTTTTTGGTTGGGATAGGCTTGGTGGGACCAAGCCTATTTTTGGTCCAGGAAAAATATGGCTAAGAAATTACAATATAAATTTTTCGCCTTCCCATAATTTTTTGGACACCTTCTCGAATGAATTTTTTGATGAAATGAAAACCCATTTTAATTCTTATTTTTTAGATTATAGAAATATAAATTTTATAGTGATATGATAAATTTTAATAATTTTACAATATTTTTTAAGCCAATGTGATACCTAAACTTGAAATACTAAGGCTAACTAAAATTTTAATAACTTTTATAATTTTACCTTATTTGAAAAATGAGTTATATGACATCAATATACATAGAATTTCCTTCAAATTAAAAAAAAAAAAATTGAAAAAAGTGAAGTTATCATCAAATTATGGTGGTCGTACACCAAAGGTTTTGAAAATGTACTTTATAGTTGATTAAAAATTAATTAAAAAAATATTCAATAAAAAAAAAGATAAAATATTCTCATCAATATTTAGTGTTTTAGGTACCTTTCCCTAGAATGATTCACAAAAATACATTTATTGACTTCAAAAAAGGGTGGTTGTACACGTGTGAGGTGTGGTCCTAAAACAAACATTTTGAAAAAGTGGTTTTTAAACATGCTTACTAAAATTCAATTTATACCATGTGGGTATTGAAATAAACTACATATTTGAAAAGTATACTCCAAGCACTAAACTTTATATTACTGAAGTTTTCTGAGATTCAATATTTAAGTGCCTCAAATTTTGACATCAATTGACATAAATTTTGAAAAACACAGAAAATACTTCCACTTTTTGTCCAAAAGTGGGAATCAACTTCTTGTAGCCACCCTATGGCCTATTTTGATAATATTGGTCCATTCTTCCTTAGTATCATAGTGAATAGAAAATTTGTTAAGAATTATATGATTTATTTATGAGCATCCAATTTTTTGATGCCTTTTAAAGTGGTGGAATCATTAGGACTTAAGGTAGATACAACATAGGGCAGGTGTTGTACCCTAGATTCAAGAGAATTTCATGTCATTGGAACTATTAAATCCTTGCATTACAAAATTTTAGCATACCCTGAAAAGGACCTAACTATGAGTGTGTTGGTTGTTGATATCCCACCCCATTATGGAATGTTACTATCTAGAAAATGGAGTGCAAGTATGGGTGGGAGTTTACAATGTGATTTATCTTTTACTACTTTCCACATTGATCACCAATTTGTAAAGGTGGAAAGGGAGCTTAGGGTTCCACACATGATAGAGAAGAATGTCGATAATGAAACAACTTGTTTCGTTGATACTAATATAAATGCCTTTAGAGATGAAGTTGTTGTCATAGATAACAAAACTAAACTTGCCCCTATTGATGCTGAAATAAATAATTTTTATGATATGGAGGACTTAAGGACTATGTACTTTGATGGTGCTAGCTCAAAATAAGATCCACGAGTAGGTGTCTTACTAATATCACTAGAAATAAATACATACAAGTTTTTTCCTTCACATTGAGCTTTACCTGTATAAACAATATTGTAGAATTTGAGGATCTATTGCTTGGTTTGAAATTAGTAGCAAGACATGAAATTAAATGCCTACATGTTATTGGTGATTCTGAGTTGGTTGTGTTCCAAGGTCTTCTTATAAATCTAATAATAAGAGATTGAAATGATACATGAATGTTGTTTGGGATTTGATAGAAGAATTTGATGATTTTGGTATTGTATGGATGGATAAGAGTGACAATAAGATTGTAGATTTGTTTGCAAATGTTGTAATTAACCTAGATGATATAAAATTTTCTAGAATATCCAAGATTGAAGTACAGGCAAGGGCATATGTGTCTTACAATGTCAAAAATGGATAATTTTAAAAAAATGATGTGGATATTCTTAAATTCATGAATTGTGAAGATAAATTTCATCGACAAGAATTGGGTTGTAATGCATTTGTTGAAAATATTGATGAAAAGGACACCATTCTTGGAAGTGAAATAATTCAACTGAAGATGAATTAAGTCCCAAAGGGGCTGATTATTTTGAAAACATTTTCAACAACTAGGATAGGGCTAGAACAAAAATGAAGGATAAACATCTTGATGAAATTGATGAAATGAATTTGGGTACTAATGAAGCCTCTAAAAAGAATTTATATTGGTAAGAGAATGTCACCTCATGTAACAAAAAACCTGATTGAGTTGTTGATAAAGTATAGACATGTTTTCTCTCGATCATATGATGATTTGAAGGCTCATACGGAAGATTTATTTCAGCATGTTGTCCCTCTTAAATATGATGCAAAACCTTTTAGGAAAAAGAAAAGGCTGATTAACCCAACTCTTGCACCCTAAATGTAGGAAGAATTGCTGAAACTTAGAGATGCTGGTATTATCAAGCCCATTAGGTATTCATCATAGGTTTCCAATCTAGTCCATGTTATAAAGAAGAATGGTGACATCAAGTTATGTGTTGATTTCAAGAATCTCAACTTGTGTTCCCTCAAAGAAAATTATTGTTTTCCTAATAGGGAGGCTATATTACAAAGGGTGACTGGTTCTAAATTGATGTCCATCATGGATGGTTTTGCTGGATATAAAAAAGTTGTAGTTCATGAATCTGAGTAGTTTAAGACTGCATTTACTACAATGTGGGGAACTTATGTGTATGTAAGAATTCCTTTTGGTCTTACTAATGCAAGAGGAACTTTTCAGAGGACCGTGGATGTTTCTTTTGTTGAATTCATTAATAAATTCTTGGTGGTTTATCAGGATGATTTGATAACATATTCTAAGAAAGAAGAAGATCATTTCCTACATTTGAAAAAGATATTTACAAGGGCTTTGGAATATAGTGTATCTCTAAACCCAAGAAAGTGCTTCTTTGGTGTGAATGAAGGTAAATTGTTGGGTCACTTAGTTTCCAAAGAAGTTGTTAGAATTGACCCTGAGAGAGTGGTTATCATTGATAAAATCCAACACTCTAGAAATGTGAAAGGTATCCAGTCCTTCTTTGGACTACTGAATTTCTTAAGAAGGTTTGTCACTAATTTTGCATAAATGAGTAGACCTATTTAAAAGATGTTAAAGAAAGGAATTGAGGTTAATTGGGATGACAAGCCATCAGTGGGTTTCCAAGTATAAAACAAGTAATTAAGGATGCTCATGTGCATAATGCTCTGGATTATGATAAGCCCATACATATATATTTTTTTCATCCTTTCATACAATGGCTGCAATATTACTACACAAGAATTCAGAGGGATTTGAGCAAAAAATTTCATTCTTTAGCAAGTCACTTCAGGCTGCTGAGTTAAAGTATGAAATAAATGAGAAACATGCTTATGCACTAGTAAAAGGAGTTAAGGCTTTTTTATGTTACTTGATGGGAGAAATTGTTGTTGCTTATGTGCATAGTGCTATAGTAAAATATACTTTCACACAACAAGAGGTCTTTGGTAGGAGATACAGATGGATTAATAGACTCCAAGAGTTCAAAATTGATTTTTAGATAGCCAAGTTTGTCAGAGGTCAAGAGATTGCAAAGCTGACGACCCAAGAAAATCTAGATGCCAACAAGAAAAATCAAGTTGAGGAAGAACAAAGATCATATACTTGTGATATGGATCTTTGTCATTGGTATGTTGACATCATTTATTATTTGCAACTAATTAATTTCCCTCTTGGTTTGGATGAAAATGTGAAAACAACCTTGAAACTTTGTGCCATCAAATACACAATAATACTAAATAAGCTATGGTGGAGAAAAATTGAAGCTATATTGTTGAATTGTGTTGACAAGGATCAAGTGAATAAAAATTTAAAAGATATCCATAGTGGGATTTGTGGAGGCCATTATATGGCTATGAGAATAACACACAAGGTCATATGAGCAGTTATTTGATGGCCTTGATTATTTAAGGATGTTGTTGAGGTTGTGAAGAAATGTGATGAATGCTAGAGATTTTCTCATAAGTTAATGTTTTTTAGGTAACTTACCTTTGAAACTTGTTGAAATTCAAGATCCTTTCCAGCAATGGAGCATTGATTTTATTGGTGAAATTAAAAACAAGGTTAATGGTGGTCATTCTTGGATTTTGGTGGCCACTAACTAATTTACCAAGTGGGTAGAGGTTGTCCCTACTAGGAAATCCACTAGTAGGGTTGTGATGGATTTTATTTTGAAAAATATTATTATCAGATTTGGATGTCCAAAGAGAATTATGACAGTTAATGCAATGTGTTTTAGGTGTGATGAATATATTGAATTTTGTTAAAAGTATGGTATAAATAGGTCCACTTCACCCCCTTACCATCCACAAGGTAATGGGTGGTCTGAATCAAGCAACAAGAATCTACTAAATATTATCAAAAGAATCCTTAATAAAAATAAGAGAGCATGGGATGCTAAGTTACCTATGAAAATTTGGGCTGAGAGGGTGACTATGAAGAAATCATCTAGATGTACTTCATTTGATCTTGTGTATGGGATTCATGCTAGATTTCCTCATAACAAGTTGATTGGAATGTAAAGATTTATTCATTTGTATGATGAAGATGTGATAGATGAGATGTAGGCAAGAATGAATGATATCCTGGAATTAGATGGAACAAGGAGAGAATCTGCATCAAAGAATGCCAAGTTATAGATACAAGTTAAGAACTTGTATGATAAAAGAAATACAAAGAGAAAAAAATTTGTTGATGATTTGGATATTTTGTGGAATGCCATGTTGGAGGATAAAGGAAAACATGGTAAATTTGATCCTATCTGGTTAGCCCCCTACAAAATTCATGAAAGGTGAGGATAAAAGTCATATTTTATCAGAGATATTTCTGGTACAACATTCAAGAATTGCATGTTCATGGACAATTTATGAAAAGGTACTTATGTGAAGGTACTCTCTTTTCCATGAGAATTAGCTAGGTTTGTAAAGTTTGTATATATTTTCTTTAGTGTGTCTCTGTGTTTCCCTTCTGATTTGTCTCGGTTTTAGGTTTGGTTTTTTTTGTGGTTCTTTCTACAGTCCTATTTTCATGTTTGTGGTCTTCTCTCCTAGAAATTCTAAGATCTTGTTATGCCTACAAGAGGCATACATCTCCAAACAAAGCCATTGGTGGTCAATTTTCCTTTCATAGTGCAAAATTTGAAGAAAAATGTTAATTCTTGCATTAGATTAAGTGAATAGGGTTTACTATCTTGGTAGGGTCTCAAAATAATTTTTCATAAGTCCACAACCCTACATACAATCTATTTCTTTGCTAATTTTTGAAATCACTTGTTCAGTTTTAAGTCATGTGTTTTAAGTCATCATTGAAAGGGGCGAAGTCCTTTAAGTCAAGTTTCCTAGCAGGACCCTTGAGTTAATATTTCCTAAGTCTAAAGTCCCCATCATGTTTTAAAGAAAGGAGGAGCCTTTTCAATCCAATGGTGGGTGTGGTCCCATGATCTAAAGATGCATGTAATTTAGCCTTCCTAGGATCATGCCTAAGTGACATGTAGCAGATGATGGGACCTAGCCAAAGGTAAAGAAAAATATATATATTTGTCAAATTAGATTCGATCCAATGACATGTGTGATGGTGCTAACCAAAGCTGTGTACCTTTTAAACCTTCGTAGGATCATGCCTAATTGACAAGTGTATACCATGAGATTGTGGGACCAGTTTGAAAAGAAGATAAAGCAATGGCAGATTAGTTTTGATCTGACAGTTGGTGCAATCCTATGATAAAGATTTGGTCATTGATTAATGATCAAGGCATTGTGCCTTGATGACACATATCTCAGGTGACATCACATAGGCCAGGACTAAAGGAAATAAAGAATAGAAAGATCATTTTTGATCTGATGGTAGGCGCATTCCCATGATCAAAACCTACAACAATGATACCTTTCAAGGTATCACACCTCACTGCCACATGTCCATTTTGATGAAGACAAAAAATCTTGGGACCTGAGCACTAGATAATGTTGAGGTGCCATTTTCTGATTAGTCAATTTTTCTTCTATGTAGAGTGATGTGGAGGTCATCGGTCTTTTGACCATTTTGTTACCACATGATGTAATGGGAGGGTTTTCATTGAAAAATTTGTTTTAAATTTTATTTTTACCCATTGCGGTAATAGTTTTGAATTTTGATGAATTGGTTTGAATAGGAAATGGAGTCAGCAAGCCAAGAAGATCAATTTTTTTGATCTAATATAATCTGATTATGGTAGAGATAAAAAGGACAAATTTACAGATGAAGAATTAATGAATGGATGTTATGGCATTTGATAAGATCAGATTTGTTTGTCTTTGATCACTACTAATATCTAATATTTGATACCAATTGTTAGAAAGTAAAGTCATAAACAAAAATCATAAAATACCTTTCACCATAGAATCCTCTAGTCCTTGTGGAACCACTCAAATCTGTATGAACAATTTCTAATTTTTCTATTGTGGTGAACTTCTTATTGGGAAAAGAACTTCTTTTCTGCTTAGCCATAACACATTCTTTGCATATCATGTTAGTAGGTTTAATAATCTTAAGAAAATATCTTACTGCAAATGTAGTACTTACTTTCACAATGTTATCAAAATTTATGTGATAAAACCTTTTGTGCCATAACCAAATGT
This sequence comes from Chamaecyparis obtusa, assembly GCA_027943335.1. Classification (NCBI taxonomy): domain Eukaryota; kingdom Viridiplantae; phylum Streptophyta; class Pinopsida; order Cupressales; family Cupressaceae; genus Chamaecyparis; species Chamaecyparis obtusa. The sequence goes on along the minus strand of BSBK01006433.1, from coordinate 180,559 downwards.
CATCAATCTAAGTAATCAAACATGTCTTTTCAGCAGGATTCAACTGAAATACATTACCTCTGGTTCTTGATCTAGTTCCAATCATATTACCATTCTTATCCTTGATCACACAAGTCTTCTTGATAAACCAAACTTGATATCCCTTATCAACTAACTATCCAACACTTAAAAGATTATGTTTCAATCCATCCACAAAGTAAACATCATCAGTGTTAGTCTTTCCATCAAGAGTAATAGATCCTATTATTTTTATCAAGCAAGGTGCATTGTTTCCAACTCTAACAATTCCTCCATTATAGTTACATTAAACTTTATAAATTTCTTTGGATCTCTAGTCATATGATGTGAACAACCACTGTCTATGATCCAATCATTTTTCTTTTCTACTTGAGAAACTAAATCTTTTTCTTCTCTAACTTTAGTTTCAAATTTTTATTCTTTTATTGCTACAAATCCTATGTCATCACTTTCATTATCACTTTCACTTAAGATTTTCTCAATGCTAGCCTCAAATTCTTAATCATTAGCATAGTAACATTCTTGAGACCTTCTAGGTTTAAATTTATTATATTTCTTCACTCTCTTAGGGCATTTAGATGTGAAATGACCATATTCTTGACATGCCCAACATTTAAATATTTTCTTACCTCCAGGTTCTCTTTTCACAAGCAAGGCAATTCATTCCTCAATCTTTCTATCTTCTTTAGTCTCAGATCTATTGTAACTGGCATAATCTCTACTAAAACTTGTACTTCTTGAAAAAGTAGAGTGAACACTAATTGTGCTGAATATTGTCTCAATTCTAGGTCAATCTCCTGACTACCTCAAGCCTATCTCTGCTTCTTATAATCTTCCAAGAAGAGTTTCTCTGGTAAACTTTTCAGTACAGGGTATAACTTTTTCAATCATTTGTGATGTCTAATTAAACACAGGGGTAAGTATCTTTAAGATCTTCCATATGACTTCATCTTTAGTTTTGTTTCTTTCACAAGATTTGATACTTGCAAAAATCTTTGATACCCTACTGATATAACTTCTAAAAGATTCATCTTCCATCATCTTTGCATCTTGAAATAAACATATCCAATTCTATAATCTAATTCACTTTGCATGCACATTACCTTCAAAATTAGATTGTAAAGATAACCAAATTTCATTAGATGTCCTTAGATTTTTTACTTGACTATATTCATTCTCTAGAAGAGCTGACAACAGTTCTTCTCTGGAATGTATGTCACACATGAATAGATCTCTTTTCTTATCAGTGAAATATTCATGTTTTTCTTTCTCAATGACAGTTTTTTCATTCTTTGTGATCAATGAATATCCTGGTCCTAAGCATAGTAGACGTGTCTTCATATTTTCTTTCCATTTGTCATAGTTAACTCTGTCAAACATAGGGATTTATTTCCTTAAATGAGCTGCCATCGATCTCCTTAAGTTGTTAAAATTTTCCTTCAAGGACCTATTGATCTGATACCAATTGTTAAAAATATATATTTAGAAAGCCTTTACCTAAGGATACATTTGAGTATTTTAGAGGTATGCACCTTGTTATGCCCCAACCTACTTTCAAGTAGTGATGCAGAAAGTTGCATCAGTCTAGTGGTATATGAGCTCTATTTGTTCTAGACCGTGTGTTGATACTTCCTCTATGGGGGAGTATGTTGGTTTTTGAGCTGAGTCATGAAGGAATTTTGTGAATGTATTTTATGAATAGTGTCTTTTGACATTCGAGCTTGTGGATTGACATATTGATGTTTTATTTGTCATTGATGTCAATGGGGGAGAAGGATAGTAAATGAAAAACACTTGGTGATTTGATTGATGAAGAGGATTTGAAAAGATAATGCATAATAGTAGTGTTGAAGTTTGGTATTCATGGAACTTGGATATTTTTCATCTATGTTGCCATCAATGCCAATGGGGGAGATTGTTAGGAATGGATGTTGAATATGTCCTATGGGGGACTATTTGGAGTCATTTTGTAGCAGTTGTATGTTGCATTCATGACTATATTTTTCATTAATGTTAACACATTGGTCTACTGGAAAATAACAGAGAAGTGGATAGTGTTTGTATTAGCGCACGTAGAGAATTGCAGGTCAAGCTATGTGGAGTTAAGGAATGATTCTATATTATGTCCTGAGATTATTTTTAAGAGCATATATAGAAATTCAATTATTCATGACATTTATGTGTAATTTAATGGAAATAGTATTCAGACAGTGTTCCTGAGAAGAGGTTTATGATAGTTAGATTATATCTCATAATTGGGATAGAATCTTGACATGTGAAGTTGAACAAAAGTTTATGACATTTCAGAGGTGACCTGGATGAGAAAGAATAGTTAGAGATTGCACGTGTGAATAATTATTTAGTTTGGGAGCTGATAGTTTTATGTGGTTATGAAATATTATGTAACATGTAATCATTTATATTTTTGTAATGGTTAAGCTTAGTTGGATGACTCTATTGTAAATTATTTGAGTGAGATATAAAGGAAGGATTTTTTTCCTTGATTTGATATATACAAAAGAAAGAGAAGTGTGGAATAAGAAATGATATGATATTGTAAGAGGATATGCAAATTAAGTAGATCTAGTATTGAGATCTGGTGGAATAGTTGGTGCAGTTTGGCATAGTCAAAGGAGTGCAGATAAGTTGCTGAGATCAGTAATTGTTGGTATTCTTCTATTCAAATAATACAAAGATCAGTTGGATACTGAGTTCAGTGATCTTTCCCTTGAAGTTGTTTGGATAGTTCTGCCTTCCATAACTCTTAACCGGGTTAGAATATTTTGATAGGGATTCAAAGTCTCCTAACAAGAACTAATATGGATTAAATGTATTTCATAAGGCTCCTAATAGAGTCCATCCTCTCAAAAGTAATTTTCATATTAGTACATCTTTTGTGGGTACCATCACCATCGGGGTTTACTCTTTGATCAAGAGGTTCCCTAGTCAACATATATCATGTTATTGTGTATGTTTATCTTTCTATGGTTTGTTTTTATATTGGTTACATGGTTGAAATATGATAATGGTATTATAAGTTGTTTTTATGTGATAACTGATTCACCACCCCCCCCCTTAGTTATCTTGGTGGAATTTACTTTCTAACAATTGGTATCAGAGAAAATATTAACATGTCTATACAACCACTAGACTTATAGAAGACACAAGAGGCAGTTAAGCCATGTCATGAACCTCACGAGGGATGTTGGCCCACTGCCAACATCATTCTTCTCGAAGAGGGAGTTATGGTATGGGAAAATTGACAAATAATTTAGGTCCCTGGTAAATAGAGGTAGGTGAGATAGATATGATTGAGATGTTAAGGGCAAGAGGCAATTTAATGAGCCAAACCCTATCTTTGTGGTTCACCTACTAGGGTTTCACCGATAATGTAAATTAGATTAGATTATGATATTTTAAAGCTACTTGTTGTCACTTCTATAATAAATCTAAATTGATGAAAGAAAAACTTGGTTGCTAGTAATTTTCCCTAAATTATCCATAGATTGTTGCAATCCTTGTTCTATAAAAGGATTCCCAAGATCATTTATAAGGGCTAGAAAACTAAGATAGAAAAATTTTATAGGTTTTTAGTTAGGGATATAGTATATTTCTATAGGACAACTACACAAAAAGAATTTCAAGCTTAAGCCAGTTTGTATTTTCTGGGAAAAGAGTCTTATTAGTTATTCAAGAATTCTGTAGAGATTTTATAATGTCTTTATTTTAGGTATTTTAATGAAGTATATATGTTCTAATTTAATTTTTTGGATGTTTTATGTTTTGTCCAATACTACATGTATTATTTTCAAGGAATTTAATACAAACATTTAGCAAAAAAATTACTATAAATCGTGTCTCCTTCTATGGTGGTTTATAATTTCCTATGTCTTTGAACAATGAGCTCAAGATCATAGATGCAATTTTTTTAAAATTGTATGTACTGATATACTTTTATTTTAATTCAAGGATTTAAGTAAATGCTTAGTATAACCCGACAGAGTTATAAGGTATTACAAAGGCTTGTGATAAGAATGAAATTTTAAGTATTAATTGATTTTCATTTGCAACGTAAATGATTGGATCACCAAGCATAGTGTGGACTTGTTCTGAATATGCCCAATGAATAAGGTAGTGATCACAAAAAATAAGCCAAGAAAATATTTTCTCTTTTCTCTGAGTTCAATTTCAAAATCAAATCAAAATTTTTAAATGCAATATTGTAGAACTAAAGTGCAAAGCCAATGATGAGCTTGTGAGTGATTTGGTGGTGTGATTAGCTCTCACACTATCTCTTTATTTCTTAAAAGTAGAAGAAGATATTAAGGGAATTTATCTACTTTATTATGGACTAGTAGAAATGAAAGTTGAGAAGTGAATAAACCTAATCCTAGGTGTAACTATTTGAATTCTATAGAATTTGACTTGTAAAAAGCTTGAGGGCTTTGTTAATTGGTCCTTTTTCTTGTTAGAGTGTAATGATTGTGGAAAGTAAGATAACCTATAGGTGCATTTCTTCAGTTCCAAGGTAGTTAAAATTCTGCTAAACCAGGAACCAACATGGTTGATGACCAGTTTGAGGTGACGGTGTGCATGACTTTGTTGATCAGTTCAACAGTTAGAGTTGTTGGTCTTGAAGGTACAAAATGGTCAGGATGACGATCAATGTAACTTTGATCGGCTAAAAGGAGGGTCGATGTTGCCAATTTTAAAGATACAAAATGGTTTGCCTGACAATTAGCGTGACTTTAGTGGTTAAGTCCATAGCTAGGATTGAAGGCTCATGAGGTTACACACATAGTTTATGTAGCTTTGGGTGGATAGGTAAAAGGTTGGAGCTAATAGTTAAAAATTTACAAAGGGTTTTGGCTGACAGTTGGCATGACTTTGCGAGTTATGATTACGGTCAATAGAGTGCATTCTAAAGTTACGACATTGACATCAGGTAGTTTGTGAGATATCGTGAGGTTTTCTTGGTTGTTCAAGGTGGTGGTTAAGATTTTGTATTGGTTCACCACATGATCAGGCATTGCATAGAAAGTTTAGGTCCATGGTAAAAAATAAAGGTAGCAAAATTACATACATGGTTAAGCTAGCAGTTGGTGTGCCTTTGAAAGCTAAAATCACAAGTAGGATATGGTGGTTCTAAGGTTACATTGGCAGTCTATGTAACTTCAAAAGAGGAAGGGTATGCTAAAGACCAATGAAGAGAATCCACATGACTGTACCAGATAAAAGAAATATAGATACAGATTCCCAGGATATAATCTCAGTAGTCAATTGTATACAACATGATTTCAACTAGTTTTTTAAATGCCAACAATCACAATTATGAAACCTAATGACCATCTATAGACTAATGGAGCAATTATGGATTGAGGACAACTTGCATTTGTATTTTCTTATGTTTTCTAGATTTTCATTATGTAATTTGACAGTTCTAGTTGTTGATATAGGATTAGTTTTTCATTATGAAGATTCATGTTGATTTGAATCTTGTTTACATCCTTTCATTTGCATATAAATGAGGATACCAAAATCAATAAGGGCTCAAATAACAGAACATAAGATACTTGATAAGATAGAATAGAAGAAGATCAAGGACTAAAACATGAACTCTTATGTACTATTTTTCAAAATCAATAAAAGACTTGAGTGATTTCTCTCAATTGTTGTAGTAAGTGGGTATGTGTAGGATCATGGTATGCCAAAAAGTGGTGATGTGAAAAAAACTTGTTTTCACTCGTCCAAAAGTGCACAAATGCATATGTTGACTTTTTAGTAGGCTTGGGTGTTAGTGCACCTGGCCAAGCCAAAAGCCATAACAAAAGCCTTAATCAGATATCTGATATTTACTAGTAAATATATATATATATATATATATATATATATATATATATATATATATATATATATATATATATATATATATATATATATATATATATATATATATATATATATATATATATATATATATATATATATATATATATATATATATATATATATATATCTGTACCCAGCCGCATTCAATGTGTATTCATTGTAAAAATGTGAACGCAGCTAGGGTTATTGGATATCAGCTTCCAAATCCCCTATCTGATTTTTTTTAAATCACCAGGTATGTGAAAACTTCTAACTTTTATTGTTTTAATTGTTTTAATTGTTTTTAAATAGAGATTTATGGTTTTTTATATAAAAATTAGGGTAGCAATGAGTTTTTGTATTGTTTTTAAAAATTCATTGTAATTATGTATTTGTTTTTTCATTGTTATCTATCATGGAATTAAAAAACCCTCCTAATGATCCTACAAACAATCCAGAACCACCTCCCAACAATCCCCCACCTCCAAAAGATGTACATGTCAGAAACCCTCACCATTTAGAAGATATAATAAGAGATAATCTAAATGAACTTAGAGGATTTCAAACCATGTATGCCAATATCCCCACATTGCACCCCATGTTTACAACATTGAACTCAATTATTGAAAACATGGAGATACTTACACAACAACATAGTGCTGCACTTCTTTGGTGCGATTACATGCACACCCAGTTTGACGATGGGCTTGATTATGATCAAGTCTTGAACCTAAATATAACAAAACATGACATAGCTAATCTTTTTGTGGATCCTAAAACCAGTCTAAAAGTAGACCATAAAGAAACCAAGTTGTCAATTAAATGGTGCACAAATAGTGCAATACATGACAACTTTGGGGAGTGTTGGTGGATGGTTTTTGATAAACCACCTCACAACAATTTGGATGTTGTATTTTATTTTATTAAAAAATTGTATGCTAAAATTGTGCTTGGTCAAAAGGTGAGTTATTAGAGTATGAGACTGAACCAGGGTGTAGGTTTAGGCACTGTACAAGATAGGCCATGGGAACAATAGGTGAAATCCTACACATATGTCCCCCCTCCCAAGATTTCACCCCCTCCCACAGTGCAACATCCAGACATTAGTGCTAATGCTAGCTCACAAACTATTTGAGCCATTCACACCTTGAGTGATCTGCTAGTTACACAAAGCATGACATTGTTGCCTCCTCATCCTGATGCTTATGGAGCTTCCACATCCTCTGTGATCTCACATGTTTGTGTGCCCCACACTTGCATTATATGCAAGAATCTGTGCTTTGGTCCCCTGACTGATAGTGATGCATATAATTTCAGCTTTGATGGGGATGATTCTACACAGCACACTAAAGGCACTGAAGTAGCTCATGGAAATGTGCATCAAGAGCCTATAGAGCCATGGACTTCCACTATTATGGTAAGGGTAAATAGTTCACTTTTTACATTGTATTCAAATTTTATTGTTCGTATTTTTAGTAGAATTTCCTTATAATAATTTCCCACTTATGTCTTTTTATGTGTTACATTTATGTTCTGCTGATGAAAAAGGAGGAGATGGCATAGTTGGAGGGGTCCACGCTTTTGGCTATATCATTTGGTCTTGACACTTCCAAGGTACATATATTTTAATGTACTCATTCATTTCCTCTTAAATTATGATAATAGTATATGTACATTGTTTTCTAATTTTTATGATTATCTTTTACATACTGATGCATGTGTCACCAGTTTCCACCATGGGGAAATGTGAGGGGGTGCAGATGTCTGATGAAGGGTGCTCCCCTTAATACCACAAACACATAACAGAAATAGAGAAACAACAACAATATGCAAGAACAGAAAATTGGCTTCTTATTATCTCCACAAATGTGGAATTACAAACTTTCAGAATTACAATATGCAAAGCCACATGGGCATTCCCTTACAATATTCTGTAGGACAAAGCCTCGAGCTATTACCCAGATCTACTACCCAGAACTATTCTGAACTGCCTAAGACAATAATACAGCCTTCCTTATATAGGCAATTATCCACCGCCTGGGAAGGTTCCAGAATTTTAGCCAATAAGGCCGACCAACTTAGAATTATTTTATTTTACATTTTATTACATCATAGTCGGCTCAAGATAACCTTTGAAACCTAAACGGAAATTTTGAAGAAAATTATTTTCCACCATTTCAGGTGGTCCAACTTCCGAAGACCATAAGTCATCACCAGCTGACCCGCTCGGCTATTATAACCCCATTTCAAAAATGCCACGAAGCGCTCTGCAGGCTTGACCAGTGCAAGCACCTGTCACCCAAATTTTTGACCTCATTCGGGGCCTCCAAAGCCTTCAAAACTGAGTTCAAAGTTTCTGTACCCTGCTGCCAATACCGAAAATCTTCAATATCTTCCAATATACACTTGATCTGGCAATGAAACTTTACTGGCAGACTTACATGACCAAAATGAACCTCCAAGAAAGAAATCAGATCATTTTGAGCACATGCAAAAATTACCAAAAATAGTAACTTTCCATAAATAGCAGCTCTGCACTAAAATAGCCCTTATTGAATATAAAAATAGAAATATTTTTGGGTGATGCAAGATTGCTCTTACACCCAGGATGCTCCTGCATCAGACACCCGGGGTAATTTGAGAAGTGACCCTGTCACGACTCAGGTGTGCAGAGGAAAACCAAGATGGTTAACCTCCTCCTTTGTTAGCCACGATGAATCTTCTATAGGTCATCCTTTCCATTTGACCAAATACTCTTCATATGTCCTATTCCTTGTGCTTCTACCAACATGACTGTCTAGTATGTCTTTGATCTCCTTAGTGTCTAAACTAGTTGCTGGAATACTCCACTGTGCTGTTGTGATCTCATCTTCAACACCTCCTTCATGATACTCTGTCAGATCTGAAATGTTAAACACTGGTGAAATATTCAGCTCACTAGGCAATTCTACCTCATATGCATTTCCTGAATCATGCTTCTTCAATATCTTACATGGTCCAAACTTCTTCATTTTCAACTTGTTATATGTGCCAACTGGAAACCGCTCCTTCCGCAAATGAACCATGACTTCATCACCAACCCGAAATTCCTTATACCTCCTTTTCTCATCTGCCTTAGCCTTATACTGTGCCTTCATCTTGGTAATATGCTTCCTCACCTCCCCATGGATGTTCTTCAAATGTTCTGCAAATTCCTCAGCTTCAACACTACTTATTTCTCCTTTATCTATCTTCCTAAATTCAGATGCATTTCTTGGACTACTTCCATATATAATCTGGAATGGTGATTTACCAGTGCTCCTGTTGACAGAATTATTGTATGCAAATTCTGCCTGTGGTAAAATCAAATCCCATCCTGTTGGCTTATCTCCAACCAAACATCTCAGCAAATTTTCCAAACTCCTATTCACCACCTTTGTCTGTCCATTAGTCTATGGATGATGTGATGAACTAAACTTCAAATCTATCTTCAACTTCTTCCACAACGTATGCTAGAAATATCCAACAAACTTAGTATCTTGATCTGAAACTATGGTCTTTGGCAAACCATGAAGTCTCACTACTTCTCTGAAAAACAATTTTGCTACATAAACAACATCATTAGTCTTCTTGCAGGGAATGAAATGTGACATCTTTGAAAATCTGTCAACCACTACAAAAATTGAATCATGTCCCCGCTGAGTCCTCGGTAAACCAAGAACAAAGTCCATGCTGATATCCTCCCAAGGCTTCTCTGGTACGGGTAATGGCTGATACAACCCTGTATTCTACTTCACTCCTTTCGCCATTTGACATACTCTACAACTCTGTACAAACTTCTTCACATCTTGCTGCAACTGTGGCCAATAATAATTCTCACTAACCAAACCAAGGGTTTTATCATGACCAAAATGTCCAGCCAATCCTCCGCTATGCTTCTCCTTGATGAGATTCTCCCTCATAGAACTTTGTGGAATGTACAACTGACTCCCTCTGAATAGCATATCATCCTGGATGATGAAATCCAACCATTTTGTCCTGTCTAGAGTAACAGGTTCTGCACAAGCTTTCCAAGCTTCACCAAAATCAGGATCCTCTAGATACAAATTCTTGAGTTCCTTGAACCCAACCACTTCAATCTGCATTTCTGTCAGCAATAGCTACCTTCTGCTAAGAGCATCTGCAACCCTATTAGACTTTCCACTCCTATGTTTCAAAAAAAATGTATAACTCTGCAAAAACTCAACCCATTTCAAATGCCTCTGATTCAACTTTCATTGACTATTCAAATATTGCAAAGCTTGATGATCAGTATACAAAACAAACTCCTTAGGAAGCAGATAATGTCTCCACTTCTTTAATGCCTGAACTATAGCATAAAATTCCTGATCATAAACAGAATATTTCCTCTTGGCATCATTTAACTTCTCACTGAAATAAGCAACAGGTTTACCTTCTTCTCTCATAACAGCTCCTATTGCAGTACCACTAGCATCACAATCTACTTGAAACACCTTATTAAAATCTGGAAGTGCTAAAACAGGTTCTTCTGTAACTTTTTGTTTCAACAATTGAAAACTCTTTTCTGCCCCATTAGTCCACTTAAACTCTTTTCTATCCCCTCTCATTGTTTCAGTCAAGGGTCCACAAATACTGCTGAAATTTCTGATAAACTTTCTGTAAAAGCTAGCTAGACCATGAAAAAATCTTACCTCAGTAGCACTCCTTGGAGTAGGCCATTCAAGGATAGCCTGTACCTTCTCTGGGTCCATTTTTAGACCTTCTGCTGAAACTACAAATCCCAAATACACTAACTCTTTCTTCACAAAACTGCACTTCTTCAAATTGATCAATAATTTCTCTTCTCTCAGCTTCTCAAATACCATACGAATATGCATCATATGCTCATCCAATGTCTTACTAAAGATCAAAATATCATCTAGGTAAACAATGACAAACTTACCCAGAAATTCTTTCAGAACCTCATTCATGAGCCGCATGAAAGTGCTCGGTGCATTGGTTAGCCCAAAAGGCATGACTAACCACTCATATAGTCATTCCTTTGTCTTGAAGGCGGTCTTCCATTCATCTCCTTCTCTGATCCGAATCTGATGATATCCACTTTTCAGATCTATCTTTGAGAAATACACAGCTCCACTCAAACAGTCCATAATATCATCCATTCGTGGTAATGGAAACCTGTACTTGATTGTGATCTTGTTTATTGCCCTAGAATCTGTACACATCCTCCATTCTCCATTCTTATTTGGTGCTAATACTGCTGGTACAGCACAGGGACTCAGACTCTCACAGATCAATCCTTTCTGTAACAGTTCATGTACTTGTCTGTTCAACTCCTCACTTTCTGTAGGTGTCATTCTGTGTGCTGCCTTATTCGGAAAACTCGCTCCTGGGATCAAGTCCATCTGCTGACTAATTTTCCTGACTGGTGGTAATCCATCAGGCATGTTATTGGATACAATATCCTGAAACTCATTCAACAAATCTACAACTTCTACAGGAACATCTTCTACTTCCTCTTTACCAGCTTTTGGAATTAAAGCAAAACATACATGCTCATGCCTCATACAATCTAAGAAATTTCTTCCATCAACAAAAGTTATCCTTGCATTACCACATACCTTTTCTTCGGTCTCCTTCAATGGTTTTAGCTTATGTCGCACTCCATCCTTTGTCAGGGAATAGGTATTCGCATGACCATCGTGTACAACACATCTGTCAAACTGCCATGGTCTACCCAACAACATATGACATGCATCCATAGATATGATATCACATAGTACCTCATCTTGGTACCCACCAATCTTGAACTTTACCAGGCACTGTTCACTGACCATGACCTTGTGGTCATCCTGCACCCAGGCAATCCGATATGGATGTGGGTGTTTCTGTCTCTTGAGCTTCAACTTTGTCACCATCTCTTCTGACACCAAATTGTCAGTGCTTCCACTATCAATGATCACATCACAACATTTACCTTCACACTTGCACCTGGTGCGAAACAGGCTCCTTTGCTCAGGTTCATTCTCATCACTCAACAGGACTCTTCTGTTAATCAATGTTTCTCCTCTTTTAGCATCTTCAGAATTTGATGATCTGGCATCTTCATCTACATGTGCAACTCTGGCCTGGCCTTCATTTCTCCTGTCTATTCTGCCTTGGCGCTGAGGACATTCAAATGCCCTATGACCTTCTTCTCCATAGTGAAAACATGTTCCACGGAAGCCACCTCTTCCAGATCCTTGTCCTCTTCCTCTTCCTCTCTGATCTCTAGTATTCTGATCCTGGAAGCGATTGGAATTATTTCCTCACTAATTCTGACTACTACTGACCTCATCCTTCTTTTTCAGATCCTCATTTCGGCCACCATATGACCGTCCACTAGATCGTCCACCGTGACCTCTTCCGTTTTGTCTGCTCTCAAACTTCTTGTTCAGCTTTTCCTCTACTTTTAGGGCAAACTGGTATGCCTCTTCAATACTGTTCATTCAAACCAGATTCAGCTCCTCCTGAATGCTTGGCCTTAACCCATTAAGGTATCGGGCAACTTTCTCCTTATCAGCTTCTGCATGGCCTGTTCTGATGAGGAGTCGATAGAACTCCTCTGTATACTCCTGAATAGATCTTCCTGATTGCTTCAAACTTTGCATTTTCTTTAGTAGATCAAGCTCATAATCAACAGGAATGAACTGCCGCTTCAATTTATCCACCATCCGATCCCATCTTGTGATTTTATCTTTCCCTCTTCTATTTCGCTCCAATTGAATTTCTTGCCACCAGATTTTTGCATGACCTTTCAGTCTGGCCTTCGCAAATTTGACCCTATCAGGATCCTCAACATCTTCATACTCAAAATATTCCTCACATTCATTGATCCAGTCGATCAATTCCTCTGGGTTAAGATTTCCAGAAAATGTAGGAACCTCAATCTTAGGTCTTTTCCCAATCTTGGAAATCGCCCGAAAAAGTCTTTCTTCCTCCTGGTTCACAATTTCAGCTTCTCCTTCTTGATATTCTTCTTCGGCTTCATCCTCGCTTTCATCTCTGACATTAAGATTCATTCCTCTGTGAATCTCTTCTTGCAATGCTCACACTTGTCTCTGCAGCTCTCTAACCTCAGGTGTTACAACACCAGTTCTTCTGCCACGTTCCCTTCGTGGAGGCATTTTCATGATGTGCGCTGAAACCCTAGCCACGGTCCTGGTGCAAACTACCTCACAGTCAGTGATCTATTTACACACTCAATAACTCCTGCTCTGATACCACTTGATGAAGGGTGCTCCCCTTAATACCACAAACACATAACAGAAATAGAGAAACAACAACAATATGCAAGAACAAAAAATTGGCTTCTTATTATCTCCACAAATGTGGAATTACAAACTTTCAGAATTACAATATGCAAAGCCACATGGGCATTCCCTTACAATATTCTGTAGGACAAAGCCTCGAGCTATTACCCAGATCTACTACCCAGAACTATTCTGAACTGCCTAAGACAATAATACAGCCTTCCTTATATAGGCAATTATCCACCGCCTGGGAAGGTTCCAGAATTTTAGCCAATAAGGCCGACCAACTTAGAATTATTTTATTTTACATTTTATTACATCATAGTCGGCTCAAGATAACCTTTGAAACCCAAATGGAAATTTTGAAGAAAATTATTTTTCGCCATTTCAGGTGGTCCAACTTTCGAAGACCATAAGTCATCACCAGCTGACCCGCTCGGCTATTATAACCCCATTTCGGAAACACCACGAAGCGCTCTACAGGCTTGACTAGCGCAAGCGCTTGTCACCCAAATTTTCAACCTCATCCAGGGCCTCCAAAGCCTTCAAAACTGAGTTCAAAGTTTCTGTACCCTGCTGCCAATACCGAAAATCTTCAATATCTTCCAATATACACTTGATCTGGCAATGAAACTTTACTGGTAGACTTACATGACCAAAATGAACCTCCAAGAAAGAAATCAGATCATTCTGAGCACATGCAAAAATTATCAAAAATAGTAACTTTCCATAAATAGCAGCTCTGCACTAAAATAGCCCTTATTGAATATAAAAACAGAAATATTTTTGGGTGATGCAAGATTGCTCTTACACCCAGGATGCTCCTGCATCAATGTCAGTCATTGATAGAGGAAGGTAATTAAGTAATTTGGTTTTTTTATGCATACATGTATACTTGTTAGTTGTGCATACTCATTTTTAATTTACATGGTTTATTTGACAAAGAGTGGCATATGATGATTACATGATACCCTATCATCATGATAGAGTCACAAGCATATGCATTCATAGTGATAGCCCCATGGTATGTACATTTCTAAAGTTATTTGGTAGTATTTTACTATCAAGTATATATAATATGGTCAAGTTATGATAGTATGAAGTATTTATTTGAATTTTGTAGGTCACTCCTTTTTTGAGGGAGGCAGAATGCCAAAGGTTTGTATTGCTGATGACTCTACCAACAATCTCTAAAGAAAGTTCAAGACATGTAAGTTTTAACGTTAATTTAGTTATTTTGTAAACATATATTTTCTACCAAATATTTAACATTAAATAGTATAACTCCTAGATCAATCTCATGTTCACAAACATATACAAGTGGGAGTCAACATTGGTGGCACTATTCCTACACTACCAAAGACATGTATTAGGTCTCTTGTCCGTGGGAGGAGAAAGAGAGGTGAGGTATATGAGAGTTCAATTTTAGTTTAAATTTTATTTATTATTGTTGAATATGATTCTGAATTTTAATCTAACTTGGGGTTTCACTTTTGTGTTTGAATGCAGGATCCATCAGATCCAAAGAGTACTTCAAAGAGGCTACATTTTGATGATCCACTAGTAGAATAGGATGTCCTAGAAATATTTATAGTTGAACTTCTTATTTTGAGATGTCATATGACACATTTTGAGATGGTGTATGCCACATTGTATCTAGATATGTTCACATGTAAATATGTACATAATTATTGTTCATTTCAGTATATATATGAAACTTGATATTTGATCCAATTTGTTAATTATATGTGTTCATTTATTCATTGTTAGTATGTAAATATGCTTGTGTGTATGTACTCTTGTGTATGATTTATGCCTTAAGTATATTCAAGTACATTCTTCATAACCTAAATTCATGTGTATGGGCTACGTGCATGACTTAAGTGAATTCATGTGGTATGCTTTATAATCTATGTGCTACATGTATGCTTCATGGCTTAAGAAAATTTATGTGCACGCTTTATATGTTATGTGTATTCACACGTGTAATTCATCATTTGAGGTATATAAGGATATCTATTAAAGTGGTTTCAAGGTTTCTAGACTTACCCTTTACTCCCAATGGCTAAAAGACTTCAAACTAGCCTAATTACATAATCAAACACCCTTTTGGCAATAATCAAACACCCTTTTGGCTATATCAAAACATATTTGAAATTCAGGTATTGGTCTTTTGGACAAAATATCAGTACTCTGCCTGTACCCCTACAAATACATTAGGAACACCAAAGAAACATGATCTTGTAGCATCTCATAGATTGCCAATACCTCTCACGACATCCAAGTTACGAGCCTCAAAAATTTTCTGACCAATCATGCTTAGTGCACCTTGGGGACACTTTGGTCTAGCGTGGTCTAGAATTTTCTACTAAATCAATAGTCGAAATGGGGTTGTCTGAAATGTTCTACTGATCAGGCATTGTATAGAAAGTTTAGGTCCATGGTAAAAGATAAAGGTAGTGAAATTACATACATGGTTAAGCTAGCGGTTGGTGTGACTTCGAAAGCTAAAATCACAACTAGGATATGGTGGTTCTGAGGTTACGTTGGCATTCTGCATAACTTCGCAAGAGGAAGGGTATGCCAAAGACCAATGAAGAGAATCCACATGACTGTACTAGATAAAATAAATATAGATATATATTCCTAGGATATAATCTCAGTAGTCAAGTGTATACAACATGATTTCAACTAGTTTTTTAAATGCCAATGGTCACAATTATGAAACCCAATGACCATCTATAGACTAATGGAGCAATTATGGATTGAGGACAACTTGCATTTGTATTTTCTTATGTTTTCTAGATTTTCATTATGTAATCTGGCAGTTCTAGTTGTTGATATAGGATTAGTTTTTCTTTATCAAGATTAATGTTGATTTGAATCTTGTTTACATCCTTTGATTTGCATATAAATGAGTATACAAAAATCAATAAGGGCTCGAATAACATAACATAAGATACTTGATAAGATAGAATAGAAGAAGATCTAGGACTGAAACATGAAGTCTTATGTACTATTTTTCAAAATAAATAAAAGACTTGAGTGATATCTCTCAATTGTTGTAGTAAGTGGGTATGTGCAGGATCATGGTATACCAAAAAGTGGCGATGTGAAAAAAACTTATTTTCACTTGTCAAAAAGTACACAAATGCAAATGTTGACTTTTTAGTAGGTCTGGGTGTTAGTACACCTAGCCAAGCCAAAAGCCAAAGCCAAAGGCTTAATTGGATATCCGATAATATCGAATATTCGATATTTACCAGTAAATATATATCTCTGTACCCAACCATGTTCAATATTTTTCATTGTAAAAATGTGAACGTAGCTAGGGTTATCGGATATCAGCTTCCAAATCCACTATCTGATTTTTCTTAAATCACTAGGTATGTGAAAGCTTCTAATTTCTATTGTTTTAATTGTTTTAATTGTTTTAATTGTTTTTAAATAGAAATTTATGGTTTTTTATATAAAAATTAGGGTAGCAATGAGTTTTGTATTGTTTTTTAAAATTCATTGTAATTATCTATTTGTTTTTTCATTGTTATCAGACATGGAATTAGAAAACCCTCCTAATTATCCTACAAACAATCCAGAACCACCTCCCAACAATCCCCCACCTCTCACAAACCCTCTACATTTAGAAGATCTAATAGGAGATAATCTAAATGAACTTAGAGGATTTCAAACCACCTATGCCAATATCCCCACATTGCGCCCCATGTTTATGAAATTGAACTTAATTATTGAAAACATGGAGAAACTTACACAGCAACATACTTCTGCACTTTTTTGGCATGATTACATGCACACCCAGTTTGACGATGGGCTTGATTATGATCAAGTCATGAACCTAAATATAACAAAACATGACATAGCTAATCATTTTGTGGATCCTAAAAGTGGTCTAAAACTAGACCATAAAAAAACCAAGTTGTCAATTAAATGGTGCACAAATAGTGCAATATGTGACAACTTTTGGGACTATTGGTGGATGGTTTTTGATAGACCACCTCACAACAATTTGGATGTCCCAATTTATTTTATTAAAAAAATGTATGGTGAATTTGTGCTTAGTCACAAGATGAGTTATTGGAGTATGAGACCAAACCAGGGTGTAGGTTTAGGCACTTCGCAAGACAGGCCATGGCACAATGGGTGAAATCCCACACATATGTCCCCCCTCCTGAGATTTCACCACCTCCCATAGTGCAACATCCAAAGATTATTACTAAGGTCAGCTCAGAGGCTATTCAATCCATTCACACCTTGAGTGATCTTTTGGTTATGCAGAGCATGATATTGTTGCCTCCTCATCCTAATGATTATGGTGCTTCCACCTCCTCCGCGAGATCACATGTTTGTATGCCTCACACTTGCGTTATATGCAAGAATTTGTGCTTTGGTCTGCTGACTAATAGTGATGCATATAATTTTGGCTTCAATGGGGATGATTCTACACATCACACTATAGGCACTGAAGTGACTCATGGAGATGTGCATCAAGAGCCTATAGAGAAATGGACTCCCACTATTATGGTAAGGGAAAATAGTTCACTTTTAACATTGTATTTAAATTTTATTCTTCATATTTTTAGTAGAATTTCCTTATAATTATTTCCCACTTATGTCTTTTTATGTGTTACATTTATGTTTAGTTGATGATAGAGGAGGAGATGACACAAGTGGAGGGGTCAACGCTTTTGGCCATATTATTTGGTCTTGACACTTCCATGGTACATATATTTTAATGCACTCATTGGTTTCATTTTAAATTATGATAATAGTATATGGACATTGTTTTCTAATTTTTATGATCATCCTTTACATACTGATGCATGTGTCAATAGTTGCCACCATGGGGAAATGTGAGGGGGTGAAGATGTTAGTCATTGATAAAGGAAAAGTAATTAAGTAATTTAGTTTGTTTATGCATACATTTATACTTGTTAGTTGTGCGTACTCATTTTCAATTTACATGGTTTATTTGATAGAGAGTGGCATATGATGATGTTGTGAGACCCTATCGTCATGATAGAGTCACAAGCATATCCATTCATAGTGATTGACCCATGGTACGTACATTTCTAAAGTTATTTGGTAGTATTTTACTATCAAGTATATATAATATGGTCAAGTTATGATAGTATGAATTATCTATTTGAATTTTGTAGGTCACTCCTTGTTTGAGGGAGGTAGAATGCCAAGGGTTTGTATCACTGATGACTTAGCCAACAATCCTTGAAGAAAGTTCAATACATGTAAGTTTTAATGTTAATTCAGTTATTTTGTAAACATATATTTTCTACCAAATATTTAACATTAAATAGTATAACTCGTAGATCAATCTCATGTTTGCAAACATATACAAGTGGGAGTTGACATTGGTGGCACTATTCCTCCATTACCAAGGATATATATTAGGTCTCTTGTCCGCGGGAGGAGATAAAGAGGTGAGGTATATGAGATTTCAATTTTAGTTTAAATTTTATTTATTATTGTTGACTATGATTTTGAATTTTAATCTAACTTGGGGTTTCACTTTTGTGTTTGAATGCAAGATCCATCAGAGCCAAAGAGTACTTCAAAGAGGCTGCAATTTGATGATCAACCAGTAGAATAGGCTGTCCTAGAAACATTTGTGGTTGAACTTCTTATTTTGAGATGTCATATGATAGATTTTGAGATGGTGTATGCCACGTTGTATCTAGGTATGTTCACATGTAAATATGTACATAATTATTGTTCATTTTGATATATATATGAAACTTGATATTCGATCCAATTTGTTAATTACATGTATTCATTTTTAGTATGTAAATATGCTACTGTGTATGTACTCATGTGTACAATTTATGCCTTAAGTATAGTCAGGTACATTCTTCATAACCTAAATTCATGTGTATGGGCTACGTGCATGACTTAAGTGAATTCATGTGGTATGCTTTATAATCTATGTGCTACATGTATTCTTCATGACTTAAGAAAATTTATGTGTACACTATATGTGCTATGTGTGTTCACACATGTAATTCATGATTTGAGGTATATAAGGATATTTATTAAAGTAGTTTCAAGGTTTCTAGACTTACCCTTTACTCCCAATGGCTAAAAGACTCCAAACTATCCTAATTACATAATCAAACACCCTTTTGGCAATAATAAAACACCCTTTTGGTCATATCAAAACATATCTCAAATTTAGGTATTGGTCTTGTGGACAAAACATTAGTACTCTACCTGTACCCCTACAAATACACTAGGAATGCCTAAGAAACATAGTCTTGTAGCATCTCATAGATTGCCAATACCTCTCACGGGGTCCAAGTTACGAGCCTCAAAAGTTTTCCCTTCTCTCTCTCTCTCTCTCTCTCTCTCTCTCTCAGATCTAGAGCCTTCACCTCCACTTTTTAATGTATATTTAAAGGTTTCATATATCTTTTTGTGGACAATGTACCTTAAATGTTCTTACATCAATTTTTATGCCACTGTTAGTTTCTAGAACAAATGATGAGCTTACGGTGGTTCTACATCTTTGTGAAATTTGTTTTCGAGAGTTAAAAAATCAATTGAATGTATTCAATCAAGGAGAAGTCCATTAACATCTACTTATTTAGTATAGTTAGACCACTGAAATTACAAGGAGTCTATAGAAAAATCATGTGCTAGATACTTTCAAGAGGATTTGGGCTGAAACTATCTGTCCTCAAATCAACTATGCAGATATTTTTTCGTGATCATTTTTTATATCAAATAATATAATACATTCTAATATAAAAATTTATATTATATTATTAATGCTATGATATTATTATTTAATATTAATATTTAAAATGAAATTAATATTAAGATAACAAAAATATTGACATAAAAAAAATATAATTTAATATGAAACTTGAATTTGAAGAAAGAGGTGCAATTGGAATTTCAAAATAGGCGGGACATTTTGGATATCTGATATTATCATATATCCAAAAATTTTAGATATTTGATTTTATCGGATATTCGATTAGGCTTGGTATTTCCTTGGGCATTACCAAATGTGGGTGGTCAACCCTTTAGGTGTGTTTTAGGAGATAGTTCTTGATACCGAGACCTCGACCATGTAGCTGACGACTATTTTTCACCCGAAATTGATTAAACAAAAAGGGTTTCTTAAAGACATTATCATCTTTCCATCACTATAATTGCTATCAAATTTTGAGTTCAGTAAGTAATTATTATTTATTTTTCAATTGAGATATATTTAAATTCATAATTGACATACTGATTAAAAATAGCTATAACTTTCAAACTGTTTAACATTTTTGAAATCCAAAACATGTGTTGCATTCTATGCTTTAGCTACCATAAGAAAAAAAAGTTTTGAATTTGGTAAAATTTTGAATTAGTTAAGCTGGTCGGACACGAGAGTTTTTTTATTCTGAAAAAGTTATAGTAGAAAATTCATAATTAATTATTTTTTTGACCAAAAATTACAAAAAAATATGTGTCACATTCGGGCATGAGTCTACTACTTATATCTAGAATCTTGGGAAAATATATCATCATTTGATTGTGATTAAGGTGGTCAAACATACATGTACTCTTTATCTTTTCCTGAAATTTTTGTAGTACTGCATTGAAATCTAAAATTTTGAACAATTAGACAAAAAAAATTCAAACAAGGGCTAGTAGTTTAGAAACTACATTCAATTTCCTATAGATTCTACTCTTACAACTTTTTCACATAAGGTCCATAAGATGTTCAACCTTTTACGTCAAGTTGACTAACCCTTATTTTCTAATTTTTCATTGCCACTTAAGGCCATATTTTGGTATACCATGATCCTACACATACCTAAGTTTTCAATTATTTTTAATTAGTCTGTCAGATAAATCTATTTTATAGATTGTTTCATTGTGCAAATTCTTATGTTATAATAATCTGAAATTAAATTTATAGTTTGATCATCACATAAAAGGATTGGTTTTCATACTTTACTTTGTTCTATTGGTCTCTCAAAGTAGAGTTAAATCTTGGAGAACTAGTTGTAAAGTCATATTTTGATCATAATTCATATACAAGCCCTTGAAATGATGGTCTTGTTTTTTATAACAAGTTATTAAAATTATCTCTAAGGTTGTATGTAGGATTGAAAGTCAATTGACTCTATTGGTGAAGTGAAAAATGGTAGGGATAGAGTGACTAGTCAATCTGCATCTAGGGATAAAGTGGATAGTCAACCTATACCTAGCACTTTTGAATGATAGCTACATACTCTATTCCTACACATTAAAAAAGGAAAAGGTGTTTTCCTTGGTCAAAACCATATTTAGGAATCAACCTTGAAATGGGATAAAAAAAATTTAAAGGAAACAATATAAAAATTTAAAAAATGATTTACCTTGCATAAACCCTCATGAATGGATGTAGAAATTTCTTAGATTCATGAAGATGCTTGAATGTTCTTGGAAATAAAAACTAGGATCAATTATGTCCTCAAAATATATGTATCTATGATTTTCACACCAATATAAATAATATATATATACTTAATCACCACATGCAACGAAGAAGGAAAACAATGATGAATGAATCTTCTTAATTGAAATGAAAATTCCTCTACTTGGACATCATGGGAGATTATTATCTGTTATTGGATGTATCTTGAATAAACGAAGACTTGGAGATCTTGAATTGGATTCTTGCATTCAAATCTTGAATCTCAAATCCTTAATTTCTTAACTTTGATGCTTGCAAACTCTTGATAGATAGCTTTCAATTGACAATAATAACTTACATATGATAAAATTATGTTAAATAAGGGGGGAGGATATTCTTTTATATTAAATTTATAATTCTAGGATTCAAAGTTGATCCAAGCTTACTAGAATTGAAAACCTCAGAAGAAGGCCTCGATATAGGGCTCTAGGTGAAATAAATACCCAAAACCTAGGGATAGATCACCATTGGAAATGTGTCCTAGGAAGATGAGGCCAAAATTTCAGTGGGATCTTGGGCAGAGTTAAGTTCAGGACAATAGGAAATAGGTCACAGGCATCAAGCCTAATAGGTATTCTGCACACAAAATAATGAAAATAGGGTCTAATATGTCCTATAAACAACTATGGGTGCTAAATTTTTAAGATTATAGACTTGTATATTTCTATTATGAATATATATACCATAATTATATAGGGTTATCAAACACTACACTAGCATCTTCCATCCATGTTTCAGTCCTAGATTAACACAAGTATTAAGGATAGTGAGCTAGTAGAGCTTGCAAGTTAGGCTTGATTATTTTTCCTTCCATTTTCAATAGCATAACTATTTTTATCTATTATTATCTTAGAGTTATTTATATTTCTTTATTTTATCTTGTATTTATTTATGTTTTAATTTCAATATATGTAATTTGTCTCCTTTATTTTCCTAGCTCACCAGAGCACTAGTTTAGTGAGGTGTCGCAAGGATCAATTATCTATTTGGGGTTTGATCAATATATATGATGGAAAATTCCATTCTCTACATTTTTATGAGCATGACAACTACTAGTATTCAAAACCATCTTCCCCATCCATTGAGTGATATTATATTTATCAATATGGTTACCATCACTCCCATCTTTCCATCCAACTAGAGGATGTGTAACATGAAATATTATTTTCTACTCTAGACACGCCCTATAATTGAGAGTGATGTGACTTGTAAAACCAAACATAAATTAATGATAAAACCATTACGTGTGATAGTTGATCCCACCTGTAAAGTGAATTTTATTATGAAATAGATACTCTTCATGAATGGGCTATATCATGCATGACATGATGAGTGTTAGGAAATTATTTAGACTCCCCATGGTTTATCCCTTCCCTCTTTGGGGTATAGTAGAACTTGATGGTCATTATGGGACCCAAAGTAGTTCCTAAATTTTTTTGTTTTATCCCTAAGTTAGACCTCTTCTGAGTAAAATTGAGTATCCCCTAATTAGTCTCTATCGGGTTAGTCCCCTTAGTGGTTCAAAAATTCACTAAATTATCCCATGAGTGTACCCTACAAACACATTAGGAAACTACATATCAACCTCTATTTTCTCATTTGGGCTTCTTATTTGGTCACTTATATCTTACTCTAGTAGGGATCCTATTCTAAAGTACAATAGGTTATTCAGGTATTATAACAAGTATAAGGATAGGGAAATTTGATACAAATGTAATGGTCTCACCCATTCCTACATCTATTCCTATGGTGGACAAGGTAAAGGCACCAATACATCCAAAGTCTAAGGCTCATCCTTAGTTTCAGTTGTTTTTCCTAGTGGAAATCCCTCACCTTATTGTTTATTTTCAATGGAAAGAGGTCACTACATGCCTCCCCCTCTCCTCTAACATTTTCTGACTAATCCTTGATGATTCCTCCATTACTGGGTAAAAGCATAATAAGATGTCATATTTCAGGATAACTTATCAACAAAGCTAAATTTGAGTATTTCTTTCTAAAAATTATTTTTTATGAAACATATGATCAAGCTAGTAGCTAAGTTAGATAAGTGATTCAAAATTTCCAATTGTAAATATCTATTAAATGCATCTTTTATACCAATTTGAGTCGAATTACCAAAAAAATAAAATAGTTTCAAAAAATAGATGTTTCAATAATTCCTACTCTTTTTAATGATATTTTTCAATTTAAATATAAAAATACCCTTTTGTAAAGCTCAAAGTCAACAATATTATCATATAGATTTTAAAGTGTTTTAAATAAACATAGTATATTGTAAATGAAAAATATTGCAACTAGGTAGTTTAATAGTCGAGAAGATGATTCGAAGAAAGAAAAAACTAGTAAATCATATAAGAATTTTTTTTTAAAAAAATGGTTCGCTAGAGGAGAGAGTTCGCTTTGAGGATTTCTAATTTTTTTTTATTGGGAAATATTTTTTATGAAAAATAACATAGGAAATGAGAACTGTCGATTTTAGGTGAGTTAGAATTTCAGTCATTTTTTTTTAAAATTTTCATATGCATTGGCTATATATGTCATCTATAACATATTTTGATATCAGAGGGAAAACAAATTATTTACATATAGTTTTTTTACGGGAACTTGACCCCATCATTTTCATCATTTTTCAGCAACTAAAAAATTGGCTTTAAAAATTTTAAAAACATACCAATTATTATGTAAAAAAATTATTTAAAATAATAATCTTAAACTTCATCCATTTTTATACATTTCATTAGTTTACGTCATTTTAAAATTCCAAACAAAAATGCCACTTTAATGTCGTTGAAGTTGAATAGTTTTTGTGTTGTTAGCATTTTCCTTTATAAAAGTGTGACAACTTATTGTGCCTTTACCCTACTATAACTACTTAAAGGGACATATGAGGAATGGTACCTTTGGTTGAGTTTATAGTTTCCCCATAAATTAAACCTCCTCCTTTATTAGTAGTACCCTCTTCCTTTTCAACCATGATATTGATGACCTCCCTAATGGAGCCAAATGTTACCTATATAGATGTGAAAAGGAAGCAGTAACATAACTAGGTAGAATCACTTCACCATTTTATGAATTACACATTTTTGAAGTAACATATGCCTCTAAGGTTAAGAGGAGATTTAAATTCTAAGTGAGATAGTGATCCTTCACTCAAACATGTGATTGATGAAATAAGAATGATAAGATATAGTAATATAAATGATTAGCTAGGAAAGTTACAGAAAAACTAGTAAAAATAGATTGTAATAGACTGTGAGTGAGAAACATTTAAAGAAGAGAAAAACAAGAGTCAAATGTGACATGTGTTTAAAATATGAGCTCAAAATGATAGAATCATCATGGAAATGGTGACATGTTGCCTAGTGTTCTTGACTGCATTATTCACAGATCATCTGACTATTCTTGATCTACCCAAATCAAATATGATAGCCCTATAACATGTTCTTGCACACATAAAATTAGGGAAAAAAATTTCTAAAGGTGTTTTCCTTGGTCAAACCCTTTTTAGGGATTGACCTTACAAATAAAATTAAATTGAATAAAGAAAATTAAATAGGAAGGAAATGGATAGATTAACCTTGCATAAACCCTAATGGATAAATGTAGAAATTTATCATACCCATGAAGGTGCTTGAATGTACTTGAAATACAAAAAGTTGGACTTGGAATATGAGTTAGAATCAATGATTCCCTCACAAATGCATAAATTTATAAATGTCATTCCTAGATCTTGAATGTAGATATGCTTGATAACCACTTGCAAAGGAGAGAGAATATGGAATAGATGATGGATCTTCTTTCTTTATTGAGAGTTCCTTTACTTTTCCATCACGTGAGATAAACTTGAATAAATTGGAGAAAATTTTCTTTGACTTTAATGATCTTAAGGAATTGGAGACTTGGAGATGTTGATCTTGGGTTCTTGCCTTCAAATATTGAATCAAAATACTCAGTTGCTCTAGAATGCTAGAAAATCTTGATATCTTGATTACAAATTATTGAGTATGGATTTGATATCCAAAATGAGGAGAGAGGGGGTTTTATACTTTCTCCATAATTTAAGGACCAAAATTTAATCCAAGCCATCAAAAAAATAAAATCAATCGACTAAACCATAAAATCTTATCCTGAGTAAAATTTGGGCCCCAAAACTTAGGGACACATTAAAATTGGTGAAATTTTCCATGAGAAAGTGATGTAGGAGCATCCTAGGATTCTTGGAAATCCTATGTCAACCAAAAATATGTTTGTCTTTGGAGGTAGATTGTTAGTTTTGATCTTGGTTTGGAGAGTTCTTGCTCGGTTTGGGAGATTGGTTGCTCGGTTTATGTGGTTAGCGGGGTGCTCGGTCTCTAAAGAATGCTTAGTGACTGAAGATGTTAGTTCACTAGTGCTCAGTGATAACTATGTTGTTCGGTCATGCTTGGCATGGTTGGTTCATTGACGCTCAGTTATTTCCTTTGTTGCTTGGTGTTCTTGCTTACCGATGGGATTATTTTGGATGAATCATCTTGGCTGACTGGTGCATTTAATTTGGGTCACACTCCTCGAGTTATGGATTGACCTTTGGACATGTGGGGACCTAGATCTAGCATGTTGCATTCTTCTATGCGGATCTGATGATAGTTGGGGCCATCTTTGAGAGTTTATTTATTTTTGTAAGGCTATTTGAGAGCCGACTGGTGTTTTAGCATTTAATATTTGTTTATAGAGATTTATTGTTTCATCAGCAGACTTGTGGCTAGGAATTAGTATTTATAGGATGCTAGGATAGTTTTTTGGGGAGGAGATTGTTGGAAAGAAGGTTAGTAGCCTGCGAGCTTAGGAGCAGGAAGATTGCTTGGAAGTTTGAGTACAATTTTAGATCTTTCCTAGGTGCCTACCAGTGTGTTGCCTGTTGCAGACCTGGACTAGCTGGATGCTAATGTTGGGGAAAATATTTGGATCCTATGAGATCTTGTAGATTGTTACTTGCTTTGTAATTGGCCATAATTGGGAAGGTCTTATAGCTCAACACATTGCATGTAATTGGTATTTTGATGAATAAAGACTTATGTTCCATCATAGATCTATTGTTGTTGTTGTGTATTTCTATTGCATATTGGTTTGACTGCAAGGTCAGTCAGTCCTTAATTGGATCCACCCACCTTGATTGCATTAGAAAGGGGATTAAATTTTAACTAGAACTTGGGGAGAGTGAAAAGTATCAAGAAAAGAGAAGCGATTGGTGTTGCACCAAAAGATCATCGTATTGGTGTCCACAACCACTAGACTTATAGAGGACACAGAAGGGTCCATTCATTCTTTCTCACCATTGTAACAATCCCCACAACACACAAAAATGGTTTGAACTTATGACAAAGCTCTTAAACCACTTGTTACAACTAGCAGTTATTGGCACACCAAGTTATCTACCTATTAATTCCTCTTACAACCACTAGAATTATAGAAGACACGAGAGGTTGTTAAACCATGTCACAAACCACTGTTGCAATGGAAACACCAAGGGGACCAAGGGTGCAATTAGTCTTTCTCAACATTGTAACAAAATAAACTTGCCAAGATCAGACATAATGAACATTTAGATCTTAAAATCACCAAAATGGGTCTAATAGGTCCTAATAATCATTTAATCATGGATTTCAATTTTTTAGTATGGTACTGTAGACACCTAAAAATGCACTTGTTAATTCAAAATATTTTAGTTAAACAAAAGTCTTGATAAAATCATCATTAATTAATTAATTAATTAATTATTACCATTATCCCCTCTCCTATTTTAATTAAATTCATTTAATTAAGAAAACCCTTCCAAAAATATTTAAATAAAGTTTAAATATCAATCCCTCCTAAATTTATTAAAATATTTAATAAATTATTTCTCAACCGAATCCCATTTAAATAAATTAAATATGTGTTTAAATCCCCAAAACCCTAGACACCTTCTAAACTCTTCTAATCCTATCCTCCCATTCCTAATCACTCCCTAACCCCACTTAAGGGGTGATTCCTAATCCTCTTCTTCTAAAACCTCTCTGTTTAACTCAAAGTCAACACCCTCCTTAATGAGCCTTACATACTCATTAATGAACCCTTACACCTTCATCAATGGCTCTTACAACCTCTTAATGAAGAACTATGCCTATTCTTCCACCCTTGTCCCCTATCACACTTCCCTATTTTTTTTCATACATGTGTGATCAACCCTTCATCCTTATCCCTTCGACCCTAGGTCCAAACCCTTGGTCTTAAACCCTAACCCTTTGTCCTAAACCCTGATCACCCTTCCTAACCCAAGCCTTTCCTAAAAATTTATAAATTTCCCTCATCCAAGAGAAAATCACCAACCCACTCTTCATTTTGATAGCATTGTGTTGCCTGACTTTCAGCCACCCTTTTTTTTGGTCATGTCAAGTCAGTCTGGTCATGTAATGTCTAGGTCTAGATTTCCTCTAAGATAGGAAATCTTCGCTGGGTTTCCCTTCATTTTTCTTTCATGTTTTAACTGGGTGGGATGTTTTTAAGGTCTCATTATTTGGTTAGGTTGTAGATCCCAACCTGGAAAAGATTATATGCTCTTGTTGATGCTCCTTCTCAGATGGAATGACAATTATGGATCATGATCTTCAGGCATTTACAAGGGATCAGAGGAAAGTCTTCATGTGACTGATGTAATAACAGAGTTGGCATTGAAACATTCAGAATTATACTTCTTATGGTAGTGCTAAGGAGATATCAAGAAGTGTTCCTAGAAGTTTGCAAAATGAAAAGGAGATTGCATTGTTATATTTCACTTGGTATCAAGATCCATAGCAATCAAAGAAAATGGCAATGAGTCTATGTTGAATTATAATGGAATCAAGGGATAGTGTGTGTAGTCCTGAATGACTCGGTGACAAATTATAATTGCCTAAAGATGTGGTTGATTTCCATCATAGTGAAGGAGAGGGGGGCCCACATAGGTTAAGGGATTGGATGATGTGAAAATCCTTGCAGTAGGTGTGTGGTCGTATGATAACATGAATAAAATAACACCCATGTGATCATGTGACAAGGCATGAAGCATAGCCGTTTAGGTGGGAAAAATGCACAAAGGACAGGGAGGATTAAATTGACTCCAATTGGAGTCCACGTACAATCTATGTATGAAACAGTGTGGATGTGATAATGGAAGCTCAAGCAGATGGATGGTACCCTGCTGGAACCCATGTGCTCCAATGATAGAGAGGTTTCATGATCGCATGAATAAAATAACACCCATGCGATCATGAGACAATGAAAGACTAGGTGGGACCCAAGTCAACGGACTTACTTATGGTAGAATAAAGGATCACATCTGATGGTCCTCGCAAGATCATGACCCCTGCCAAATGTTTATGTGAACTTGTGAGATTCTTCCATGTGGTAGTGGGACCCATGTACTCTGATAACATAGATGTGCCAATGATAGAGCAGTCGCATGATTGCATGGATAAAATAACACCCATGTGATCATGTGACAATGTAAGTCACCAAAGATGCTTTGCGGCTTAACGGGATATCAACATGTGTACTGGTGGGTTTGCAAGCTTTTTATTGTGCAACACAGATCAATGATGATCGCTTCCCCATGATGATGTCACTCTTTCTTAGCAGGAAAGCAGGATTAAGACACATGTACTCCTTAGTAGATGGGGGCCCAGTTCCTTTTTCTATCTTCGGTCAGAATCTACAGCTGTCCTTATTTCACATAAAAGAAGTTGCATGATGTTTATTCCATGCGAAATAATGACAAGGTGCCACGTGTCCCAGCGGGCCCATTTTTGGTATCACTTTATAACTGAGGTGACAGGTGTAACTGGTCAAATAAATTGATGTGGCAACTCCTGATTCATTGTAGTATTTTATGCAGTAAGGTGGTTCTGATTTTCTAAGTCTTTGGGCATATTAAAGTGCAGCGGGATTGTGGTCGACTACCACCTATCCTATGGACCTGGCTAGTATTCAGTTCTGTCAGATGCGGGGGATCTACGGTTGGCACATGATCACAAGGAATATTCTTTCCTCTTGCAATCATGTGACTAACATCTGATGAGAAATTGTCAGGTGGGGCTGATGTTTAAGGAAAATGAAGGGATTAAAAGATGACGTAATCCAATAGAGTTTGTATTCTCACTTGAGAAGATGATCAGAGATAGGAATTTCAATGGTCGTAGTAAGTCATTATCGTAAAGTGGTATAAGAGTTTCAATACATCCTAATATCAGATAGAGTCCTATTTCAATGGTCCAGTAAACTTGGCATTCAAGGATGAAGACAATGTTGTTCGAAGGGTGATTATTTGCGGCCTTTCATTTTATGTTCTAGTTTGAATCTAAAGTTATGAGCAAAGATCATTATTTGTTACTCCAAAAACCCAATGGATTTGGCCTGACAGATGTTGATCATGAAGAAGATTAAAGTCTTGAAATGAAGTGTCACGGTCATGATGTCTTTTCTTATTCCCATGTCAGTGATTGGCTTTTCAAATTCTATCATCAAGATGTTCTCTCTTTGTGCCTTGTCTTTTTGTATTCTGGAAGTTGAATCATTTCCAACAAGCATTGTAAGTTCTATAAATACTGTAATCAATAAAAGGGTCAGCAAACTTGCAATTGTAGCAAGGGTGATTCCAATTACTTAGCTATTTTCATGTTTGTTGTACTAGTAGTTTTTTCATTTGCATGTGAATAGACAGAACAGTTGCACGTGAAGCTGTAATTGCTTGCTAGATTCTATTTTATGTTAGTAATTATAGTTAAAGTAATTCCATTTGCCTTTCATGTATGATTCTTCTCCTATTTACCCTATTATTTAGATGCATCCGAATAGAAAGTACAATTATGTATGGAGCTATGATTCCTACTTGAATTCCATTTCATGATTAGTAGTTGCAGTATAAGAAATTCTATTTGCTATCTATATATGATTCTAATTCTATTCTCATTAGTAGGACATGCACTCTTAGATGAGGTAGGTTTAAGTTAGATAATAGACTTCATGATAATCTGTGATCAACATTCCATTGGGGATTATAGATTGTCCACTTTATCCTTGCCTGAATTATTTATGCCTACAAGCAATTTGGTTAAAAACTCATAAGGAATAATTTGATGATCATTAAAGAAACAAATTCATTGAAGATTAAACATAAGCAGGGAGCTGTACCTATCAATTCAGAGGGCAGTGATTGTAGATATACACTGACCCATTTGTTGGTGACATCCTTTTGTTCTCTCACCTTGGGTGCTAAAAGAGTCAGAGATTACAAATCTAATGGGAGGACAAAATGTTAACTAACAATTTTTGGTGACTCTACTAGGGAGAATTTCTAAATAGACATATTTCTAGTTTCCCCTTTTATAGCTGATCTTGTGGAGAAAGGTGCTTGCCACAAGAATCAGGTTTCCAGTCCCACATGCTGAAGGAAGAACTAGCTTAAAGTTGAAGACTGGAAAGCACCCAACTGAGGAAGAAGAGAAGATTGATGCTAATATTGGTTTCCTTAGTTTTATAGTTATCTCTACTTCTCAGAGATTGGCGACTCCACTCTGGTCCTCATAACTTTGGTTGAAGAGTCCAGTGTTTTATATTTTCAAAATTGTATTATCTCAAAACTTGCAGGAGATTGGAGACTTTGTTGTAAAAGGACCATGCCTTCTAAAATGGAGAAAGGAAGGAGGCCAGATCCTTCCCTTATAGAAATTCATCACACTACTGATTTTGTATTGCATGATATGTTTGATGCTTGGAGAGAAAGCATTACTCATGGAAGAAAGATGAACCTGAGTATTGAAGAGGATCATTTAACTGCTTTGTTGTGGATGAGTATATGTGCAAGATATCATTTGCTGAAAGAAGTGGAAGAGAAAACAAAGTTGTTGCAGAAGTTAAAGAAAGAGCTCAATATAGATGATGGTGAAATGTCAGAAGCCCCTCAAGATCACACCTCATTAAATTTTTCAGTCTTGAGTGAAAAAGAGGTTAAACCAAGAAAACAAATCAGAATGAAACCCACAATTATGGAGATAAATGTTGAAGATGATCCCAACTTCCAATTCCTTTGGGAAGCATATAAACTAAGTTTGACTGAGGGTTTGAAGAAAGGATTGAGTGTGTCTAAAGTTCATCAGTCTACCCTATTGTTAAAAAATGTGCATCAGAAGTATTTCAAGGTCCAAGCCCAAAGGAGAAAGAAGAAATCTGTTCTTTTGACTATACCTGAAGAAGAACTGGTAAGTAAAGAATCTACAAGTTGCCTAGTTTCAGAAGAGTAGGAAAAGCCCTGGAATTCTACAAGACAAAATTTGGCGAATAGGGATATTCTTGAAGATCAGGAAGAAAAGGTAAACAAAATTGAAAAAGAAGATGTATCCATGTTTCCTTTTTCTTGTGTTGATGAAAGTTGTAGATTGGGTGAAAAGAATGAGGATAATGTTTCAAACTATTTTTCTTTTGAAGATCATCCTAAGGCTGATGGGCTATCAAAAGATGAAATTCCTGATGTTATTGAAGAACATAATAAGGTTGATCCTTCATTCATTATAGCTGATAAAGATCAGATATCAGAAACATTTTTCTTTGAAGATAATACAATATTGAATGTTCCTGATCAAATATGTGTGAATAAAAAAGACGAGGTATGTTATGATAATCATCTTACTAAAAATATTGTTGAAGAAATTAATGCAACAACAGATTTTGAACAAGAGGTTTCAAATATTAATGAAGTACTGTAGCATCATGTAGAAGACAAAGAATTAGATGAAGATTTTCCTGGTCTTGAAATGAAAATTGATCAAGTCATGATGCCAATCATATGTGAGTCCTCTTCTATAGTCAATTTAGGTATTGAAATTCTAAATTTAGATGAACATCTTGTAGAATTGACAATTACAACAAATAAAGAAGATGTTTCAATCCTAGTAGAGCCTGTGTGTAATGAAGATGTATCTTGTTTCAGTCTTGGTTTGGAATCTAAAACTACTAATAATAGTGCTTGCAACCAGTATGATGACATTCCATTTGAATGTTCTGATCTTCCTAGTTTTGATTTGAATACTGATATATCTGGTAATGATAATATTGATGAATCAAATGGATGCAAGTATGTTCCAGTATTTTTAGAATCTAGTGAATATCCTCTCTCCTCTCAAAAGATGGATGCAAAAGGTAGTATGCAGGAAAATACAAAAGAATCAAAAATTTATGATGAGGCATGGCTATTTGGAAAGGTCTTATGGGATACTATTCTGCAAATGGTTTTTGGACTCAGTTTCAGTAGTGAAGAAATTGCTAGAGGTTATCCATGTTGTTTCAAACTGATGAAGAATTTTCCCTTATTTAGGAAGGGTTCATATTTCTCAATTCCTGTCAATGGCCATGTATGAAACTTTTTTGTTTTCCATCCTTTTAGGTGAGGGTTTCCTCACCTATGCTATAGGTTAGGTTTGCCTTTCTGTTGGTGTGTTTAGTTTTTAGTTTTCCCTGTTCCTGGTAGTGTAGTCTTTTCCTACTTTCCCATTTTGGTGTGTTTAGTTTTCCCTACTCCCCTCTTCCCTCCATGTTTATAGCTACCCATTGTCACTCTTTGGTCTAGACTCTGCAACCTAATGGATAAGGAACTTGTCTCACCAGAGAAGCTGAATTCTTCATGCACTTAGTGGTACATGATCCCCAGACAGAGCCAGCTATTGCCTGACTTTTAGTCACCCTTTTTTTTGGTCATGTCAAGTCAGTTTGGTCATGTAATGTCTAGGTCTAGATTTCCTCTAAGATAGGAAATCTTTGCCAGGTTTCCCTTCATTTTTCTTTCATGTTTTAACCGAGTGGGATGTTTTTAAGGTCTCATTATTTGGGTAGGTTGTAGATCCCAACCCGGCAAAGATTATATGCTCCTATTGATGCTCCTTCTCAGATGGAATGACAATTATGGATCATGATCTTCAAGCATTTACAAGGGATCAGAGGAAAGTCTTCATGTGACTGATGTAATAATAGAGTTGACATTGAAACATTCAGAATTATACTTCTTATGGTTGTGCTAAGGATATATCAAGAAGTGTTCCTGGAAGTTTGTAGAATGAAAAGGAGATTGCATTGTTATATTTCACTTGGTATCAAGATCCATAGCAATCAAAGAAAATGGCAATGAGTCTATGTTGAATTATAATGGAATCAAGGGACAGTGTGTGTAGTCCTAAATGACTCGGTGACAAATTATAATTGCTTAAAGATGTGGTTGATTTCCATCACAGTGAAGGAGAGGGGGGCCCACATAGGTTAAGGGATCAGATGATGTGAAAAGCCTTGTAGTAGGTGTGTGGTCACATGATTGCATGAATAAAATAACACCCATGTGATCATGCGACAAGGCATGAAGCATAGCCGTTTAGGTGGGAAAAAGGCACAAAGGATAGGGAGGATTAAATTGACTCCAGTTGGAGTCCACATACAGTCCATGTATGCAACAACATAGATGTGATAATGGAAGCTTGGGCAGATGGATGGTACCCTGCTGGAACCTGCGTACTCTAATGAT
Organism: Chamaecyparis obtusa; assembly: GCA_027943335.1. Lineage (NCBI taxonomy): Eukaryota > Viridiplantae > Streptophyta > Pinopsida > Cupressales > Cupressaceae > Chamaecyparis > Chamaecyparis obtusa. Next base: position 146,334 of record BSBK01006433.1, on the reverse strand, counting down.
AGAGCGGTCACATGATCGCATGAATAAAATAACACCCATGCAATCATGTGACAATGGAAGACCAGGTGGGACCTAGGTCAACAAACTTACTTATGGTAGAATAAAGGAGTGCATCTGACAATCCTCACAAGATCGTGACCCCTGCCAAATGTTTATGCAAACTTGCAAGATTCTTCCAGGTGGCAGTGGGACCCACATACTCTAATAACGTAGATGCGCCAATGATAGAGTGGTCACATGATCACATGGATAAAATAACACCCATGTGATCATGAGACAACATAAGTCACCGAAGATTCTTTGCAGCTTAATAGGATATCGACATGTGTACCGGTGGGTCCACAAACTTTTTATTGTGTAGCACAGATCAACGATCGCCGCTTCCCCATGATGATGTCACTCTTTCTTAGTGGGAAAGTAGGATTAAGACACATGTACTCCTTAGCAGATGCGGGCCCAGTTCCTTTTTCTATCTTTTGTCAAAATCTATGGCTATCCTTATTTCGCATAAAAGAAGTTGCATGATGTTTATTCCATGCGAGATAACAACAAGCTACCACCTGTCCCAGCGGGCCCCTTTTTGGTATCACTTTATAACTGAGGTGATGGGTGTGACTAGTCAAATAAATTGATGTGGAAACTCCTGATTTGTTGTAGTATTTCATGCGGTAAGGTGGGGCCAATTTTCTAACTCTTCGAGGATATTAAAGTGTGGCAGGATTGCGGTCGACTGCCACCTATCTTGTGGACTTGGCTAGTGTTGAGTTTTGTCAGATGTGGGGGATCTATGGCTGGCGCATGATCATGAGGAATATTCTTTCCTCTTGCGATCAAGCGACTACCATCTGATGAGAAATTTCCAGGTGGGGCCGATGTTTAAGGAAAATAAAGGGATTAAAAGATGACATAATCCAATAGAGTTTGTATTCTCGCTTGAGAAGATGATTAGAGATAGGAATTTCAATGGTCATAGTAAGCCATTGCTGTAAAGTGGTATAAGAGTTTCAGTACATCTTAATATCAAACAGAGTCCTATTTCAATGGTCTAGTAAACTTGGCATTCGAGGATGAAGACTGTTGGTTGTTCCCTTTGATCTTTGAAACTTGTAGATTTATACTTTGATGGATAACTATAATGAAACTTTGACTCCATCACCACTCCAAAGTCTACAAGGAAGATGGCCAATTAACAAGGATCAAGGAGATCCTCCTACACTTTGAGCCTCAATGCTCAGGTGGGTGTACCCTTGACTCACTTCTTCAAAGGAGTCTCTAAACAATATACAACTATACCCTTTACTATCTGATTCAAATGTTTATCATTTAATTCTGTGTGTGTGATTGCTGATGATGGACTACTTCCAGAGAATGGATTAGTGCCTTATCCCAGGGTAGAGAGTCACTTAACAACTTATATCACCATAAAACCTCAACTCAAACACATATATATTTAGAGTAAGTACTTTGCCTATTACTCCCCTCACTCACATATCAGGACATCAAATCGTTATCTTGCCATGAACTTACTGGACTCACCTTAAAGACTTTAATCCTAAATTTTTTAGGAACTCAAAGATAACCCCAAAATACTCTTTGTTTACCATATGCTAATTGACTTTGTGCAATCAACATATATGAGCTCAAGAGAAAAACAAAAAGACATACACCAATATGAGATTGGAATCCAGAAATATTCTCACTAAGACTTACAAAATCAATACATTACCAAATGAAAAAATGCACAAGGGAAACAAACCCTAGATCCAGGCTCTCCTTGTTCAAATTTTCACTATCAAAAATCTGCGACCAAAACCAAAAGAATTGGAACCCCTACAAACTCAAAAATTTTGCAACTTATACCCCCTAGTCATCTTGGAAATTTGCAACAAGCTATGAATGACTAGGGTTAGGGTTTCAACCACCCAACCTACTAGAAACAATCATGCATTTAATTCAGGGGTGGGAAACACATCCAATCCAGGAGAGAGGAAATCTCAAATTGATCTCTAGCATCAAAATAGTCCTTGATACAACACAAAAGTCTCTGCAATCAAGTAGCAGGCCTTTGGACCACTTTGCAACCTCCAAACAAATCCAATCAGGCTACTAAAACATTTAAAACTAGTCCTTCCTATTGCAAAAACTCTGCAAGTTTGAAATCAAATCCCAACGGTCACTTCTTCGGTGCCAGTACTGAATCAATGGTCAAAATTTAAACCTTTATCAACTTTATATCCCCACCATCCAATCAATCTCCCTTCACGGGCTTTACATTTTGAACCCATCAGACATCTCAGGTCAACTCTGCAACGGCGACAGATAATGGTTTGTCACATGATCGCATAGCATGAAGATGGGCTACATGATCATGCGACAACCTGCTAACACTGCAACTACTACCCACCCCTAAGTATTGGACCCACCACGTGTATCCACCTCAGCACCTGCTGGCAAATGAAAATCATGCACATCGGCACCTTCTAAAAAATGGACCCACCGCTCACAAAAGCCTTTCCCCTTTGGGAAGATCAGATGGTGGTCACATGATCACAAAGGGGAGGAATATTCCTCACAATCATGCAGCCACCATAGATCTCCCTTGCAATGTCATTCCACCTAAGAATACCGGGCCCACCTTATCTAGCGAACTGGCGACTGAAGAACTTTTGCCAGTTCATGAAATACTTTCCACCATCACTAAAAAAACTTAGCATTCACGTGAAAATTATTCACTGAATTGCCAGATGAATTAGGGCATCACCAAACATTACGCGAACCAGTGACAAGAAAGAAATTTTTTGGGCTGCTAAAAATTTATCGGGACTGCCAAACCACTTAGACCCACACACAGGCCTACCTTTGCTGCCACATGTCACACCACCATTCATTGTGGCTACCAAGTCATACTAACATAGGACCCACTAACGCATCCAGAAACTAGGTCCCACCAACAACAAGCCACTATACACATACATGGATGAATAGAATAGCGCCAACTGTGCGTACGTGTCAATGGACCAACCTGCCTTCCTTATGAGAATCAATGGCTATCACTATACTGCTGCATTAAAGGTTGAGAAAGTTATATACTCTATATAATGATAGCCACAAGACTAAACCGAACTTTAATCTACCCAAATGCCAAGAAGACCGGTCCCACCGTACATATTTTCCAACAGGCCCCAAGCACCAAATGTCAACCGGTCGCATGTCAAAATTTTTTGACATGAAATCATGTGACAACCAATCATTTTGAGACCCTTTGAAATACCAGGCCCACCACCCATCGCACTTACGAACATAGGAAATGCCAGTCAAATATAAAACTATGAGGTCGAAAACACACACAAGATTTTTGACACAGCAAAAGACCGAAAACACATAGGGTTTCTGACGCCAAAAGATAAGTGCACAAAAGCAGGAAGCACAAGGTCAAAAACAATGAAGGGTTTCACATAGACCAAAAATATCATGGATTTTCAAAAACACTGTGGGTTTTCGACACTTAGATAGATTTTTGAAATTATTTTCTGCAGACCTTAAAACTTGAACAACTTTCTAGATTTTTCGATTCAGCACATGTGATTTGGGCTAGAGCAAGGTGACACATTGAAGAACATAGGGCTAAGGGCACTTCAAAAAAATTTGCAAGAAAATAGGCCATTTCCATAAGATTTTGCTATGACTGGAAAATGGACTAACAATGGTTTTAGTTGGGGATGCATGGCTCTTGCAGGCATGGCAAGGATCTAGATCTGTGGGAGAAGCAGACCATTCCATTGGAAAAAAAGGTAGGAACCTCTAAAAATGAATGGAATAGGAAGGAAAAGCACACAGTAGAAAGGGAAGATTATTTACAAAATTTACAAGATCATAACTTTACAAAGTGGCCACGGGCCACCCAAAGAAAATCATAAACCCTCCTACATCAAAGGTTTGATTTTCATCCACATATGCAACCAGCCACCTGAAAATTTCATGACCACCTTTCTGAAAACATATGTGAATATTCATGAGCTGAAGAATGAAACTATGCTGGTCACTACCCATGTTCTTCCAGTCACAACCATCATACTCACATTCATATTCCAAGAAGTAGGGAACATCATTTACTTCTCCCTGCTGACTAGAAGGAATAAAAAACTCACCTTGTAATGCATCAGAAAATAGTACATGAGGAACATTATGCATTACAATATAGTTACCTAGCTGAGAAGGACTTAAATCTTCAAATTTACCTTCATGTATTGCTTCAGCCACTGAGCAACTTGGTTCATCAATGACATCTTCATGAACTGGATCATGAACCAAGTGAAGGTTTATATCAAAACTTTGGTGACAGGGGAGCACTGCATCATCATTATTTTCATCAAAAGAAAATTTGTCCCAACTATTGAAGACTAAGTCCTCAATATTGTCACATTCAGTATCACACTTAGCAGAAATAGGAAAAGGGTTTGAACAAGAAATTTATTCATCACTGTAATCTTGATGACAGGAAAACACACTGTCATGTCCTTCTACTTCTCTTTCTGCAGAGTCACTACCAGAGGGGGGACCTAATATACATGGATCTTCATGGTCACTTTGAAAAATGGCCTCATTATCAGTGTTAAAGACTATATCATAGGGGAGATGCAAATCAAAATACAAAGCAGGGGCATACCTTTGGAACTGTTCAGCCAAGAGTGCTGAAATTACTTCACTACTTAGTGGACTTTGAGCCTCATTTTCTTCTTCATCAACTACATTCCTATCATTGCAAACATCATTCTTACCCAAGACAAGAATGGAGACATCTGTCCTTAGATCATCTTGTGTGAATAAATTAATGTAGGAATCATCATCTGCATCATATTCAATATCTTCCTTTTCACACAAAACATCATCAATCTGGGACAAGAAAATTGAATCCTGACATTGGATAGAAGAACAATCTGTAGACAAAAAGGAAACATTGCCATCCTTAGATTCATCTTCAACATCCTCATATGCACTGATCTCAGAATCAGCTTCATAGTCAACACTCTCTGCATAGTGAGAATCAACATCAAAAACACTAGCCTCCTCATGAACATCATCAGGAGCCACTAGTCTTAGCAATCTTATGTCCTCTGCTAACTGCCAGTTCACCAATTTCAACCTCGCTAATTCCTTCCTTAGAGCAGAAATTTTATCAAAATGCTCAACAAACTTAGCTCTCAACACATCCCAAGAAGGGATTGAACATGAAGGCAGGGACAAGAACCACTTGCACCATCAGAAAATGTGTGCACAAATAACCTCATGGCAATATCTTCATGTTCAACATTCATATCTCCAAAAATACCCATGACAACATCAACATGCTAGCTTGCAGAAATAGATCCACCAGCCATGAATCTTGGCAAGCACTTTCCATCCTTAGCAGAGAACTCATTAGGGGCACCTTCAATGCCATCAAAATAAAAGGGCCTATATTCCTCCATGAGGAACTACCCACCACTTATCCCTCTGCAACAGTGCTACACACTTGATAGGGAAACATTTCAATAAGAGAATACTTGAAAGTTTTGCAGTAGAAGACCTTTGGCTAGAAGTAGGGTAGATCTAGAGCTCACCTTGAAGCTCCATCAGATAAATTTGTCATGTAGAGCTGCCACCTCCTTGAGAGGAAAATAATTTATTGTTTCTTCTTCCAACCAACACAAAACTCACCAGGATAACATGCATTGTTTATCAGAAGAAACACTGATCAAACAGAGACAAATCAGAGTTGCCACTCACAACTAGGTGAGAAAATATTAGCAAATGCTTTATTTTTGTATTTGACGCTATTCTTTCAACTAAGACTTTGGGAAAATTCAGCCAAGCAAGGGAGCTTGCTGTCATTTACTTCTTCCCCAGTATAGTTGCCATTTTGTTGGTTGTTCCCTTTGATCTTCAAAACTTGTAGATTTATACTTTGATAGATAACTATAATGAAACTTTGACTCTATCACCACTCCAAAGTCTACAAGGAAGAGGGCCAATTAACAAGGATCAAGGAGATCCTCCTACACTTTGAGCCTCAATGCTTAGGTGGGTGTACCCTTGACTCACTTCTTCAAAGGAGTCTCTAAACAATATACAACTATACCCTTTACTATCTGATTAAAATGTTTATCATTTAATTGTGTGTGTGTGATTGTTGATGATGGACTACTTCCAGAGAATCGATCAGTGCCTTATCCTAGGGCAGAGAGTCACTTAACAACCTATATCACCCTAAAACCTTAACTCAAACACATATAGATTTAGAGTAAGTTATTTTCCTATTACTCCCCTCACTCACATATCAAGACATTAAATCCTTATCTTTCCATGAACTCATTGGACTCACCTTAAAGACTTTAATCCTAACTTTTTTAGGAACTCAAAGATAACCCCAAAATACTCTTTGTTTACCATATGCTAACCCACTTTGTGCAATCAACATATATGAGCTCAAGAGAAAAACAAAAAGACATACACCAATATGAGATTGGAATCTAAAAATATTCTCACTAAGACTTGCAAAATCAATACATTACCAAATGACAAAATGCACAAGGGAAACAAACCCTAGATCCAGGCTCTCCTTGTTCAAATTTTCACTATCAACAATCTGGGACCAAAACCAAAAGAATTGGAACCCCTACAAACTCAAAAAGTCTACAACTTATACCCCCTAGTCATCCTAAAAATTTTCAACAAGCTACGTATGACTAGGGTTAGGGTTTCAACCACCCAACCTACTAGAAACAATCATGCATTTAATTCAGGGGTGAGAAACACATCCAATCTAGGAGAGAGGAAATCTCAAATAGATCTTGAGCATCAAAATAGTCCTTCATACATCACAAAAGTCTCTACAATCAAGTAGCAGGCCTCTGGACCACTTTGCAACCACCAAAAAAATCCAATTAGGCTGCTAAAACATTTAAAACCAGTCCTTCCTGTCGCAAAAACTCTCTGCAAGTTTGAAATCAAATCCCAATGGTCACTTCTTCAGCACCAGCAGTGAAGCGATGGTCAAAATTTAAACTTTTATCAACTTTATATCCCCACCGTCTGATCAATCTCCCTTCACAAGCTTTACATTTTGAACCCATCAGACATCTCAGGTTAACTCCGCAATGGTGATGGACAATAGTTTGTCGCATGATCGCATATCATGAAGATGGGCTATGCAATCATGTGACAACCCGCTAACACTGCAACCACTGCTTACCCCTAAGTATCAGACCCACCACATGTATCCACCTTAGCACCTATCGGCCAATGAAAATCATGCACATTAGCACCTCTTGGGAAATGGACCCACCGCCCACAAAAGCCTTGCCCCTTTGGGAAGATCAGACGGTGGTCACATGATCGCAAAGGGGAGGAATATTCCTCATGATCATGCGGCCACTATAGATCTCCCCTGCAATGTCATTCCACCTAAGAATACTGGGCCCACCTTATCTGGCAATCTGGCAATCGAAGAACTTTTGCCAGTTCATGAAATGCTTTCCACCATCGCTAAAAAAACTTAGCGATCACAAGACCATTGTTCACTAAATCATCGGATGAATTAGGGCATCGCTAAACATTATGCGAACCAACAACAAGAAGGAAATTTGTCAGGCCACTAAAAATTTATCGGGACCGCCAAACTACTTAGACCCACACACAGGCTTGCCTTGCTGCCACATGTCACACTACCATTCACTACGGCTACCAAGTCATACTGACACAGGACCCACTGACGCATCCAGAAACTAGGTCCCACCAACAACAAGGCACTGTACAAATACATGGACAAATAGAATAGTGCCAACTATGCATACATGTCAACGGACCCACCTACCTTCCTTATGAGAATCAACGGCTATCGCTATACCATTGCATTAAAGGTCGAGAAAGTTATATCAATGACATAACTACAGCCACATGATTAAACCAAACTTTAATCTTCCTGAACACCAAGAAGACCGGTCCCACCGCACATATCCGCCAATGGGCCCCAAGTGCCAGATGTCAACCGGTCACATGGTCACATGTCAGAAATTTTTGACATGCAATCATGCGAAAACCAATAATTTTGAGACCCTTTAAAATATCAGGCCCACCACCCATCGCACTTGCGCACATAGGAAATGCCAGTCAAATAGAAAACTATGAGGTCAAAAACACACACAAGATTTTTGACACAGCGAAAGACCGAAAACACACAGGGTTCCTGACGCCAAAAGATAAGCACACAAAAGTAGGAAGCACAAGGTCAAAAAAAATGAAGGGTTTCACATAGATTGAAAACATCATGGATTTTCAGAAACACTGTGGGTTTTCAACACTTAGACAGATTTTTGAAATTATTTTCTGCAGACCTTAAAACTTGAACAACTTTCTAGATTTTTTGATTCAGCACATGTGATTTGGGCTAGAGCAAGGTGACACATTGAAGAACATAGGGCTAAGGTCACTTCAAGAAAATTTGCAAGAAAATAGGCCATTTCCATAAGATTTTACTATGACTAGAAAATGGACTAACAAAGACAATGTTGTTCGAAGGGTGATTATTTGCAGCCTTTCATTTTATGTTCTAGTTTGAATCTAAAGTCATGAGTAGAGATAATTATTTGTGACTCTGAAAACCCAATGGATTTGGCCTGACAGATGTTGATCATGAAGAAGATTAAAGTCTTGAAATGAAGTGTCACGGTCATGATGTCTTTTCTTATTCCCATGTCAGTGATTGGCTTTTCAAATTCTATCATCGAGATGTTCTCTCTTTGTGACTTGTCTTTTTGTATTTTGGAAGTTGAATCATTTCCAGCAAGCATTGTAAGTTCTATAAATACTGTAAAGGAAATCAATAAAAGGGTCGGCAAACTTGCAATTGTGGCAAGGGTGATTCTAGTTACTTAGCTATTTTCATGTTTGTTGTACCAGTAGTTTTTTCATTTGCATGTGAATAGATAGAAAAATTGCACGTGAAGTTGTAATTGCTTGTGGGATTCTATTTCATGTTAGTAATTGTAGTTAAAGTAATTCCATTTGCCTTTCATGTATGAATCTTCTCCTATTCACCCTATTATTTAGATGCATCCAAATAGAAAGTACAATTATGTATGGAGCTATGATTCCTGCTTGAATTCCATTTCATGATTAGTAGTTGCAGTATAAGCAATTCTATTTGCTGTCTATATATGATTTTGATTCTATTCTCATTAGTAGGATATGCATTCTTAGATGAGGTAGGTTTAAGTTAGATAATAGACTTCATGATAATCTGTGATCAACATTCCATTGGGATTATAGATTGTCCACTTTATCCTTGCCTGAATTGTTTGTGCCTACAAGCAATTTGGTGAAAAACTCATAAGGAATAATCTGATGATCATTAAAGAAACAAAGTCATTGAAGATTAAGCACAAGCAGGGAGCTGTACCTATCAATTCAGAGGGTAGTGATTATAGATATACACTGACCCATTTGTTGGTGACATCCTCTTGTTCTCTCACCTTGGGTGCTAAAAGAGTCAGAGATTACAAATCTAACAGGAGGACAAACTGTTAACTAACACATTGTTATAATGTGCATTTACATCTAGATTTGCATAATATATCTCATAATTATTATATTTCTTCATGTTTTCATACTTTTTAACTCATCTTAGATTAGCCAAAATGGATTAAATTAGTTCATTTCAATAACTTCTAAGTATTTTCATCTCATATCACATCTATCTTGAACTTAAAATCAATTTTTCATTTCATTCATTAGCTTAAACTCTGTATTTCATATCTTGCACCCTCAGAACCCTAGGGGAAAAACAAGTTCCCTTTACTTGATTTTGTGCCATTATGGGGTCTCCATGGATTGAAATGGATCCTAAATATTGATAATATTGATTTGGGATAGTTTTATTGTTCTTGGAGAGCACACCTACATCCCTCTTGAATGAGCACATCAAACGGTGACCGAGTGCTCTCATTTCAACTCGATTTGAGGTGGTCTGTGAATAGTTTTTCTATAAGTTGATGCATGCTTAATTTAGACTAATGTTTTAATGTCTTAGTGTGCTCGTGATAGGTTATGGGAACATCATCCACATTTACATCTATTTCCCACTTTAGAGGAAGTATGAGACAAACTCAAAATCAAGGTAAAGTAGATCAATGCCTACGAATAATCTTATCAAGGTGAAGAAGACAAAGAAACATCAAGTCTCCAAGTGATTTAAGTCTTCATCAAATCCAAAACCCAAATAAACAAACATCAGTCAAAAAGAGAGAAGAAAGAGAGAGAAAGAAGCATGACCACTATCCTAGTAAGGTATTTCCTTAATATGGTTTATGTAAGGAGAAAGCACTACAAAATATATCATTAAAATTATAGCAAGTTGTGTTATGAGAGTCAACCCATCGAAGGGGATTGGTGCTTAAGGAAAGTATTGTCTTTGTTAAGGTATTTGACAATGGTAACTAAGCCCAAATAAATTATGGCCTCCATAGATGTCAAAGATATGGAAGAACAGTCCTTAAGGAAATAATTATATCCATTAAGGGATCTAAGAGAAGGAGGATCAATCCTTAAGGAAAGAATTGTATCCATTAAGGGATCCAATGAAAATATTAGCACAAGGAAACCATTTTCCCCTTGTCCATGATGTGAAACTTTGTGTATGTGTGTGAAAAATGTGAAACACAGAGAAAATTTTATGCCCCCGTGTTAAAGAAATTAAAAATTCCTTAATGAGAGAAATGGATTTAATAGAGAATACATACACCCACAAGAAAGGACACATGACAAGTGAAATTAACACATGAAAAAAGATAGAATGAAAGGGATTTACTAACTCTAGGGTTTTTATGATCACATGATAATACATGAGATATTATCTCAAAATAAAATGTCATTATTCCCCAATGGTAGTAGAACTACAAGAACAATGAAAGAATGTCATGCAAGAGTCACAAAGAAGATTCTTTTTGGGCCAAAATCATGGAGACCAAAAATAATAGGTAACTATCATTTTTCCTCATCCCCAATCAGAAAACAAAAAGGCAAATTTATGAATAGGGGCACATTAATGACATAACATGTAACAACATCTAGAAAAAGTGAGATACAGATAGACGAATGTCACAATAGATTTATTCCTTTTTCACCTTGTGCCAACAAATAAACAAAGGTCATTTAAAGAAATATTATCTTGGTCATCATGGGACATAAAATTTCATCAATGGGAGAATATTATCTTTGATTGGATGTATCTTTCAAATAAATGGAGAATTGGAGATCTTGAATTGGATTCTCACATTCAAATCTTGAATCCCAAATCCTTAATTTCTTAACTTGGATTCTTGCAATCACTTTATAGGTAATTTTCACTTGACAATAATAACTTACATATGATAAACTTATGTACAATAAAGGGGGAGGATATTTGTTTATATTAAATTGATAATTTCAGGATTCAATGTTGATCCAAGCTTACCAGAATTGAAAACCTTAGAAGAAGACCCCGATATAGGGCTCTAGGTGAAATATAGGCCCAAAACCCTAGGGATAGATAACCATTGGAAATGTTTCCTAGGAAGATGAGGCCAAAATTTCAATGGGGTCTTGGGGAGAATTAAGTTCAGAAAAATACGAACTAGGTCGTAGGCATCAAGCCTAATAGTTATTTTGCTCACAAGATCATAAACATAGGGCTAATAGGTCCTATAGACAACTATGGGTGCTAACTTTTTAAGACTATAAAATTGTATATTTCAATTATGAATATATATACCATATTTATATAGGGTTATCAACCACTACACTGACATCTTGCATCCATGTTGTAGTCCTAGACTAACACAAGTATTAAGGATAGTGAGCTAATAGAGCCCACAAGTTAGGCTTGATTATTTTCACTTCTATTTTTTATAGCATAAATATTTTCATCTATTCATATCTTAGAGTTATTTTTATTTATTTATTTTATCTTTTATTTACTTATGTTTTAATTTTAATATATTTAATTAGTCTCCTTTATTTCCCTAGCTCACTAGAGCACTAGTTTAATGAGGTGTCGCAAGGATCAATTATCTCTTTGGGGTTTCATCAATCTATATGGTGGAAAATTCCATTCTCTACATTTTTATGAGCATGACAACTACTAGTATTCAGCAACATATTCCCAATTGAGTATCCTCTAGTTAGTCTCTATCGGGTTAGTCCCCTTAGTGGTTCACAAATTCACTAAATTATCCGATGAGTGTTCAAAAATTATTTAGACTCTCAATGGTCTATCCCTTCCCTCTTTGGGGTCTAGTAGAACTTGATGGTCACTATGGGACCTATTGGTGACCAAAAATGATGGTTTGGATTTGGCCAACTAATAGGTACAAATTGATACCTCTGCAATTTTGACTTACTCAAGCCAAGGCTGGGAGGCCTAATTTCACTTTCAACTATTTAATTATGTATGTCACACAACTATGTACATAAACAAACAAAGTGTTGGAAATATTCAAGAATTAACCAAGTTACTGAGAGGGGAGGGGTGAATCAGTAACTCCAAATTTTCTTTCAATTACAGATGTATTAACATATAATTCACTTTATCCTTTTGCATATAGAAAGCATGAAACTTAAAAGCATTCACAACAATGATACATAGATTTGGTTACCCAGAAACCTTCCAAAAAGAAAGTAAAACTAGGGTGGGGATGAAACCCACAAAGCTTTAGTACTGCAGTATAAAGTTGGCTGGTTAAGGTTTACAATTGATCACTTCTGATGATCTACCCTGCTAGGAGCAATAAGGACTGCTAGGTCCACCTTGTTAGAGGATTTACAAACATACAATGAAGTATGCACTCGGTAAAGAGATTTTACAAAAGACTGTTAAGTCTACCCAGTTAAAGGATTTTAGTACTTATTCACCTGTTAGAATGAAATAGTAGATCTCTTGCTTTGCAACTGGATTGCTGAATGAGATTCACTGATGTACTGATCACCTTTTGTGATGAATTTGTCTTTGCTGTTCCTTATACTGCTGTAGCCCTTTGTAATTCTCTTATCTCTACCTTTCTTTCTTTTTCACATTCATACTCTTTTCTAATTACATCTTGGTATTTTTACAACATTGTTTATATACAAGTCTAAACAATTAATTACAATTAAAATTACAAAATCAGCTTGACAAATAAACATAAGTGCTACTAAGTCGGCCCAAGTATGGTTACACGGTTCCTGCAAACTTACTCGGTGACTTTCTGATACTCGGCGTCCACTGCATTACTTGGCATCGTCATGCACTCGGTAGAAGTGAAGGCATGGTTCATACTAACCACTCGGTAGGTTTTGAACTGGGTAAATACTGGTGACTCGGTAGACATAATGTCACTCGGTTTATACTGTCCTGCTTGGTTTGCACTGTCCTACTCAGTTTGCACTGTTTTGCTTGGTTTGCACTATTCTGCTAGGTTTGCACTATTCTGCTCGGTTTGCACTGTTCTGCTCGGTTTGCACTGTTCTACTCGGTTTGCACTATTCTGCTCGGTTTGCACTGTTCTACTCAGTTTACACTCAGAATGCAAATAAGTGTTGTCACTAGTGGCAATCCTGCTTAATGCCAACAAACTCCCCCTTTGGCATTAGTGACAAAAAAACTTATTGCCCAAAACTTATATACATGAACCATGCTGAGATTTATTTTGATTTTTCAAAATTTGTCTTTGTCATAGGGCTTTATAAATTATCTCCCCCTTTCAATGTGCTAACTTTTTCTTCTATACATATCTTCTTCTATACATATCTCCCCCTTTTTGGTGATAATGCCAAAGGTGTATATACAAGTGATTTATAGAGAGAATCCATAATTTGATAGAAAAATAGAATGTACCTTCAATATCAGTGCCAGGGTTTTGTCCCAATTTTCTTGCAGAATCTTGCATGTTTGGATTGCAATTTGGATTTCTGCAGAGAGTTCAATCATGTGATCTGCTATTGAGAACTGATTGTCATGAATCAATGTTTTGTAATGTTCAATGTGCTTATACATTGTATTCATGATGGGAAGGATCATGTTCTGAATGTCTACCAGTGTGGACCAGATCCTTGTGTCTTCTTTCAATAGTTCTGACTGCGTATTTGATAGGTATGAGATTTTCATGTGATGAGCAGAGTTTGAACTTGGTTCAAGTTGCAGCTTCTGTATGCTAATCTTCAAATCCTCATCAATATTATTCATTTTATCCTTGACATCCTTTGTGAACTCGGCAACATTCCACAGTCTAGCCAAAAGAGAGGTAACATTCGAATAGGAAGATTCAATGTTTGACAAAACTGAAGACAATTCCACTTGATTAATAGCTATGTGCTGAGCAATGTGCTCAAGCACTTTATTGTTGAATCTCTTCTCAGCTTTTTCAACTAACTTTTCTATCCTAGATGAATCCTCATTGTATTTATTTACTACTTCTACTAATTGTAACAAAACATGTTGAGAGGAGTCTACTTTAATACCTAATGCTTCAGACAAAATGTCCTTAGCATCTTTAATGATTTGATATTCCTTGTCTCTCTCCTCTTTAAGTTTCTTTTGCTTCACTTTCCTTTGGAGGATTTCACCTATATTTTGCATTTGATCCGCTGATAGATTTGCAAAATCCAATGTTGGAATCTCTATTTCTTTATCTAGGTCTATATCCTCTACTATATTATTGCCCAAAAATTTTATACTTGGTTGAGCCTTAGGCTTATCTATACTTAATGCCTTAGTAGTAGTGATAGTAGACATAGTAGGACTGGCTATAGAGACTGGTATACTATCTACTGGAGAACTTAAAGTATTTACACTTGTAGAATCAAAAACTGGAATACTTACTGCTGGAAAACTTGATGAAGTAGGAGACTGCAACTCGGTAGAAGAAATGGTAGTTGCTTCTGTTGTTGCTATAGGTGATTGGACAAATGTTGAAGTTGTCACAACCATGCTTGAAGGTGTCTTCGGGCTAGATGTAGAAAATTTTACTGGAGAGGTAGGAAGTGATGCGATGACTTCTACCACTATCCTCACAGTATCATCTACCTCAGTGGCTTCTTCTTGTTCATCACTGTCATCTTCAATGTCTTTTATTATAACTATTTCAATACTCAGTTGGTGAAGATGGTATATGTTCTTCCATGTGGCATTTGCAGCCTTCACAACCGATTCAATATTATTCATCAGAATCAAACAAGTATTGAACTTCAGTGTCATCTTATTTTCATTCTCCTTCAATGCCTTCTTTATTTCATCATTTTTCAAGCTCGGCATTAACTGTCTCATGGTTTGATCAAATATGTCTTTTACAGTTTGCTTTACATTGGTCCATCTCATTTTTATTGGATCTAATAAAGCTGCTGGAACTTGTGGGGCTATTTCATCAGGAGAGTATTTCCACTGTCCCATCTTTTCAATAATAGCATCTTCAATCTCCTTTTGTTCTGTTTCCATTCTTGTTTCATATTTAAAAAAATTTATATTACTTACTCCAGATCCTGATCCTTCTCTAAAAAGTTTGATCTTCTCTTGAAGTGTTAGAGGAGGCCTTTTGAATATTATATCTTTGTCTTCCTTGTTTGCTTTACCCCTTGCACTTCTCCTTGTAAATACAGTAGTGGGAGGCTTAGGTGCCTTAGTGATGAATACCTTTCCTTTCTTCTTTGCAGGTTCTGGTTCCTTTATTTTCTCATCCTTTTCCTTTTCTTCTTCAGTGTCTTCTCCTTTGTCCTCAGTTAGCATTTGCATTTTGGCTATCCTCTTCTTTCCTTTATTTACCACCTATGGAAGCTTTATGCTTAATTCAATTCTTACTTTAGCTTCTTCATATGTTCCAAAATATGGAGCTTTGGGATTAACAGGCTGATTAAGAAGGGCTTCAATGATATTCTTTGTCTCATCAATGTTTACCTCATAAGGAAGAGGTTTAACATGTACAATCCTCGATTTAGCTGCTTGAATGTATACTTTGTCATAGTCCACCATGAAACAAATGTCATCCTTATAATCCTCAACCAACTTCTATGGAATCTGGAATCTGTCATTCATTTTCTCTTTGAAAGACTCAAAATAACTATCCATGATGCTCTCAAAATTTTCACCCATTTCTGAAATATATTCATTTATCTCATAAAGAACTGGCACATCTTTTCTCCATACTACTTTTCCTTTGGAAGGGAAGAAATTCTAAACATAGAAGAATAAACAGACCAGTAAAGATCCAAACTTACATGGATTGTTTTTGGAAGTTTGAATGCTTTCCATGTTCTTGTTAAACTGTTTTAACAATAAATCTACAAGGTCAAATGATAGATTATTCTTGACCACTTTGTATGCTAGGTCTATGGCTTCATAGGATACACTATTCTATCGACTTGAATTGTATATCTTATTGGCAATGATGTGTGTTCCAAACTTCAGTTCAGCATCAGTAATGTTGCTTACTTTCATGCCTCTACCATCCCACTCAGCTAGGGTTTTCTTCTCCAGTTTCAGCCAACCTAGGATTTTGGTAGATTTAGCTTTGTTCAACATGGGAAGACTGGTGATTTGATGAATCATCTTCTTAGTGATCTCTATGGGTTGCTCAAGCCAAATCTTTCCATCATGTACACAGATGAGAATGTATCTAACCCATTTCTCCCAAAAGTTTTGAGGTAAATGTGCAATGTGAACTAATCCCTTGTCTTCCAGATGTTTGTGCTTTGGTTTTAGAATACCATCCACACATAGTTCCTCATGCACAATATCTAGCTCTAGGTTTCCCATTTATTGAATTGCACAATTGAAATGATTGCAAATATCATTAACAAGTAGTACCTTAGGAGGAATCTGAGATTGCGCTCCATTCGGGTCTAGGGCTGCTGCAATTGTGGGTACGAGTTTGAAATCTGGTGCACTCCATTCCCCTTGGACTAAAATTTTTTATCCTTTCTTCACTGAAGTGCTGGATGATGCCATGGTAGCTCACAAAAAATTCTTTTCCGCAAAAGTATTTGAATCACTTGATTGCTCTTGAAATTTTTTGCTCTCAAAGTGCTAAAGTTCACGGTGAAGAATGAGTTTGAATTAGGGTATGAATTTTGACAGACTGTCACCCACTATGAATTAATTGCTCGGTAAAGACTTCACAACTTGGTGAACTTGAGAATTCATATTACTCCGACCTCGCTCGGTAAAGAGTGATACCGACCTTGCTCGGTGAAAATTGATACCAACCTTCCTATGATCTTATTGCATCTTGGTATGCCGATTTAGATCTTTCTTTTAATTTAGTTCTGGAACTGCTTGAAATTGGTCTATGAGAATACAGTTCCAGTGCTTTCTTGGAAATTTAGTTTGAGTCAGTAGAGCCACCCATTCCATTACTTGGACTGGTTTGCTCAGTAGATTTAGGAACCCACTGTTGTCTCACCTATTTCCTGACCTTAGTTGCTTCATTCTTCTTTCCATCTTCAACTTCGCTAGCATTCATGCAATTTCTGGCTATGTGACTGAGTTTAGTGCATTTGAAGCATCTTACGGTAGTATCTCTTTTCCTTAGATGATGTTTTATGTAGTTCATGCCAATGTGTCCATATTCTCCACAGTACTAACATCTACACCAGGTGTTGTAATCCCATCCAAACATTTCTTTCATAATTTGTTCTACTGGATTGAATGTTTTGGATCTACACTCGTATGCCTTGTGACCTTGTTTGTTGCATTTGTGACAATTACCTTTGAATCTTGGTTTTTCCCTGCATTCATTTTCTTTGTGACCGTGCTGATTGCAGTTGTAGCATTTTCCATTGAATTCTACTTTTTCATTGCTCCAACATATATTTGAAGTATGTCCTATTTTGGCACAATGATTACAAGTAGGTTTCTGATTTCTTTGAGTACCTTTCTTAGAAGATTCACCTTCTACTTTGTATCCAAGTCCTGCTTTTCCTTTTTGCCTATGAAGATTTTGATTATACAACTGATCTAGGTCTTCTTGGTTTTTCAGCATTCTTTCATTGATTTTTTTTTCGATGTTTAGGTCATCCATCAATCTTTGATTGATTTCCTTTTCAGATCTTAATTCTTCTCTTGTGCTTTCTATTTCTGAACCTAGAGTCAGAATTTCCTCATTTGTATGAGAGATTTGATCAATTAGGTTTTCTAGCTGAAGGGTTTTATTTTGGACTTCATTGTTCCTTCCATCTAATTCATCTTTCAACTTGTTTCTTTGTTCTAAGATCTCACAAAATCTTGTTGAGTGTAGCTCTTGTTCTCTTTTTAATTTTCTCACTTCTTCCTGCAGAGACCCATTCTTTTCTAGGAGTTCTTTGACAGCATTGTTTGCTTCATCTGAGCTATCTGAGGGAAAAAAATCTTCAATCTTTTCTTCAATATAATTCTGATCATTCATTTGATTTGCAAGTTCCTTCCTTCTTCTTAGGGATTGGGAAAGATGTTCTTTTGCTTCTTTAAGTTTAGCTATGGCCATTTCCAGATCTAGCTTTTCATTTTCAATCACCTTGTTCAGTTTGAATACCTCCATTGTCCTGGATCTTTTCTCAAGCTAGTTAAGCTTTATCTTGAGAAGCAATATTGCTCTGATACCAATTGTTGGAAATATTCAGGAATTAACCAAGTTACTTAGAGGGGAGGGGTGAATTAGTAACTCCAAATTTTCTTTCAATTACAGATGTATTAACATATAATTCACTTTATCCTTTTGTATATAGAAAGTATGAAACTTAAAAGCATTCACAATAATGACACATAGATTTGGTTACCCAGAAACCTTCCAAAAAGAAAGTAAAACTGGGGTGGGGATGAAACCCACAAAACTTTAGTACTGTAGTATAAAGTTGGCCGGTTAAGGCTTACAATTGATCACTTCTAATGATCTGCCCTGCTAGGAGCAATAAGGACTGCTAGGTCCACCTTGTTAGAGGATTTACAAACATACAATGAAGTATGCACTCGGTAAAGAGATTTTACAAAAGACTGTTAAGTCTACCCAGTTAAAGGATTTTAGTACTGATTCACCTGTTAGAATGAAACAGTAGATCTTTTGCTTTGGAACTGGATTGCTGAATGAGATTTGCTGATGTACTGATCACCTTCTGTGATGAATTTGTCTTTTCTATTCCTTATACTACTATAGCCCTTTGTAATTCTCTTATCTCTGCCTTTCTTTCTTTTTCACATTCATACTCTTTTCTAATTACATCTTGGTATTTTTACAACATTTTTATATACAAGTCTAAACAATTAATTACAATTACAATTATAAAGTTAGCTTGACAAATAAACATAAGTGCTACTAAGTCAGCCCGAGTATGGTTACACAGTTCCTGCAAACTTACTCGGTGACTTTCTGATACTCGGCATCCACCGCATTACTCGGCATCGTCATGCACTCAGTAGAAGTGAAGGCACGGTTCATACTAACCACTTGGTAGGTTTTGAACTCGGTAAATACTGGTGACTCGGTACACATAATGTCACTCAGTTTATACTATCCTACTCGGTTTGCACTGTCCTGCTCGATTTGCACTGTTCTGCTTGGTTTGCACTGTTCTGCTCGGTTTGTACTGTTCTGCTCGGTTTGCACTGTTCTACTCAGTTTACACTCAGAATGCAAATAAGTGTTGTCACTAGTGGCAATCCTGCTTAATGCCAACACAAAGCTCCTCTAAAGGTGGTGAATGATCCTTTGAGGAAAGAAACTAATCCCCTAAAAATCTCTATTCTATAATACTTCACTAAATGGATTATACTAAAGAATTAAAACTAATTCTTTTGAAATAATGATTTAATGATCTATAAACTACAAAGTATGAACCAAATGACACTTTCCAAATAATGATTAGATCAGTGCCTTCTAAATACTTGGGCTATAGAGTCAAAAAAATTTCAATCCTATGTATGATCACAGATGGTTTTAAAAACTTGCTTTAATAAGACAAGACTATCGTTTCATAGGCTTCTGCTTGATTCATAGTTCAAATAAATTTACACAACTAATCCTATTGATTTTAACTCAAATTAAGAGACCGATAAGAATAATGGTAGGTTCATAGACCATACAATGGATATTTGAGTTGTATATATTACTTTTGAATTATGATACTCAGGGAATTCAACATAGTGAAACACTCTATTTAATATAATATCCGAAAGACTAATTGAAAACATATAACTTATAACCACAAATAAAAAGAAGAACACTTATCGTTATTGATGTTGAAAAATTGGTACATAAGAGTTCATAGTTGCAGTTGTTTATGAAGTTCTATTCTATGAAAATATATCTTGTATTGTCTCATATATTTTCATTTTACATTATTTATAGATACATGTTTGAGTGGCTTTCACACCTCTTTGGGGTGAAAAGACACACCCTTATTAAAAATTATTTTGAAAAAATAATAAACTAACTAAAAAATAACTACCTAACTTTCGGATTTGGGTCTGGTCAAAAAAGAAAAACACCTCATGGAAAGCTAAGATTTGTTTGGAAATAGAAAATTTGATTTCCTGAACTGGGTCTTTTTTAGATTTTTAAAATTCAACCATCTTTAGCCTGTGTCGGCATCATCTTGCAGTAGGTCAAAATTCCAGCATTTTCTAAAGGCTTTGATCACATAATTTTGATTGTTCCTATCATAGAGCTTCCTTTCTTAATCTCTCAACTTTGAATTGAAAATTAATGTTATGTTTTCATCCCATTTCATGTACTCCATCATTAATTATTGGGGATGGAGTTTAAGAGGCCATTTTTTAGGGTTTTATCACTATATAGGACTCTAAATTTTGCCCAAAATTTAGAGCTCCAACAGGCTCTTTCTAGGGACATATGCTACATGTGAGCATAGCGAGATTCTAGCTATCTCTGGAAGAAGTAGACCAAGTGTGAAGTCCATTAGGCTATAGAGTCACTACATATTTCAATATTGAAATCAAATCTCATTCGGTGGCCCTAGGGCACCAAAACATGAAATCAACATTTTCCCCTATCAAACACTTGATTCTGATCATGTAACACTTTGGATTTCTTGAATACGATGTCATCATTTTTGTGAACAATACTTGTTTCTTTATCAATGAATTTTTTGGTATTCTCTTTTTATTTTTCCTTTGAGAAATCATCAGATGCACTTTGGTCTTTTCCAAATGGAAGCTCCCTTTGGTTTTGCATGTGACTAG
Organism: Chamaecyparis obtusa; assembly: GCA_027943335.1. NCBI lineage: Eukaryota > Viridiplantae > Streptophyta > Pinopsida > Cupressales > Cupressaceae > Chamaecyparis > Chamaecyparis obtusa. The sequence goes on along the minus strand of BSBK01006433.1, from coordinate 125,123 downwards.
TCATATAAGAATTAGAATAAATCTTCTTTGTGTGACTGTCCTTTTGTATACAATTTTCTATGTCTCCATATTTAGAATGCAGATTATGTTTGTCTAATGCAATCTTTTCTTTAGGCCTATGGTGCAATACTTGTTCATATAATGGTTTTAAAGATGGTTCATGTTGAGGAGACACTTCTTCACATATTTGGTGTACCTCTAGCTCAAAGGATGAACTAAAAGATATCTCACCCTCTGAATTCACTTCATGTGTTTCATCAAATTTAAAATTAGGATTGTTACCTTTATTATGATGCTGATGGATTCCATTGCATAAAGGATCCTCTTCAAACAATGGATTCGATAACATAGAGAACTCAGATATATATATTCATCTTCTTCCTCTTCAAACAATGGATTTAGGAACATAGAGAATTTAGACACATCTTCTTCTTCCTCTTTACTAAATTCATCCCTTTTAGAATCATATACTTCATCAACAAGATAGGTGCCTCTCTCATCAGGTTTATCTTCTAGTGTTTCATCAATTTTTTTAGCCTTGTGAATTGGAAAAAATTTTGAGTTATTTTTGTGTATATGCCTTTGATATTCCTTATCCAACAAATTTGAAATTTGTTCTGTACTGAGAAAATCTTCTTCCTCATTCATTTTATTTATATTATCAACTTCTATTTCATAGGTCCTATTGTCACAAGAGTCAGCCACACATAAATCAATTACTAGATTTATTGTGTTCTTTTCTCTAATGTTGTCCTTTATTATATAATTACACAATACATGTTTGATTATTTGAGATACAAGTCCATGGTTGGATTTATTATTTTCTTCATTTGGATCTAGAACTTCATTAGAGCTTTGCACTCCTGTAGATTTCACACTGCATCTATCACCTTCTTGTCTTTCAATATTTACAAATTCATCCAAGGGAGACATACAAGGCTTTTCTTCCCATATGTGTTGTTGATACTCTTCCTGTTCATAACACATTTTATTTCCTTCACTTGCATAATGGAATTCATATAGAAACCATCGTTCAAATTCTTTCCAAGATGAAATACTTTATTTAGGTAATGATTCATATGCCTCTCTTGCATTATCTTCTAATGTCTTGACAAATAGTTTCATTGCCTGATCTTCTACACAAATCTCATACTTCTCTATAAATGCATAAAATGCATCCAAATGTTCAACTGCTCATTCATCCCATTCTCCATGGAACTTTGGTACAAGCTACAAAAAATTAGGGAGAAACTTAAAAGGAATACAATGGAATCTCCTAAGATCCAATGGCTTGATACCATCTGGAATAAATGGTTTTCTTTGAAATAGTTGTTTATTCTGATACATTCTGAGTATTTGAATTTGTAGTAATTTGTTTCTGTATACATTAGGTTCTTCACAATAGAGTTGCCACCTCTTTCAAAGAGGAAAACTTTACTTATCACCTTCTGGGTCTTCTTCCTTAGTAGAGTCACTGATTGAAATGTTTTATTGAATAGAGTCACCACCTCATTTGAGGAATGTCTTGCTTCTAGGTCCTTTCTTCCAATAGAGTGTGCTTCCAAGAAAACTAATATAACTACTTTCTGATTCTGATTTGCAAAATCTAAAATTCTAGGTAACTTCACAATATATATTGTGAGAAAATCTCCCTAGTAGAGTCACCAATTTGTTGGTCCCCAAAAATGATGGTTTTGATTTGGCCAACTAATAGGTACAAATTGATACCTCTACAATTTTGGCTTAATCAAGCCAAGGCTAGTAGGCCTAATTTTACTTTGAATTATTTAATTCTCTATGTCAAACAACTGCGTACATAAAAAAACAAAGTTCATCCAAAGGTGGTGAATGATCCTTTGAGGAAAGAAACTAATCTCCTAAAAATATCTATTCTATAATACCTAAAAAAATGGATTATGCTAAAGAATTAAAAGTAATGCTTTTGAAATAATGATTTAATGATCTATAAACTACAAAGTATGAACCAAATGACAATTTCCAAATAATGATTTGATCAGTGCCTTCTAAATACTTGGGCTATAGAGTCAAAAAACTTTCAATCCTATGTACGATCAGAGATAGTTTTTAAAAATTGCTTTAATAAGACAAGACCATCATTTCATAGGCTTTCTCTTGATTCACAATTCAAATCAATTTACAAAACTAATCCTATTGATTTTAACTCAAATTAAGAGACCAATAAGAACAATGGTAGGTTCACAGACCATTCAATTGATATTCGAGTTGTATATATTAATTTTGAATTATGATACTCAGGGAATTCAACACAGTGAAACACTATATTTAATAGAATATCCGAAAGACTAATTGAAAACATATAACTTATAACCACAAATAAAAAGAAGAGCACTTATCTTTATTGATGTTGAAAAATTGGTACATAAGACTTCATAGTTGTAGTTGTTTATGAAATTCTATTCTATGAAAATATATCTTGTATTGTCTCCTATCTTTTAATTTTATATTGTGTATATATACATGTTTGAGTGGCTTTCACATCTCTTTAGGGTGAAAAGACATGCCCTTATTACAAATTATTTTGAAAAAATAATAAACTAACTAAAAAATAACTACCTAACTTTCAGATTTGCGTTTGGTCGAAAATGAAAAATACATCATGGAAATCTAAGATTTATATTGGAAATATAAAATTTGATTTCCCGAACTGGGTCTTGTTTAGATTTTTAAAATTTGACCAGCTTCAGCCTCTGTCAACATCATCTTTGCAACAGGTTGAAATTCCAGCATTTTCTAAAGGCTTTGATTAGAGAATTTTGATTGTTCCTATCACAAAGATTCCTTTCTTAATCTCACAACTTTGAATTAAAAATTAATGTATTTTTTTCATCCCATTTCATGTACTCCATCATTAATTATTGGGCATGGAGATTAAGAGGTCATTTTTAAGGGTTTTATCACTATATAGGACTCTAAATTTTGCCCAAAATTTAGAGCTCCAATAGGACCCGCAATAGTTCATTCAAATTTTTGTTTTATCCCTAAGTTAGAACTCTTCTAAGTAAAATTGAGTATCCTCTAGTTAGTCTCTATTGGGTTAGTCCCCTTAGTGGTTTGCAAACTCATTAAATTATTCCATGAGTGTACCCTACACATAAATTTGGACACTATATATCAACCTCTATTTTCTCATTTGGGCTTCCTATTTGGTGACTTATATTTTACTCTAGTAGGGATCCTATTTCTAAAGTACAATAGTTTATTCAGGTATTATAACAAGTATAAGGATGAGGAACTTTCATACAACGTATAGAATCTATAGACCCCCCCCCCCCCCCCCATTTTCATCTATTAATCTAAGTGTACCTCTATGGTCCAACATGATCCACCCTTTTGTTCATCGACATTAGGGGCCCAAGGTAGGTGTATGTCTAAAGGTAACCACTTGTCACCATTGAGGACATTTTAACCTATAATGGTCTCACCCATTCCTACATCTATGCCTATGGTGGACAAGCTAAAGGCACCAATACATCCAAAGTCTAAGGCTCATCCTTAGTTTGATTTTTTCTCCTAGTGGGCATCCCTCACCTTATTGTTTATTGCAAGGGAAAGAGTCCATTGCATGTTTCCACCTCTCCTCTAACACCTTCTTACCAATCCTTGAGTATTCCTCCATTACTGGGTAAAAGCATAATAAGATGTCATGTTTCGGGATAACTTATCAACATAGCTAAATTTGAGTATTTCTATCTAAAAATTAATTTTTATCAAACATATGGTCAAGCCAGATTCATTCCAGCTAAGTTAGACAAGTGATTCAAATTTTCCAATTGTAAATGTCTATTAAATGCATGTTTTATACTAATTTGAGTCCAATTACCAAAAAATAAAATTGTTTCAAAAAATATATGTTTCAATAAGTCCTACTCTTATTAATGATATTTTTTCAATTTAAATATCAAAATAGCTTTTTGTAGAGCTCGAAGTCAATAATAAGCTCATATATATTTTAAAGTGTTTAAATAAACATAGTATGTTGTAATTAAAAAATATTGCAACTAGGTAGTTTAATAGTCGAGAAGATGATTCGAAGAAGAAAAACCTAGTAAATCATATAAGAAAATTTTGAAAAAAATATGGTTCACTAGAGGAGAGATTCTGCTTTGAGGATTTATAATTTTTTTATTGGGATAGATTTCTTATGAAAAATATGATGGGAAATGAGAACTGTCGATTTTAGGTGAGTTAAAATTTGAGTCAAAAATAATTTTTTCTTTTCATATGCACTCGCTATATATCTTTATACATTTTTATACATTTCTCGAGTTAACGTCAATTTAAAATTCCCAAAAAAATGCCACTTTTATGTCATTGAAGTTGAATAATTTTGGTTTTGTTAGCCTTTTCCTTTATAAAAGTGTGACAACTTGTTGTGCTTTTACCCTACTATACATACTCATAGGGATATATGAGGAATGGTACCTTTGTCTGAGTTTATAGTTTCCCCAATAATTAAACCTCCTCCTTCATTAGTAGTACCCTCTTCCTTTTCAACCATGATATTGATGACCTCCCTAATGGAGCCAAATGTTACCTATATAGGTGTGAAAAGAAAGAAATAACATAAATAGGTAGAATCACTTCACCTTTTATAAATTACACATTTTAGAAGTAACATATGCCTCTAATTTCAAGAGGATATTTAAATGCTAAGTGGGATAGTCATCCTTCACTCAACATGTCATTGATGAAATAAGAATGATAAGATATAGTAATATAAATGACTAACTACGAAAGTTATGAAAAAACTAGTAAAAATAGATTGTAATAGACATTGAGTGAGAAAAATTTATAGAAGAGAAAAATAAGAGTCAAATATGACATGTGTCTAAAATCTAAGCTCAAAATGATAGAATCATCATGAAAATGGTGAAATGTTGCCTAGTGTTTTTAACTGCATTATTCATAGATCATTTGACTATTCTTGATCTACCCAAATTGAGTATGATAGCCTTGTAACTTGCACACATAAAATTAGGGGAAAAGGTTTTCTAAAGGGGTTTATTTTGGTCGAACCCTTTTTAGTGATTGACTTTACAAATAAAATGAAATTGAATAAAGAAAATTAATTAGGAAGAAAATGGATAGATTCACCTTGCATAAACCTTAATGTACAAATGTAAAAATTTATCATACCCATGAAGGTGCTTGATTGTACTTGAAATACAAAGAGTTGGACTTGCAATATTATTTAGAGTCAATGATTCCCTCACAAATGCATAGATTTATAAATGTCACTTCTAGATATTGAATGTAGATATGCTTGATAACCACTTGCAAAGAAGGAGAGAGAAGATGGAATGGAGGGTGGATCTTATTTCTTTATTGAGAGTTCCTTTACTTTTCCATAATGTGAGATAAACTAGAATAAATTGGAGAGGTATCAATGATCAATACTTGAAGCATGTTGAAACCCAATATATTGTGCCTTGGGGAACCCTAATTGTGGATTAGTTGAAGGAGATGCAAGAGAGCACACAAGAACAAGAAGCCATAGCAAGTACCCTTTTTTATTCTAAATCTATTGATGTAAGAGGACATAGAACAAATTATGAGGTCTGGAAGAAACTTTAACTATTCTATGGAGGTGAAAAGCCTTTACAAAAAGGTAGAGAAGAAAGTCTCGAAGGAAATTATGATGACATGAAAATGGTAGAAGGAGAAAATTTTTCTCAATATGGTGAAAGTATATAAGATATTTTTGTTGTAATCAGAGGTGTAGGTGGTACCATGGAAGAAGAAGAACATGTGGTAAGTGAGATGCTAAGAACCTTGTTACCCTCTTATGCCATTAGAGTGTCACGAATTAATGAACTGGATACATTTGAAAAGGTTACTATTAATGTACTAATAGGTAATCTTACTACTTTTGAGCTTAATAATTTTGATAACAAAATTCTAAATATTGAAACTTATTTTAAGACTTCTATGGTAAGTGTCCTTACAAGAAAAGGTAAAGAGTCGATCACTAAATATGATAGTTTATCTAGTTTCAACTGAGATATTGATCCTATTTTGGAGGATGATAAAATAAAAGGATAACTTGAACCATTGATAGCAAGGTGGTTACCTAGAGGAGCTGGTAAGTATAAAGGAAAATTACCTTTAAAATATTTCTCTTGTAACAAGATTGGTCACATTGCTGCTAGGCTCCCTAATAGAGAACAAATGAAAGATAAGGAAAAATATGAGAAATAAAAAGGAAAGATAAATAAACAATTTTATTTGGTTGTGGATGAACGTGGTGTAACCAATGAGGAATCTCACGATAATAATGAGGAAGAATTTTTTTTATTTCTATAAAGGAAGATCATCCTATAGGAGACAAAGAAGGTGAAAAAGAACTTGTTTCACATATCAAATAGAATGATGACTAGGTCATAGCAAGTGGGTTCTTGGATCACATGATCGGTGATAAAGTAAGATTATTAAACTCAATGAATATAATGTTGGTTTTGTGAGATTTGGAAAAAATTCACCCTTTTTCGTGAAAGGAAAAGCTACTATTTCCCTTAGTGGAAAAAGCATTGTAGATGATGTCTATTATGATGAAGAGCTAACACATAACTTGTTGAGTGCATGTCAACTTAATGAAAAATAATATTGACTTGAGTTTAAAGGAGGAATGTTCAGGATCATTGGAAGTTCCTCTTATGAGATTTTGATGCACGAGCATCTAGGGTGTAAGAGAACTCTTGCATCACCCAAAAATATTTATGTTTTTGTATTCAATAAGGGCTATCTTGTGTAGAGCTTCTATTTATGGAAACTTTCTATTTTTATTAAGTTGGCGACGTGATCTTGGAATGTTATGATTTTACATGTGGAGGTTCATCTCAGTCATATTAGCCTACTAGTAAAGTTTCATGGATAGATCAGGTCTAGTTTTGAAGATATTGAAGATTTTCGGTATTGGTAGCAGGGTATAGAAACTTTGAACTCAGTTTTAAAGGCTTTAGAGGCCTCAGATGAGGTTGAAAATTTGGGTGACAGGCACTTGCATGAGCCAAGCCTGTAGATCACTTCGTGGCCTTTCTAAAATGGGGTTATAATAGTCAATCGAGTCAACTGGTGATGACTTATGGTCTCTGGAAGTCGGGTCACCTGAAATGGCAGAAAATAATTTTCCTTCAAAAATCTTGTTCAGGTTTCAAAATTTATTTTGAGCTGACTTTGATATAATAAATTAAGAAATAAAATAATTCTAAGTTTGGTCGGCCCTAAGGGCTAAATTTCTGGAATCCTCTCGGGCGGTGGAAAATGCCTATATAAAGAAGGCCCGTAGTGTTGTCTAGGGCAGTTCTGGGTATTAGATCTGGGTATTGATTCAAGGCTTTGTCCTATAGAATATTGTAAGGGAATGTCCATGTGGCTTTGTATATTGTAATTTTGAAAGTTTGTAATTCCACATTTGTGGAGATAATAAGAAGCCAATTTTTTGTTCTTTTATATTGTTGTTGTTTCTCTATTTATGTTATGTGTTTGTGGTGTTAAGGGGAGCACCCTTCATCAAGTGGTATCAGAGTAGGAGTTCCTAAGCATGTAAAAAGATCACCAACTGTGAGGCAGTTTGCACCAGGATCGTGGTTAGGGTTTTAGCATGCATCACAAAAATGCCTCCACTAAGGGAACATGGTGGAAGAGCTGGTGTTGTAACATCTGAGGTTAGAGTGCTCCAGAGAAAAGTGCGAGCATTGCAATAAGAGATTCATAGAGGAATGAATCTTAATTTCAAAGATGAAAGCAAGGATGAAGCTAAAGAAGAAGATCAATAAGGGGAAGTCAAAGTTGTGAACCAAGAGGAAGAAAGAATTTTTAGTGCCATTTCTAAGATTGGAAAAAGACCTAAGATTGAGGTTCTTGCATTTTCAAGAAATCTAAACCCAGAGGAGTTGATTGACTAGATCAATGAATGTGAAAAATATTTTGAGTATGAAGATATTGAGGATCCTGATAGGGTCAAATCTGTGAAGGCCAGACTAAAAGGTCATGTGAAGATCTGGTGGCAAGAGATTCAATTAGAGAAAAATAGAAGAGGGAAAGATAAAATCACAAGATGGGATCGAATGGTGGATAAATTAAAGTAGCAGTTCATTCCTGTTGATTATGAGCTTGACCTACTGAAGAAGATGCAAAGTTTGAAGCAGGTAGGAAGATCTATTCAGGAGTATACAGAGGAGTTCTATCGAATCCTCATCATAACAGGCCATGTAGAAGCTAACAAGGAGAGAGTTTCTCATTACCTTAATGGGTTAAGCTTGAGCATTGAAGAGGAGCTAAATCTGGTTTGAATGAATAGTATTGAAGAGGCATACCAGTTTGCCCTAAAAGTAGAGGAAAAGCTAACCAAGAAGTTTAAGAGCAGACAAAATGGAAGAGGTCATGGTGGATGCTCTAGTGGAAGGTCATATGGAGGCCAAAATGAAGATCTAAAAAATAAGGATGAGGCTAGTAGCAGTAAAAATCAGAGAGGAAACAATTCCAATTATTTCCAAGATCAGAACAATAGAGATCAAAGAAGAAGAGGAAGAGGACAAGGTTCAGGAAGAGGAGGCTTCCGTGGAACATGTTTTCACTGTGGAGAAGAAGGTCATAGGGCATTTGAATCTCCTCAACACCAAGGAAGGATGGATAGGAGGAATGAAGACTAGGCTAGAGTGGCACATGTAGATGAAGATGCCAGATCTTCAAATTCTAAAGATGTTGAAAGAGGAGAAATGTTGATTAACAAAAGAGTCCCACTGATTAAATTGAAGTGGTAGTTCATTCCTATTGATTATGAGCTTGACCTACTGAAGAAGATGCATAGTTTGAAGTAGGAAGGAAGATCTATTTAGGAGTATATACAGGAGTTCTATTGAATCCTCATTAGAACAGGCCAAGCAAAAGCTGACAAGGAGAAAGTTGCTCATTACCTTAATGGGTTAAGGCTGAGCATTTAGGAGGAGCTAAATCTGGTTCAAATGAATAATATTGAAGAGACATACCATTTTTCCCTAAAAGTAGAGGAAAAGTTGAACAAGAAGTTCGAGAGCAGACAAAATGGAAGAGGTCATGGTGGATGCTCTGGTGGATGGTCATATGGAGGCCAAAATGAAGATCTGAAAAAGAAGGATGAGGATAGTGGTAGTCAAAATTAGAGAGGAAATAATTCCAATCATTTCCAAGATTAGAACAATAGAGATCAGAGAGGAAGAGGAAGAGGACAAGATTCAGGAAGAGGAGGTTTTCGTGGAACATGTTTTCACTGTGGAGAAGAAGGTCATAGGGAATTTGAATGTCCTCAACACTAAGGAAGGATGGATAGGAGGAATGAAGGCCAGGCTAGAGTGGTACAAGTAGATGAAGATGCTAGATCCTTAAATTTTGAAGATGCTGAAAGAGGAGAAATGTTGATTAACAGAAGTGTCCTGCTGAGTGGTGAGAATGAACCTAAATAGAGGAGGATCTTATTTCATACTAGATGCAAGTGTGAGGGTAAATGTTGTGATGTGATTATTGATAGTGGAAGCACTGACAATTTGGTGTTAGAGGAGATGGTGACAAAGTTGAAGCTCAAGAGATAGAAACGCCCACATCCATATTAGATTGCCTGGGTGCAGGATGACCACAAGGTAATGGTAAGTGGATAGTGCCTAATAAATTTCAAGATCAGCGGGTACCAAGCTGAGGTACTATGTGATATCATATCTATGGATGCATGTAATATTTGTTGGCTAGACTGTGGAAATTTGACAGATGTGTTGTTCACGATGGTCGTGTGAATACCTATTCCTTGACAAAGGATGGAGTGCGACATAAGCAAAAGACATTGGAGGAGACTGAAGAAAAGGTATGTGGTAATGTGAGAATAAATTTTGTTAATGGAAGAAAATTCCTAGATGGTATGAGGCATGAGCATGTGTGTTTTGATTTAATTCCAAAAGCTGGTAAAGAGGAAGTAGAGGATGTACCTGTAGAGGTTGCAGATTTGTTGAATGAGTTTCAAGATATTGTATCTGATAATGTACTTGATGGATTACCACTAGTGAGGATGATCAATCATCAGATGGATTTGATTCTAGTAGCTAGTTTGCCAAACAAGGCAGCACACAGAATGACACCAGCAGAAAGTGAAGAGTTGAACAGATAAGTACATGAGTTATTGTAGAAGGGGTTGATTTGAGAGAGTCTGAGTCCCTGTGTCATACCAGTGGTATTAACACCAAAGAAGAATGGAGAATGGAGGATGTGTATAGATTCCAGAGCAATAAACAAGATCACAATCAAGTACAGATTTCCATTGCCATGAATGGATGATATTATGGATTGTTTGAGTGGAGCTATGTATTTTTCAAAGATAGATCTGAAGAGTGGATATCAACAAATTTAGATCAGAGAAGGAGATGAATGGAAGACTACCTTCAAGACAAAGGAAGGATTGTATGATTGGTTAGTCATGCCTTTTGGGCTAACCAATGCACCGAGCACTTTCATGCAGCTCATGAACGAGGTTCTGAAAGAATTTCTAGGTAAGTTTGTCATTGTGTACCTAGATGATATTTTGATCTTTAGTAAGACATTGGAAGAGCATATGATGCATATTCATATGGTGTTTGAGAAGATAAGAGATGATAAATTATTCATTAATTTGAAGAAGTGAAGTTTTGTGAAGAAAGAGTTAGTGTATTTGGAATTTGTAGTTTCAGTAGAAGGTCTAAAAATGGACCCAGAGAAGGTACATGCTATCCTTGAATGGCCTACACCAAGGAGTTCTACTGAGGTAAGGTCTTTTCATGGTTTGGCTAGCTTTTACAGAAAGTTTATCATAAATTTTAGCAGTATCTGTAGTCCCTTGACTAAAACAATGAGAGGGGATAGAAAAGAGTTTAAGTGCACTAATGGGGCAAAAAAGAGTTTTTAATTATTGAAACAAAAAGTTACAGAATAACCTATTTTAGCACTTCTAGATTTTAATAAGGTGTTTCAAGTAGATTGTGATGCTAGTGGTACTACAATAGGAGCTATTATGAGTCAAGAAGGTAAACCTATTACTTATTTCAGTGAGAAGTTAAATGATGCCAATAGAAAATATTCTTTTTATGATCAGGAATTTTATTCTACAGTTCAGGCATTGAAGAAGTGGAGTCACTATCTGATTTCTAAGTATACTGATTATCAAGCTTTGCAATAGTTGAATAGTGAAGGAAATTTGAATCAAAGGCATTTGAAATGGGTTGAGTTTTCGCAGAGTTATACATTTGTTTTGAAACACAAAAGTAGAAAGTCTAATAGGGTTGTAGATGTGCTTAGTAGAAGGAAACTATTGCTGACAGAGATGTAGATTGAGGTGGTTGGGTTTAAAGAACTCAAGAATTTGTATCCAGAGAATCCTAATTTTGATGAAGCTTGGAAAGCTTGTAAAGAACCTGTTACTCTAGACAGAACGAAGTGGTTGGATTTCATCATTCAGGATGATAAGCTATTTAGAGGGAGTTAGTTGTACATTCCTAGAAGCTCTATGAGGGAGAATCTCATCAAGGAGAAGCATAGTGGAGGATTGGCTGGATATTTTGTTCGTGATAAAACCCTTGCTTTGGTTAGTGAGAATTATTATTGGCCACAGTTGCAGCAAGATGTCAAGAAGTTTGTACAGAGTTGTAGAGTATGTCAGATGGTGAAAGGAGTAAAGCAGAATATAAGGTTGTATCAGCCATTACCTATACCATAGAAGCCTTGGGAGGATATCAGTATGGACTTTGTTCTTGGTTTACCAAGGACACAATGGGGACATGATTCAATTTTTGTGGTAGTTGACAGATTTTTAAAGATGGCACATTTTATTCCCTGTAAGAAGACTAATGATGTTGTTCATGTAGTAGAATTTTTTTCAGAAAAGTGGTGAGACTACATGGTTTGCCAAAGAGTATAGTTTCAGATAGGGACACTAAATTTGTTGCATATTTCTAGCATACATTTTGGAAGAAGTTGAAGATAGATTTGAAATTCAGTTCATCACATCATCCATAGACTAATGGACTGACAGAGGTGGTGAATCAGAGTTTGGGAAATTTGCTGAGATGTTTGGTTGGGGATAAGCCAACAGGATGGGAATTGATTTTACCATAGGCAAAATTTTCTTATAATAATTATATCAATAGGAGCACTGGTAAATCACCATTCTAGATTGTATATGGGAGTAGTCCAAGAAATACATTCGAGTTGAGAAAGATAGATAAAGGAGAAATAAGTAGTGCTGAAGGTGAGAATTTTGTAGAACATTTGAAGAATATCCATGAGGAGGTGAGGAAGCACATTACCAAGATGAATGCACAGTATAAGAAATTTTAGGTTGGAGATGAATTCATGGTTCATTTACGAAAGGAAATATTTCTAGTAGGTACATATAACAAGTTGAAAATGAAGAAGTTTGGGCCATGCAGGATACTGAAGAAGCATGATTCGGGAAATGCATATGCAGTACAATTGCCTACTAAGCTAAATATTTCACCAGTATTTAATATTTCAGATCTGACAGAGTATCATGAAGGAGGTTTTGAAGATGAGGCTACAATAGCATAGTGGAGTATTCCAGCAACTAGTTCAGATATCAAGGAGATTGAAGACATATTGGATAGTTATGTTGGTAGAAGCACAAGGAATAGGACGTATGAAGAATATCTAGTCAAGTGGAAAGGATGACCTATTGAAGATTCATCATGGCTAATAAAGGAGGAGGTTAACTATCTTGCTTTTCATCTACACACTTGAGTCATGATGGGATCACTTCTCAAATTACCTCGGATGTTTGACGTAGGAGCATCCAGGGTGTAAGAGTAATCTTGCATCACCCAAAAATATTTATGTTTTTGTATTCAATAAGGGCTATCTTGTGCAGAGCTTCTATTTATGGAAACTTTCTATTTTTAGTAAGTTGGCCACATGATCTTAGAATGTTTTGATTTTACATGTGGAGGTTCATCTCAGTCATATCAGCCTACCAGTAAATTTTCATGGATAGATCAGGTCTAGTTTTGAAGATATTGAAGATTTTCGGTATTGGCAGTAGGGTATAGAAACTTTGAACTCAGTTTTGAAGGCTTTAGAGGCCCTAGATGAGGTAAAAAATTTGGGTGACAGGAACTTCTATGAGATGAGCCCGTAGAGAGCTTCATGGCCTTTTGGAAATGGGGTTATAATAGTCAATCGAGTCAATTGGTGATGACTTATGGTCTCCAGAAGTCCGGTCACCTAAAATGGCAGAAAATAATTTTCCTTCAAAATTTTTGTTCGAGTTTCAAAAGTTATTTTGAGCTGACTTTGATGTAATAAATTGAAAAATAAAATAATTCTAAGTTTGGTCAGCCCTAAGGGCTAAATTTCTGGAACCTTCTCGAGCGGTGGAAAATGCCTATATAAAGAAGGCCCATAGTGTTGTCTAGGGCAGTTCTAGGTAGTAGATTTGGGTATTGATTCAAGGCTTTGTCCTAAAGAATATTATAAGGGAATGCCCATGTGGCTTTGCATATTGTAATTTTGAAAGTTTGTAATTCCACATTTATGGAGATAATAAGAAGCCAATTTTTTGTTCTTGCATATTGTTGTTGTTTCTCTATTTCTGTTATGTGTTTGTGGTATTAAGGGGAGCACTCTTCATCAAGTGGTATTAGAGGAGGAGTTCCTAAGTGTGTAAATAGATCGTCGACTATGAGGTAGTTTTCACTAGGATCATGGTTAGGGTTTTAGTACGCATTGCAAAAATACCTCCATGAAGGGAACATGGTGGAAGAGCTGGTGTTGTAACACCTGAGGTTAGAGAAATCCTAAGACAAGTGTGAGCATTGTAAGAAGAGATTTGCAAAGGAATGAATCTTAATGTCAGAGACAAAAGCAAGGATGAAGTTGAAGAAGAAGATCAAGAAGGGGAAGTCGAAGTTGTGAACCAAGAGGAAGAAAGACTTTTTTGGGCCATTTCTAAGATTGGGAAAAGACCTAAGATTGAGGTTCTTGCATTTTTAGGAAATCTTAACCCAGAGGAGTTGATTGACTAGATCAATGAATGTGAAGAATATTTTGAGTATGAAGATATTGAGGATCCTGATAGGGTCAAATTTGTGAAGGCCAGACTGAAAGGTCATGCGAAGATCTGGTCGCAAGAGATTCAATTGGAGTGAAATAGAAGAGGGAAAGATAAAATCACAAGATGGGATCGAATGGTGGATAAATTGAATTGGCAGTTCATTCCTGTTGATTATGAGCTTGACCTACTGAAGAAGATGCAAAGTTTGAAGTAGGCAGGAAGATCTATTCAGGAGTATACAGAGGAGTTCTATCGAATCCTCATCAGAATAGGCCATGTAGAAGCTGACTAGGAGAAAGTTGCTCGTCACCTTAATGGGTTAACGCCGAGCATTCAGGAGGAGCTGAATCTGGTTTGAATGAATAGTATTGAAGAGGCATACCAATTTTCCCTAAAAGTAGAGGAAAAGCAAAACAAGAAGTTCGAGAGTAGATAAAATGGAAGAGGTCATGGTGGATGATCTAGTGGATGGTCATATGGAGGCTGAAATGAAGATCTGAAAAAGAAGGATGAGGCTAGTAGAAGTCAAAATCAGAGAGGAAACAATTCCAATCATTTCCAAGATCGCAACACTAGAGATCAGAGAGGAAGAGGAAAGGGACAAGGTTCAAGAAGAGGAGGCTTCCATGGAACATGATTTCACTATGGAGAAGAAGGTCATAGGGCATTTGAATGTCCTTAACACAAAGGAAGGATGGATAGGTGGAATGAAGGCTAGGCCAAAGTGGCACATGTAGATGAAGATGCCAGATCCTCAAATTCTAAAGATGCTGAAAGAGGAGAAACTTTGATTAACAGAAGAGTCCTACTGAGTGGTGAGAATGAACCTGAATAGAGGAGGAGCCTATTTCGCACTAGATGCAAGTGTGTGGGTAAATGTTGTGATGTGATTATTGATAGTGGAAGCACTGAAAATTTGGTGTTAGAAGAGATGGTGACAAAGTTGAAGCTCAAGAGATAGAAACACCCACATCCATATTAGATTGCCTAGGTGTAGGATGACCACAAGGTCATGGTTAGTGAACAGTGCCTAATAAAGTTCAAGATCAGCAGGTACCAAGATGAGGTACTATGTGATATCATATCTATGGATGCATGTCATATGTTGTTGGGTAGACTGTGGTAGTTTGACAGATGCATTGTACACAATGGTCATATGAATACCTATTCCCTGACAAAAGATGGAGTGTGACATAAGCTAAAGCCATTGAAGGAGACCAAAGAAAAGGTATGTGGTAATGTGAGAATAACTTTTGTTGATGGAAGAAAATTCCTAGATGGTATGAGGCATGAGCATGTGTGTTTTGCTTTAATTCCAAAAGATGGTAAAGAGGAAGTATAGGATGTACCTGTAGAGGTTGTAGATTTGTTGAATGAGTTTCAAGATATTGTATCTGATAATGTACCTGATACATTACCACCAGTAAGCAAGATTAGTCATCAAATGAATTTGATTCTAGGAGCTAGTTTTCCAAACAAGGCAGTACACAGAATGACACTAGCTGAAAGTGAAGAGTTGAACAGACAAGTACATGAGTTGTTGCAGAAGGGCTTGATTTGAGAGAGTCGAAGTCCCTATGCCATACTAATGGTATTAGCACCAAAGAAGAATGGAGAATGGAGGATGTGTATAGATTTCAAAGTAATAAACAAGATCAAAATCAAGTACAGGTTTCCATTTTCATGAATGGATGATATTATGGATTGTTTGAGTGGAGCTATGCATTTTTCAAAGATAGATATGAAGAGTGGATATCACTAGATTCAGATCAAAGAAGGAGATGAATGGAAGACTGCCTTCAAGACAAAGGAAGGACTGTATGATTGGTTAGTCATGCCTTTTGGGCTAACTAATACACCGAGCACTTTCATGCAGCTCATGAATGAGGTTCTGAAAGAATTTCTGGGTAGGTTTGTCATTGTGTACCTAGATGATATTTTGATCTTTAGTAAGACATTGGAAGAGCATATGATGCATATTCATATGGTGTTTGAGAAGATAAGAGATGAGAAATTGTTTTTTAATTTGAAGAAGTGCAGTTTTGTGAAGAAAGAGTTAGTGTATTTGGGATTTGTAGTTTCAGCAGAAGGTCTAAAAATGGACCCAAAGAAGGTATAGGCTATCCTTAGATAGCCTAATCCAAGGAGTGCTACTCAGGTAAGTAATTTTCATGGTTTGGCTACCTTTTACAGAAAGTTTATCAAAAAAATTTGCAGTATTTGTGGTCCCTTGACTGAAACAATGAGAGGGGATAGAAAAGAGTTTAAGTGGACTAATGGGGCAGAAAAGAGTTTTCAATTGTTGAAACAAAAAGTTTTAGAACAACTTGTTTTAGCACTTCTAGATTTTAAAAATGTGTTTCAAGTAGACTATGATGCTAGTGGTACTACAATAGGAGCTGTTATGAGCCAAGAAATTAAACCTATTACTTATTTCAGTGAGAAGTTAAAAGATGCCAAGAGAAAATATTATGTTTATGATCAGGAATTTTATGCTATAGTTCAGGCATTGAAGAAGTGGAGACACTATGTGCTTCCTAAGGAGTTTGTTTTGTATATTGATCATCAAGATTTGCAATATTTGAATAGTCAAGGAAAGTTGAATCAAAGGCATTTGAAATGGGTTGAGTTTTTGCAGAGTTATACATTTGTTTTGAAATAGAGAAGTGGAAAGTTTAACAAGGTTCTAGATGTGCTTAGTAGAAGGCAACTATTGCTGATAGAGATGTAGATTGAGGTGGTTGGGTTTAAAGAACTCAAGAATTTGTATTTAGAGGATCCTGATTTTGGTAAAGCCTAGAAAGCTTGTAAAGAACTTGCTACTCTAGACAGAATGAAGTGGTTGGATTTCATCATTCAGGATGATATGCTATTTAGAGGGAGTCAGTTGTGCATTCCCAGAAGCTCGTAAGGGATAATCTCATCAAGGAGAAGCATAGCGGAGGATTGGTTGGAAATTTTGGTCATGATAAAACCCTTTTTTTGGTTAGTGAGAATTCTTATTGGCCATAGTTGTAGCAAGATGTCAAGAAGTTTGTATAGACTTTTAGAGTATGTCAGATGGTGAAAGGAGTGAAGTAGAATACAAGGTTTTATCAGCCATTACCTATACCAGAGAAGCCTTGGGAGGATATTAGTATGGACTTTGTTCTTGGTTTACCAAAGACACAAGGGGGACATGATTCAATTTTTGGGTGTAGTTGACAAATTTTCAAAGATGGCACATTTTATTCCCTGGAAGAAGACTAATGATGTTGTTCATGTAGCAAAAGTATTTTTCAAAGAAGTGGTGAGACTACATGGTTTTCCAAAGAGTATAGTTTCAGATAGGGACACTAAGTTTGTTGGATATTTATGGCATACATTGTGGAAGAAGTTGAAGATAGATTTGAAATTCAGTTCATCACATCATCCATAGAATAAAGGATAGATAGAGGTGGTGAATAGGAGTTTGGGAAATTTGCTGAGATGTTTGGTTGGGGATAAGCCAACAGGATGAGATTTGATTTTACCATAGGCAGAATTTGTGTACAATAATTCTGTTAACAGGAGCACTGGTAAATCACCATTCTAGATTGTATATGGGAGTAGTCCAAAAAATGCATCCGAGTTGAGAAAGATAGACAAAAGAGAAATAAGTAGTGCTGAAGGTGAGGATTTTGTAGAACATTTGAAGAATATCCATGAGGAGATGAGGAAGCACATTAAAAAGATGAATGCGTAGTATAAGGCTAAGCTAGATGAGAAAAAGAGGCATCAAGAATTTTAGGTTGGAGATGAAGTCATGGTTCATTTGTGGAAGGAAAGATTTCTAGTTGGTACATAGAACAAGTTGAAAATGAAGAAGTTTGGGCCATGCAGGATACTGAAGAAGCATGATTCAGGAAATGCATATGAGGTAGAATTTCCTACTAAGCTAAATATTTCACCAGTATTTAATAGTTCAGATCTAATAGAGTATCATGAAGGAGGTGTTGAAGATGAGGCTACAACAACACAGTGGAGTATTCCAGCAACCAGTTCAGATATTAAAGAGATTGAAAACATAATGGATAGTCATGTTGGTAGAAGCACAAGGAATAGGACATATGAAGAATATCTGGTCAAGTGGAAATGATGACCTTTTGAAGATTCATCATGGCTGACAAAGGAGGAGGTTAACCTTCTTGGTTTTCCTCTACACACTAGAGTCATGACGGGGTCACTTCTCAAATTACCCCAGGTGTCTGATGCAGGAGCATCCAGGGTGTAAGAGAAATCTTGCATCACCCAAAAATATTTATGTTTTTGTATTCAATAAGGGATATCTTGTGTAGAGCTTCTATTTATGGAAACTTGCTATTTTTAGTAAGTTGGTCATGTGATCTTGAAATATTCTGATTTTACATGTGGAGGTTCATCTCAGTCATATCAGCGTGCCAGTAAAGTTTCATGGATAGATCAGGTCTAGTTTTGAAGATATTGAACATTTTTAGTAGTGGCAGTAGGGTACAAAAACTTTGAACTCAGTTTTGAAGGCTTTAGAGGCCCCAGATGAGGTCAAAAATTTGGGTGATAGGTGCTTGCACAAGTCAAGCATGTAGAGCACTTCGTGGCCTTTCTGAAATGTGGTTATAATAGTCAATCGGGTCAACTAGTGATGACTTATGGTCTCTGAAAGTTGGGTCACCTGAAATGGAAAAAAATAATTTTCATTCCAAATTTTTGTTCGGGTTTCAAAAGTTATTTTGAACAGACTTTGATGTAATAAATTGAAAAATAAAATAATTCTAAGTTTGGTCGGTCCTAAGGGGTAAATTTTTGGAACCTTCTCGGGTGGTGGAAAATGCCTATATAAAGAAGGCTCCTAGTGTTGTCTAGGGTAGTTCTAGGTAGTAGATTTGGGTATTGATTCAAGGCTTTGTCCTATAGAATATTGTAAGGGAATGCCCATGTGGCTTTGCATATTGTAATTCTGAAAGTTTGTAATTCCACATTTGTGGAGATAATAAGAAGCCAATTTTCTGTTCTTGCATATTGTTGCTATTTCTCTATTTTTGTTATGTGTTTGTGGTATTAAGGGGAGCACCCTTCATCAAATTTCTATTGGAAGACAAACTAGAGGTAACTTATTCTAGTTAAACAATATAGTTAACACTTGTTTGGTTACTAGGATTGAAGATGTCTAGTTATGGCATAGAATATTATTCCATGTAAACTTTGATAGCTTTGTTAAGGTAAGCATGAATAATGTAGTAAGAAGGATAAAAAAGATGATCAGAGAATATATTTTATTGAACCGAAAGAGCCTAAACTGGTAGATCAGAACAACGAGAAAGATGTAGTGCGACCAACAAACAAATAAATTCCTATGTCTAAACTGGTAATCCGAAGGTATGTGAAAAAGAATCATTCTTCTGATCAAATAATTGGTTGTAAGAATGGAGGTGTGTTGACAAGAATGTTAGAGAAAGAACATAACTAATATCACAATTTGAGCCCAAAATAGTAAAGGAAGCAGTTAAAGATGATGATTGGGTGAGATCAATGCATGAAGAATCAGATCAGATTGGGAAGAATGAAACTTGGACTCTTGTGCAAAGGGCTAAAGAAAAAAATGAGATAGGTACGAAATGGGTTTTTAGGAATAAATTAAATGAGGACGGTGTAGTGATTAGAAACAAAGAAATAATTGTGTGAAAAGGTTATGCATAAAAAGAAGGCTTTGATTATGGTGAGAAATTTTATCCTCTACAAAAATTGGAAACTATCACGATACTACTTGCTTATGTTGCATTCATTAATTTCAAATTCTATCAAATGGATGTCATTTCAGCATTTTTGAATGGAATTATAGAGGAAGAGGTCTACATTGAACAAATAGATGGATTTTCCTTAACCAAGGATATAAACATGATATGTAAACTTTAAAAAAATGGTATGGTCTAAATCAAGCCCCTAGAGCATGGTATGAAAGATTTCACACTTATCTCATTAGGATTGGTTTCAAAAGGACTTCTGATGATAGTAATGTTTCCTTAAAGGATGAGTATAAAAAGATATTAATTATTGAAGTCTTTGTTCATGACATAATTTTTGGTGGTGATGATGAGATAGTATGTCTTTTTCAAATGAGATGAAGAAATAATTTGAAATGTGAGTGATAGGAGAAATCATATTCTTCATAGGATTTCAAGTATCAAAATTGGAAAATGGAATATACATACGTCAATCTAAATATTTCAGGGAGGTGTTGAAGACTATTGGCATGGAAGAATATAGACCAGTTGGTATCCCTATGATTATAGGTTTTAAACTATCCAAGGATGATGAATCAGAGTCTATTGATGTTACTTTATACAAGTCCATGATCGGGAAGCTACACTATATTGTACATAGAAGAACAGCTATTGCACAAGCAATTGGCATAGTTTCAAGGTTTCAATAAAACCCAAAGGAGTCACACATGGTTGCAATAAAGATAATCTTTAAATATCTAAAAGGCATCATGGATTATGGATTATGGTATGCTGATGAAGGTTCTTTTTTAATAAGTATTTTTATTGATGTTGATTGGGTAGGAAATGAAGATGACCGAAAGAACACAAGTAGTGGTGCATTCTTTCTAGGTGGAAGCCTTGTGTCCTAGACAAGAAAGAAACAAAATTGGATGTCTCAACCTATAGTTGAAGAGGAATATGTGGTTATATCTATCAATTGCACACATGTATATTTGATGAAGAAAATCATAGAAGGGATTAAGAGGAAGGTAAAATAACCAGTGATAATTTATTGTGAAATTAGAAGTTCTATAAGCATTTCCAAGAATCTAGTTATGCACTTGAAGACCAATCATATTATTATTAAGTATCATTTCTTGATAGAACATGTGTAGGAGGAAGTGGTGTGATAGGAGTACATTCAAACTAAAGATAAAATTATAGATATCTCTAACAAACCACTTCCTAAGGATACTTTTGGGTATCTTAGAGGTAAGTTGTGGGTCATGCCCTTACCTAAAAAAAATTAAGATGCAAATGTTGCATCAATCCATTCTGTATTACTATTTTATTTTTTAGTGGATTGATGTAAACAGGACTACTCCTTAGGGGGAATAGTCAGATAGATGAAGTCTTGAGCATTATGGTGCCTTTGACATTGTTGTCTAAGGGGGAGAAGAACTAAGAGGATTATTACCAATAAAGGGGCACAATGGAAGAGTACAAAAAGGAATGATAAACTATGAAGGGAAGATAAACAGGGAGAGAGAAGCTACTGAGAAGTTTGATATGTTTCCATTTGGTGTGCTACCATCTGATAAAGATGAAAATAAAGTGTTGTGGCTCAAGAAAATGTTTGATATTTCTTAATGTGTCTCTATAAATGCCAAAGGTGGAAATTATAGGCATAACTGATGCAGATGAGATGAGTAAGGATGTTAATGGTTTGATGGTGTGTTTTGTCAGTTATATTATTATTTGTTTTGGCAAAACTTTGTATTTATATTAGTAATAATAACTAGTTTAGAAGGGCTCCTAGAGAAAGAATTAGGAAAGAAAAATCCGTTCATGACCCATAAATTTACAAATTGAGCTTCAGAAGCTCAAAAAATTTCCTAAGCTACCCAAAGCCCCAAGGTCAAAAAAGACCTGATTACAAGTTTAAAATAGACCCCTAGTACAAAATGGTAGAATGTCTCTACATTACAACATATTCAATGTAATAATTCTAAATCTACCCAAAAACCCCAACCAATTTGGAGGCTCAATTACATTTCCAAACCCCCCTTACTGACGCAGAGCTCTCCCCTATTTAGATAGCTCAGTAAATGGTGATACCTTTAGTCTTTCTCTGAACCCAAAGTGGACTTAGGAGAGTGCTCTACACCTTTAGAAGATCCTATAACACACACAATTCCACTATCCTCATTGGAGGATACAGTGTCTATAATTGGCTCGTACCCCCTAGGGTTCTCCTAGTGCTTGGTTAATACTCAGTTGATGCTTGGTGCTTATGTTAACTGAGTGGGCTCAGTAGCTATACTGAGTAGTTTCTTGACATTTAGTAATGCTTACCACAACACACCTTACTAAGTTATCTTTCAGATGGGAACCTACAAATTTTGTGAGGGGATGGAAAGGTTCCATACAAAAACAAATGTCTACTTTGGGAGTCATTTCCACACACACTAAAGGATTTGAATAACAAGTTCAAGGGCTTAGACTTTTTCAGGCTTGTAGCCTTTTGAACAAGCTTCTAAGATCCTCATTCCTGATCCTTAAAAGAAGTCTATGGAAACAAAGTATATTCAGACACCCTTTTTATGACTTGTGACTAACCTCCAGATCCTACGATCTTTAACACAAAAACAACACCAAACAATCCATAGTCTACTAGTCCTGATATGGCTAATTGACTTGGTAGATGAATGAAAAATTTACCAATTGGTTGTTCCAGGTTAACTTCCAATTGAAACGGTGTTGGAAATCCTAGAGAGACAACAATTTGGCTTTAGATTTCTTTTATCCACCCCCAAAGTTCTCCTACCACTTCACTTCTTCATTTCTTGAACCAAGCACATAGAGATGCTTGGTCTAGAATCTGTAAACAGATTTCTCTAAACAATCCCCCTTCTTCTACACTTTTTAGGAACTAAAATACATTTCACCTACTTGCATTTCCAAACTTCACATGGGAATCCCACAAAGGAAATACAAGTTAGGGAATCTTCGGTCAAAACCCTGGTTCAGGAGGGTTTCCTGGAAAACTGGATAAATCGATTCTTTTAACTTTCGACTCCAATCTTCACAATGATTCAAATTAAAAACATCAAAGTCCTAGAGGATAGAATGTGTCAAATAGATCAAATTTCTCCTTCGTACTTCCATAAAAAACTATACCCGCAATGCTTCAATCCAAAATTCAGAGAAAATAGGGATCTTTTATTTATTGAATGCAAAAATTACATAGAGTTTCCTTACTGTTCAAAACCTCTCATTTTCCACCTACCTGTATTGGCTATATGAAGACTTCCCTCAATGGATCAAACCATTTTTCAAAGGTTGTGACCGTTGGGTGGTTGTGTAACATGTCGGTAGCAAAGTTTCAAGGAAGTTGCCAACAACATTCTTTTACATTTGCAACTTTTACAAAATGTTGCATTCTTTCTCCTAATGAGCCTATAGGCCTAATGCCTTACATTATTGTAAACATCTTAAAAGACACCTAGGAAACATAACATCCTAAATGTGCCTTTGGACCATAGTCAAAACCCATTGATTATAATCACACCAAGGGTGACTAGGTCTGACAAGTTGGCTTAGTAAAACTTAACCTATTAGTCTAAAAGTTGTGAAGAGTGGGGAGTGTTCCTTGGGTGCACTCACACCATAATCTTGTGTTTTAAAACCTCAAGTACCACTTGAGAGTAGCTTATGAACTAAAGTTCCATGCTTGTTGATACACTCTTCACTCATCTAGGTAGCATCAATGTCTGGTAACCCATGCCATTTGACCAAGTAGTCTTTGTAGGTCTTCTTTCTGGTTTGTTTGATAACTTTAGAGTCCAGAATGTTTTCCAATTGTAATGGTTGGCTTAGTGGCAAGTCCTTTATCCATTTGGCCTATTTATATTCAGTGCCCTGCAAAGTGTCATTAGATCATACATCAGCCTTAAAAGGAGTGAGATCACAAATGTTAAAGATAGGAGAAATAGAAATAGTAGGGGGTAAAGAAATTTCATAAGTATTATCCCCAAATTTACGAAGTATTTGACAGGGACCGATCTTCCTCATTTGCAGTTTTGTATGTCTCCTAGGAATCCTTGCCCTATTTATGTATGGCCATACATGATCTCCTACTTTAAAAGTAACATGTCTCTTCTTCTTATCTGCCTATTCTTTGTACTTTGCAGCATTTTGAATCAATGTATCTCAGACTTGATCATGAATATATTTGATCCATGCTCACAGTTCTTCTCCTTGTGCACTGACTTTGAAGTCAATTGGTAACTCTCTTAGTTCCATAACTCCTCTTGGATGGAGTCCATAATTCTCTTGGAATGGTGTCTTCCCTGGTGATCGATTTACTGAATCATTGAAAGAAAATTATGCGTGAGGAAGGATAGCATCCAAAGTCTATCCATATTGTTTTGTTAGACACCTTAAAAGGTTTCCTAGTGATCTGTTTATAACTAAGTCTTCCCATCAGTTTGTGAATGGTATGCAGAACTGAATGATAGATTTGTCCCCAACTTATTCCAAAGGGTTCTCCAAAATTTCCCTTGGAATTTCACATCTCTGTCAAAAATAATGGATGTTGGTAATCCATGAATTCTGACCACTTCTTTAAAAAATAAGTTAGCAATATGCGAAGCATGATTAGAAACTTTACAAGGAACAAAGTGTGCCATTTTTCTAAATCTATCAACTATAACAAAGATAATATCAAATCCTTGTTTAGTTCTCGAAAGTCCTAAGACAAAGCCCATACTCGCACTGTCCCATGTTTTTGTTGGAATAGGAAGTGGTTGATATAGACCCTGATTAGTCATAACTCCTTTAGCCCTTTGACAAATAGTACATGATTCAACAAATTTCTGACATCCGTCGGTAACCCAAGCCAATGATAGTTTCTCCTTACAAGTTCAAGTGTCTTATCTATGCCAAAGTGACCTCCTAGTGTATCGTGTACTATTTCTCTCTAATCATATTTTCTCTCATGGAGCATTTAGGAATACAAATTTAACCTCCTTTGAAAAAAAGGCCATTCTGCAATAAATATTTAGAATAAGTAGTATTATATGCATTTGATAGAGTAGAGAAAACTTGATAGATATCACCAAAATCTGAATCATCCTTGTATAGGTGTTTGAGGGCATCAATCCCTATGCTTTGTAACTGGACTTCTTCAACAAAAATTACTCTTCTGTTGAGAGCATCTGCAACTTTATTTGAAGTTCCTTTCTTGTGTTTTATGGAAAATGTGAATTCTTGGAGTTTTTCAACCCATTTCATGTTCCTGCAGCTTAGTTTATCATGACTATTCAAAAAATTCAAGGCATGATTATCTGGAAAAAAATAAATTATTTAGGAATAAAGTAGTGCCTCCATTTCTTAAGGGCTTGAACCATCCCATACAATTCCAAGTCATATGTGTTGTATTTCTTCTTTGCTTCATTCAATTTTTTAGAAAAGAAAGCCACTAGTCTTCCATCCTGACTGAGGACTATGCCTATGGCCAGATTGGTAGCATCAGTCTCCACTGTGAACAATTTATTGAAGGTCGGTAGTGCCAAAATGGGATATTGTTCTAATCTTTCCTTCAAGTATTTAAAATCTTTGTCTTCTTGTGTTGTCCACTAGAACTTTGTTTTTCTACCACACTTGATGGTATCAAGTAAAGGTGCACAAATGTGACTAAATTTTTTGATAAATTTCCTATAAAAGGTAGCCAATCCATGAAAGCTCCTAACTTCTCCTAGAGTCTTTGGTATGGGCCAATTAATGATAGCCTCTACCTTTTTAGGATCCATTTTCAATGTGCCCTTTGACATAAAAAAAATGCAAAAATATCAACTCTTGTTGCATGAATGTAAACTTTTCCAAGTTGATAGACAGTTTCTTCTCATGTAGGTTTTGGAGAACTTGCTCCAAATGTCTCATGTGTTCCTTCATACTCCCACTAAAGATTAAGATGTCATCTAAATAGACCACCACAAAATTTCCTATGAAATATTGAAGCACTTCATTCATTAATCTCATGAAGGTGCTAGGAGCATTACCTAGGCCAAATGGCATCACAAGCCATTCATATAATCCTTCTGTAGTTTTGAATGTAGTTTTCCACTCATCACCGGGCCTTATCCTTATTTGATGGTAAACCAGATTTAAGGTCAATTTTTGAAAAGTAACATGCTCCTCCAAGTTGGTCTAGAAGATCTTCAATCCTGGGTATAGGGAATCTGTATCTTATTGTAATTTTTTTTATTTCCTTGGAATCGGTGCATAGTCTCCATTTACCATCCTTTTTAGGGGCTAAAACACTCAAGACCACACAAGGGCTAAGTCTCTTTTGTATGAGTCCTTTTGTCAGCAATTCACTGACTTGTCAAGTGATTTTAGCATTTTGATCAGGAGTGAGTTTATAAGAAGCTTTGTTGGGTAGGGAAGCACTTGGGATAAAATCTATTTGGTGATAGATATCCCTCAATGGTGGGAGTTCATCTGGTGTGTCTCCTACAACTATTCCTTTGTATTTCTATAGTAGACTGTTTACTTCCTCTAGTACTTCATTATGCACTATCTTCTCCTTTGGCTTAAGGACTAGGGATTATCCTACCTCAGAATCTTGAATAGTACTTATCATGTCTTGTTCTCCTGCAAGCATGACTAACTGTTCTTTTGGTTTTTCTTGTTGAGGATCAGGGAGAGGGAGAAGATTGTATTTGTGACTATTTTAAACAATTTGGTATTGTTTTGTGACTCCATCATGTTTATCCTACAAATCATAGTGCCATGGACATCCTAACAAAAGGTGACATACATCCATATCTACAACGTCACACAGGACTCTATCCTTATAGTCTTTAATAGAGAAATCTACCCAAGCTTTTTCATTTATGAGGGTTTTCTACCCTTTTGTCAACCAAGATACATGGGATGGATTTGGGTGGGGTATCTTTTCTGATTTTAATTTATCTACCATCTCTCTACATACAATATTTTCAATAGAACCATAATCAGTTACTAACTTGCATACCTTTCTATGGCTCTTGCAGTTGGTTCTGAAAAGACTTTTTCTTTGGGGAGGTTCCACTGGTACTGGTGCTTGGATTAAATTCCTCTTCATCATGAGGCTTACTCCATCTTCTCCCATATAGTCTCTCACACTATCAACATCATCTTATTGTGCTAGGTTGGCTCTTCTTTCACCTTGGTTATTCTGCTTGTCTCTGTCTGGATACCTATTGGTGTAGTGTCCTATCTGATTGTAGTTATAACATCTGATTTGTCCATTATTTCTTCCTTCATGTCTACCCCTTCTCTTTCCTCTTCAACCTTGGTATCCACCTATTGAACTACTTTCTCCTTGGGTGTTCTCCTTATTAGATTCTCCTTGTGGTCTATTATTTTTTCCTCTTCCTCCAAAGTTTCCTCTACCGCTCTGTTCATTCCTCTTCTTGAAATTTTCTTCAACTTTTAATGCCAATTGATAGCATTCATTTACTATGGTAGGGCTTGTCAAATAGAGTTCATCTTGAACTAAGACCCTTAGGCCTTGCATATACCAAGAAAGCTTTAGACATTTTGGTTTGATAAGCTTGGATCTCATCACCAATCTCTAAAATTCTTCAGTATAGCTAGAGATTTCCATCTCTTTCTGCCTTAGACTCATTCTCCTTTTATGAAGTTGGACTTAATAATCTTTAGGGACAAAAGTTTCCCTAAGCATGGTGACCATCTTCTTCCAAGTGGTGACTGGATTCTTTCCATTCTTCACCCTATCATCTTGAGTGAAGTTCCACCATGTGAGTGCAGAGCCTTTGAGCTTTGACTTAGCAATCTTCACCCTTTGATTCTCAGGGATGTCTTCATAGTCAAAGAAACTATTTAGGGCATCCATCCAATCCATTGCAATGTCTGGGTCCATCTTCCCATTGTATGTGGGAAATTCAAGCTTGGCATCCATGGTTCTCCTCTCCATAGATTTTAGAGTCTTCATAAGTATTATTTGGTCTGTAGGACATTCTTCTTCCTCCTTCTCAAGGGGTTCTTGATGAATCCTTGCTTTGACATTATCAGAGTTTCCACTACATCTCTTGTGAAGCTCTTTCCTCAACCTGTCCATCTCTTGCCTCATCTATTGCATCTCGACATCTCTTGAATCATCACGCTATGTCCTTTTCTCTTTCAGGTAGCTTACTATCTCTGCATTGGTCATCCTTGATGAGAATCCACCATCATATTCTCCTTCCATGGTGGTGGTATATCTTTACCCTAAAGATCTTAGGTTCTCTGATACCACTTCACGTAGAGCTCTCCCCTATTTAGGTAGCTCAGGAAATGGTGAGACCTTCGATGTTTCTCTGAACCCAAAGTGGGCTTAGGAGAGTTCTCTAAACCTTTAGAAGATCCTATAACACACAAAATTCCACTATCCTCACTAGAGGATATAGTGTCTATAACTAGCTTGTACCCCCTTGGGTTCTACTGGTGCTTGGTTGATACTTAGTTGATGCTTGGTCCCTATGTTAACCGAGAGGGTTCAGTAGCTTTACCGAGTAGTTTCCTGACATTCGGCAATGCTTACCACAAAATTTCTTACTGATTTATCTTTTGGATGGGAACATAAAAATTTCATGAGGGGATGGAAAGGTTCCATACACAAACAAATGTCTACTTTGGGAGTGATTTCCACACAAACTATAGGATTTGAGTAACAAGCTCAAGGGCTTAGACCTTGTTAGGCTTTTAGCCTTCCGAAAAAGCTTCTAAGATCCTCATTTCAGGTCCTTACAAGAAGTCTATGAAAATAAAGTATATTCAGACACCCTTTTTATGACTTGTTACAAACCTCAAGATCCTATGATCTTTAACACAAAAACAACACTTAACAATCCCTGGTCTACTAGTCCTGTTATGGCTAATTGACTTGGTTTTTGAATGAAAACTTTACCAGTTGGTTGTTCTAGGTTAACTTCCAATTCCAACAGTGTTGGAAATCCTAGAGAGACATTAATTTGTCTTTAGATTGC
This sequence comes from Chamaecyparis obtusa, assembly GCA_027943335.1. Classification (NCBI taxonomy): domain Eukaryota; kingdom Viridiplantae; phylum Streptophyta; class Pinopsida; order Cupressales; family Cupressaceae; genus Chamaecyparis; species Chamaecyparis obtusa. Next base: position 96,288 of record BSBK01006433.1, on the reverse strand, counting down.
TTTTATCCACCCCCTAAGTGCTTCTACTACTTCACTTCTTCATTTCCTAAAGCAAGCACATAGAGATGCTTGGTCTAGAATCTGCAAACAGGTTTCTCAAAAAAATCCCCCTTCTTCTATGCTTTTGAGGAACTAAAATAAATTTCCCCTCCTTTCATTTCCCAACTTCACATGGGAATCCCATAAAGGAAATATAAGTTAGGGCATCTTTGGTCAAAACCCTAGTTCGGGAGGGTTTCCTAGAAAACCAGATAAACTGATTCTTTTAACTTTTGACATTGATCTTCAAAATGATTCATATTAAATGCATCAGAGTCCTAGTGCATAGGATGTGTTGGATCAATGAAATTTCTCCTTTGTACTTCCATACAAAACTGTAACCACAATGCTTCAATCCAGAATTCAGAACAAATAGGGATCTTTTATTTATTGAATGCAAAAATTACACAAAGTTTCCTTATAGTTCAACACCCCTCATCTTCCACCCACATGTAAGGGCTATATAAAGACTTCTCTCAATGGATCCAACCATTTTTCAAAGGTTGTGACCATTGGGCAGTTGTGTAACAGGTTGGTAGCAACTTTTCAAGGAAGTTGCCGACAACATTCTTTTACATTTGCAACTTTTACAAAATGTTGCATTCTTTCTCCTAATGAGCCTATAGGCATAATGCCTTACATTATTGTAAAAATATTAAAATACACCTAGGAAACCTAACATCCTAAATTTTCCTTTGGACCATAGCCAAAACTCATGGTTTATAATCACACCGAGGGTGACTAGGTCTTACAAGTTGGCTTAGTAAAACTTAACCTATTAGTCTAAAAGTTGTGAAGAGTGGGGAGTGTTCCTTCGGTGCTCCTACACCATAATCCCATGTTTTAAAAACTTAAGTACCACTTGAGAGAAGTTTTTGAACCGAAGTTCCATGCTTTTTGATACACTCTCCACTCATCCAGGTTGCATCAATGTCTGGTAACCCCTGCCATTTGACCAAGTAGTCTTTGTAGGTCTTCTTTCTAGTTTGTTTGATAACTTTAGAGTCCATAATCTTTTCCAATTGTAATGGTTGGCTTGGTGGGAATTCCTTTACCCATTCAACATGTTTATCTTCAGTTCCCTACAAAGTGTCATTAGATCCTGCATCACCCTTTAAAGGAGTGAGATCACAAATGTTAAAGATAGGAGAAATAGAAATAGTAGGGGGTAAAAAAATTTCATAAGCATGATTCCCAAATTTATGAAGTATTTGATAGGGACCAATATTCCTCATTTGTAGCTTAGTATGTCCCCTAGGTAGCCTTTCCTTATTTAGGTATGCCCATACGTGATCTCCTACTTTGAAAGTAACATGTCTCTTCTTCTTATCTGCCTGTTCTTTGTAATTTATAGTATTCTGAATCAATGTTTCTTAGACTTGATCATGAATCTATTTGATCCATGCTAATGGTTCTTCTCCTCATGTACCAACTTTGAATTTAGTTGGTAGCTCTCTTAGTTCCATAACTCCTCTTGGATGGAGTCCATAATTCACTTGGAATGGTGTCTTCATTGTTGATCAATTTACTGAATCATTGAAAGAAAATTCTGCTTGAGGAAGGATAGCATCCCAATTCTATCCATATTGTTTTGTTAGACACCTTAAAAGGTTTCCTAGTGATGTATTTACAACATCAGTCTAGTCATCTATTTGTGGATGGTATGCAGAACCGAACAATAGATTTGTCCCCAACTTTTTCCAAAGGGTTCTCCAAAAGTGCCCTTGGAATTTCACATCTCTATCAGATATAATGGATGTTGGTAATCCATGAATTCTAACCACTTCTTTAAAAAATAAGTTAGAAATATGAAAAGCATCATTAGAAACTTTACAAGGAACAAAGTGTGCCATTTTTCTAAATTTGTCAACTATAACAAAGATACTATCGAATCCTTGTTTAGTTCTGGGAAGTAATAAGACAAAATCCATACTTACACTATCCCTTGGTTTTGTTGGAATAGGAAGTGGTTGATAGAGACCCTGATTGGTCCTAACTCCTTTAGCCCTTTGAAAAATATTACATGACTCAACAAATTTTCTGACATCTGTCGGCAACTGAGGCCAATGATAGTTTCTCCTTACAAGTTCAAGTGTTTTATCTATGCCAAAGTGACCTCCTAGTGTACCACAATGTTTCTCTATAATTAGATTTTTGTCTCATGGAGCATTTACAAATACAAAGTTGACCTTCTTTGAACAAAAGTGCATTCTACAATAAATATTCAGAATAAGTAGTATAATATGCTTCTGATAGAGTAGAGAAAACCTGATAGATATCAATGAAATCTAAACCATCTTTTTATAGGTGTTTGAGAGCATCAATCCCTATGCTTTGTACCTCCACTTCTTCAAGAAAAATTATTCTTCTGGTGAGAGCATCTACAACTTTATTTGTAGTTCCTTTCTTGTGTCTTATCGAAAATGGGAATTCTTGGAGTTTTTCAACCCATTTCATGTGCCTGTAGCTTAGTTTGTCCTAACTATTCAAAAAAATCAAGGCATGATTATCTGTAAAGATAATGAATTCTTTAGGAAGCAAGTAGTGCCTCCATTTCTTGAGGGCTTGAACCATTTCATACAATTCCAAGTTATATGTGTTGTATTTCTTCTTTGCTTCATTCAATTTTTCAGAGAAGAAAGCCATTGGTCTTCCATCCTGACTGAGGAATACGCTTATGGCTAGATTGCTAGCATCCATTTCCATTGTGAACAATTTTTCGAAGGTTGGTAGTGCCAAAATGGGATATTGTGCTACTATTTCCTTCAAGTATTTAAAAGATTCATCTTCTTGTGTTGTCCATTGGGACTTTTTTTTTCTACCACCCAAGTAAAGTGCACAAATGTGACTGAAATTTTTGATAAATTTCCTATAAAAGGTAGCCAATCCATGAAAGTTCATGACTTCTCCTGGAGTCTTTGGTATGGGCCAATTAATGATAGCTTCTACCTTTTCAGGATCCATTTTCAATGTGCCTTTTGAGATAACAAAACCAAAAAATATCAACTCTTGTTGCATGAATGTACACTTTTCCAAGTTGATAGACAGTTTCTTCTGATGTAGTTTTTGGAGAACTTGCTCCAAATGTCTCATGTGTTCCTTCATAGTCCCACTAAAGATAAAGATGTCATCTAAATAGACCACCATAAACTTTCCTATGAAATATTGAATCACTTCATTCATTAATCTCATGAAGGTGCTAGGAGCATTTCTAAGGCCAAATGGCATCACAAGCCATTCATATAATCCTTCAGTAGTTTTGAATGCAATTTTCCACTCATCACCGAGCCTTATCCTTATCTGATGGTAACTAGATTTAAGGTCAATTTTTGAGAAGTAGCATGTTCCTCCAATTTGGTCTAGAAGATCTTCAATCCTAGGTATAGAGAATCTATATCTGATTGTAATTTTTTTTATTGCCCTGGAGTCTGTGCATAGTCTCTATTTACCATCATTTTTAGGGGCCTAAACACTCAGGACTACACAAGGGATAAGAATATTTTGTATGAGTCCTTTTGTCAACAATTCATTGAATTTTCTAGTGACTTTAGCATTCTGATTAAGAGTGAGTTGATAAGAAGCTTTGTTTGGTAGGGAAGCACCTGAGATAAAATCTATTTGGTGACAGATATCCCTCAATGGTGGGAGTTCATCTGGTGTGTATCCTACAACTATTCCTTTGTATTTCTATAGTAGACTATTTACTTCCTCTGGTACTTCATTGTGCACTATCTTCTCCTTTGGCTTAAGGACTAGGGCATATCCTACCTCAAAATCTTGAATAGTACTTATCATCTCTTGTTCTCCTGCAAGCATGACTAACTATTCTTTTGGTTTTTCTTCTTGAGGATCAGGGAGAGGGAGCAGATTGTATTTGTGACCATTTTGAACAATTTGGTATTTTTTTGTGACTCCATCATGTTTAGCTTGTAAATCATACTGCCATGGATGTCCTAACAAAAGGTGACATACATCCATATCTACAACATCACAAAGGACTCTATCTTTATATTCTTTAATAGAGAAATCTACCCAAACTTTTTTCATTTATGAGGGTCTGCTGCCCTTTTGTCAACCAAGATACATGGGATGGGTTTAGGTGCGGTATCTTTTCTAATTTTAATTTATCTACCATCTCTCTAGATAAAAGATTTTCAATAGAACCAGAATCAATTACTAACTTTCATACCTTTCCATGGCTCTTGCAGTTTAATCTAAAAATATTTCTTCTTCGGGGAGGTTCCACCTATACTGGTGCTTGGATTAAATTCCTTTTCATCATGAGGCTTACTCTATCTTCTCCTGTATAGTCTTTCACACTATCAACATCATCTTCTTGTATTAGGTTGGGTCTTCTTTCACCTTGGTTATTCTACTTGTCTATGTTTGGATACCTATTGGTGTAGTGACCTGTCTGGTTGCAGTTATAACATCTAATTTGTCCATTATTTCTTCCTCCATTTATACCCTTGTTGTTTCCTCTTCTACCTTAGTATCCAACTCTTGAACTACTTTCTCCTTGGGTGTTCTCCTTATTAGATTCTCCTTTTGGTCTATTGTTTTTTCCTCTTCCTCCAAAGTTTCCTCTGCCTCTTTCATTCTTGGCTTTTCCTCTACCACTCTATTCATTCCTCCTCTTGAAATTTTATTCTAATTTTAATGCCAATTGATAGCATTCATTTACTATGGTAGGGTTTGTCAAACTGAGTTCATCTTGAACTGTGACCCTTAGGGCTTGCATATACCAAGAAATCTTTACACATTCTAGTTTGACAAGCTTGGATTTCATCATCAATCTTTGAAATTCTTCGGTATAGCTAGAGATGTCCACCTCTTTATGTCTTAGACTCATTCTCCTTTTATGAAATTGGACTTCATAATCTTTAGGGACATAAGTTTCCATAAGTAGGGTGACCATCTTCTTCAAAGTGGTGACTAGATTCTTTCCATTCTTCACCCTATCTTCTGGAGTGAAGTTCCATCATGTGAGTGCATAGCCTTTGAGCTTTGACTTAGCAATCTTCACCCTCTGATTCTCAAGGATGTCTTCACAATCAAAGAAACTATTTAGGGCATCAACCCAATCCATTGCAGCCTCTAGGTCCATCTTCCCATTGTATGTAGGCAATTCAAGATTTCCATCCATGGTTGTCCTCTCCATAGATTTTAGGGTCTTCATAAGTAGCCTCTCATCTACAGGACATTCTTCTTCCTCCTACTCAAGGGGTTCTTCATCAATCCTTTCTTTGACATTCTCAGAGTTTCCACTACCTCTCTTCTAAAGCTCTTCCCTCAGCTTGTCCATCTCTTGCCTCATTTTGTGCATCTCAGTGTCTCTTTAATCATCATGCTGTGTCCTTTTCTCTTTTAGGTATCTTACTATCTTTGGATTAGTCATCCTTGATGACAATCCTCTATTATCTTCTCCTTCCATGCTGTTGGTATATCTTTACCCTAAGGATCTTAGGTGCTCTAATACCACTTGACACAAATTTCTCCCCTATTTAGGTAGCTCGGTAAATGGTGAGACCTTCGGTGTTGCCCTGAACCCAAAGTGGGCTTAGGGGAGTGCTCTACACCTTTAGATTTCTTATAACATAGAAAATTCCACTATCCTTACTGGAGGATATAGTGTTTATAACTAGCTTGTACCCCCTCAGTTTATACTGGTGCTCAGTTGATACTCGGTCAATGCTCGGTGCCTATGTTAACTGAGTGAGCTCGGTAGCTTTACCAAGTAGTTTCCTAATGTTCGGTAATGCTTACTATAAAATAGCTTACTGATTTATCTTTTAGATGGGAACTTACAAATTTTGTGAGGGGATGGAAAGGTTCCATACACAAACAAATGTCTACTTTGGGAGTCATTTCCACACACATTACAAGATTTGAATAACAAGTTCAAGGGCTTAGACCTTGTTAGGCTTGTAGCATTCTGAACAAGCTTCTAAGATCCTCATTCCCAGTCCTTACAAGAAGTCTATGGAAACAAATTATATTTAGACACACTTTTTATGAATTGTGACAAAACTCCATTTCTTACGATCTTTAACATAAAAACAACACTTAACAATCCCTGGTCTACTAGTCCTAATATGGCTAATTGACTTGGTAGATGAATGAAAAATTTACCAATTGGTTGTTCCAGGTTAACTTCCAATTGCAACAGTGTTGGAAATCCCAGAGAGACAACAATCTATCTTTAGATTTCTTTTATCCACCCCCGAAGTTCTTCTACCACTTGACATCTTCATTTCCTGAACCAAGTACATAGAGATGCTTGGTCTAGAATCTACAAATAGATTTCTCCAAAAAATCCCCCTTCTTCTACGCTTTTGAGGAACTAAAAGACATTTCCCCTACTTGCATTTCCCAGCTTTGCATGGGAATCCCACAAAGGAAATACAAGTTAGGGCATCTTTGGTCAAAACCCTGGTTTAGGAGGGTTTCCTGGAAAACCAGATAAACTGATTCTTTTCACTTTCGACTCCGATCTTCACAATGATTCAAATTAAATGCATCAGAATCATAGTGCATAGAATGTGTCAAATCATTCAAAGTTTTCCTTCTTACTTTCATACAAAACTCTACCCACAATGCTTCAATCCAAAATTCAAAGAAAATATGGATCTTTTATTTATTGAATGCAAAAATTACATAGAGTTTCCTTACTGTTCAACACCCCTCATCTTCCACCCACCTATAAAGGGTATATGAAGACTTCCCTCAATGGATCCAACCATTTTTCAAAGGATGTGACCGTTGGGCAGTTGTGTAACAGGTCGGTAACAACTTTTCAAGGAAGTTGCAGACAACATTCTTTTACATTTGCAACTTTTACAAAATGTTTCATTATTGCTCCTAATGAGCCTATAGGCCTAATGCCTTACATTATTGTAAACATCCTAAAAGACACCTAGGAAACCTAACATCCTAAATGTGCCTTTGGACCATAGTCAAAACCCATGGGTTATAATCACACCGAGGGTGACTAGGTCTTACAAATCTACTTAGTAAAACTTAACCTATTAGTCTAAACTTTGTGAAGAGTGGGGAGTGTTTCTTGGGTGCTCCTGCATCACTTACCCATTTATAGTTTGATGCAGAAAATAAAGTGCCAAAATATAATCACATAGTAATGGATGCCCCTGTGAAAGCAGATTTGAAGCAAAGCAAAAAATTATGGTGAAGGCTGAGGAGTGAAGAGGGCAACTATTATCCCATGCTCATTATAAACCTGATGGAAAAGCCACTCTAAATAAACTTGCACAAAAATATTAATGAAGAAAAAAAAATATATAGCAAGGCATCTTAAAGCATCATGGATCATAGCCACCACAACCAAAATGTGAAGGTGGAGATAAGGACAAAGAGTTCCATAGTCTATCATCTTGAGAGACAAGAGGGTCTCCCAAAACCAAAGATCCATGAGGTGACACCAAAGTGTGAGTAGAGGAAGGTGAATCTAAAACATGAGGAGAGGAACAACAAGATCCAACTAACAATGGAGCCAAAGAATGAACATGAAGTGGTAAAGAAACTGAATTACTACCAAATGAATTATCATCCACCATAGGAGAACCCAAACCCAACCTTGAGGCATGAGCATGTGTCAATAAACCAAGAAGAGCATACATTTTTGCAAACACCTTTCCTCTATGACCCGCATCAAAAGGAGTCATGTTGAGAAGATGATCTAGAGGCATAATAGAAGAAGAGGTGATACAATCTTTAACTGCAACAAGCAACATGATATAATTGTCCTAATTAAAAAGAAGATGATGCGGAAATGCAACTCCAATGTGAGCATATTCTAACTAGAAGTTATAATTTTGGACTACTAAAAGAAACCCATTATGTTGGAGGAAATGTGGTAAAATAGACCAATTAGCAATAAAAAATAGCATAGTCCAAGATTGAGATAAATCTAGAATGTTAGAATAGAAAATTGAAACAACTTGAGATGGAACTATAATCCTTTTAAAATATGGAGACAATATCGAATCTTGTCAGTTATATTGTTGTCATTGATGTCAACTTAGGTGTTCTTGGTTGACTATGTTCTTGATTTACCAAGTTATTATGTAGCAGATTAATTAAGAGTTATGCTATGAATTATGGTGTGTGGATTAACACATATGTTTGAGAAGTGTGTAATATGCTATATCTATGATCGAACATGTGTATGATGAGTTTTATGCAAGTTACAGTCATTGTGATGAAGACAAGAAATTGATTTAGCAATGAAGGAGTAGAGAAGAAAGATTTAATCATTGTGTCCTAGAAGAATAGAATCAATGGTTGTTGTTTAAGTTGTGTTATTTTAATGATATTATTGGATTTATGTTGCAATCACATCAAGATTGATGATTGGTGGATAGATTTATAGGACTCTAAAGGTCAGAAAATTGAAGAAGGCAAAGAATACTGAAGAAGAATTGGTTAGATCCTTTCCCAATGATGGCATATTAGTTTATTAAGATGGTTAAGTATTCTATATTATGTGATGACATGTCTAAGATGATGTGGAATGTTAGGTATGATTCTCATTCACCAATTTCACTAGTAATTCATGAAGAGGTGTATGAACCTAGGGAATTGTAATATGTTTGAATTTCTTTATCAAATTGATGGGGGGTAGATTTAAAGGCTGACATGAAGTTGAAAATGTAAAATAATTGGTTACATTTTTCAAGGTTTTAAGGATTGAATGGGAAATAATTGTAATCATGTAGTTTAGATGTAATTTGGGTCTTAGCTGACATAGTTAGTGGAAATCATATTTTATATATTTTTTTATGTATTTGAAGAAGTGTTGAAAAGAGTAAGATCAAAAATATAGGGGTGTGATTGTAGTGTTTAGATTTTCTCCATGTGAAGAAAATATTGAGCTTAACTAGATCTACACTAGAAAAAGAGAAATTCTATTTTATCAGGTCATTATTCATGTTATTCCTTAATAGTTGTAATAGGTTAAATCCCTTAACCAAGTAGATCCTAATATATCTTTTTATAAAATACTTTAATAGGGTGGCACTTTAGCTAGTGTTTGAAGTCCTCTAACAAGGCTACTCCTAACAGGGTAAAGTTCCTAACAGGGCTATAGGTAAATACCTTAACTAGGTGGCTCTTAACAGGGTATGTTCTTAACCTAACATCATTGTAAACTTTTAACAAGGCTAAGCTCTTAACTTGGCGTGCTCCAAAAGAGTGCATTTTTCTTAGTGGGTGCCATCCCCACCATGGTTTTTCCCAAGTTGGGTTTCCACGATAAAAATAATGGTGTTATGTGTTAAATTTCTATTGATGCTTAATTTTTTATGTGTGTTTATCACAAGTAAAAGTTATTTATTGCATGTATGTGGTGAAGCTTTGAAGAATAAGTTTTATCATATCAGATTTATGTTTATTGGTAGATTATTGATTAACCCTCCCCCCCACTTAGTAATCTTAGGGCCTAATTATTCTAACTACAAAGATAGAAAGATTGAAGACATAAACTAAATGCCAAAAAGGATTCTAATGCAAAACAATATTGCAAAGTGAGAAGTTGACTTGAGATGATTGAAATTCCTCCATCCTCTAATGCCACCAACCTCAAGATGAACCTATTATATTTTATGGATGTGACTATTGGAAACTACAATTGAAACAATTGTTATATTGTCATTGATGTCAAACCTTAACCAGTGAGATAGTTTCTATCTAGTAAAGTACCATATCTTTTGATTGGTGAAGAGGATTTGAAAAGAGGAGATAAAAAGAAGACCTAGTGAAAGGTTGACTTATGAGAAACTAAAATGGGTACTTGATTTGTTGGCACATTTGAAAATTAATGTATTTTTTCTTTATAACACTAAGTGAAGAAGTCAGTTGTTTTAAAGCATGGAAGAAATGAGGAAAGAAAGTCTGAAAGCATAGCCTTAACCGAGAAAAAGAGCAAAAGATTAAGGAACTTTAGTTTAAGTCAAGTGAAGCTAGTGTTGATCGAGCGCCAGTATAAGCTGAGAAAATATAGTGTCGGCCAATTATTAGTAATTATTGAGTATCAGATAATAATTGAGAAAAAGATAATGATTGTTGAGAAGAATAGTTTTAGCGATGACCGAGTTATCCAGTGAAGACCGAGAAGAAGAACATAGTGATGACCGAGTGTCAGTATTTAACAGTTTATAAAGGGATTGAGATTCCTGGCCAACAGACTTGAATTATTGGAATATATAAAACATGTTGAAGATAAGGATGAATAACCTAGAGTATTTAATGCATGGTAAACCATTTTATGCATGGATTCAAGGAGAAATTTTGAGAAGTATCTAGAAGGATAAGAAGGAGAATGAAATGTTGGAAGGATTCAATGAATCTAACCTAAACCTAAGATCTATGGAGATGATTAAGAGGAAAAAGATTAAGCTGCCTAATCAAGGAGGTATAAGAATGACATAATTGTAGGTTATGCAAGAGGTTGATTTTGTTGATTAGCGAACCTAAGCAAAAGGCTAAGAAGAGCTATGAAGAGCTAAGAAGAGTTGTGGTGATTGCTTGAATGATTTTCGAGGAGATTAGCAATGGAGATGATAATGAAGGTCAGTCAGTAGATCAGCATATGAGCTACATTAGATCTATATTTGCAAAGTGAGTTGTATGTTTCAGATCAAAACCTACTATAACTTTCTAACCATTGTATCAGATGAAATCCTTTAATCAAGGTTGACCTGACAGTCATTTATAAATCATTTAATCAAGGTGACATTCTAATGTAATGTTCCTAAGTCATCTAATAAGGCCACTCCTAATAGGGTGATTAAATCCTTTAATAGGGTCACACCTAATAGTGGGAAGCTTTAACAAGGTTGGCTCCTCATAGAGATCACTTTAGAAGAGTGAAAATTTGGTAGCATATTACTGGTGGTTTCTCCCAAATTGGGTTTCCATGTTAAATCCTAGTGTCATACTTGTGTGAATTTTATTTGATATGTTTTACAGTTAAGATTTTTATATTCTGTAAGTTGATTACTTTTGGATAGTAGACTAAAAGTTTATGTTCCTAGTTATATTCTATAGAGACCGAGTGGATTTTTGAATAGATCTAAGTTGGTTGAAGTGTTTAAAATTTTGATTGGTACATGTGGACTTGAGGATAAATTATTCACCCCCCCCTGCCCCCCCTCCCCCCCCATCTTAGTTATTCTAAAATCATTCTAAAAATTGGTATCAGAGCTTGTGGTGCTTGGAAGGAAAAGTTTGAAGGTACTTGAAGTTAAAGATCAAGATGTATGAAAAGGAGGTACCAAAGCTGAACATGGAGAACTTCCCTACATAGTAAAGTTTGATGAAGTTACACCTAGCTAGAATTGGTGATGTAGATATATACTGTGGAACATGAATACATAATAGTACTGATAACTTTGATAGCTCAATAGATGAAGGAAAAGAAAGAACACAATCTGACAATGTTGGAAATTGCATTAGCCCTAACTTATCCTAAATTTGAGGACATCAAGGATTGTACTAATACAAATAAAATGTGGGACACACTAACATACATCTATGGTAGCTAAAATTTTTTTGGAAGAGCCAAATCTGAAAGCTTGAGAGGTAAGTTTGATGAAATGAGAATGTTCGAAGGTGAAACTATTGTTCAATATGATGCCCGAGTTAAGGAGGTTGTAAATGCTATTAGAGGAGCTAATGAAAATATTGATGATGAAACTATAATTAGCAAGGTTTTGAGAACACTACTTCCTATTTATGCTATTAGAGTTTTTGCAATACAAGAACTCAAATGTGTTGCTAGTAAAAACTTAACTTTGGAAGGTTTTTTCAGTAGACTTACTGCTTTTGAATTGTCAAATTTTGATAACGTCACTACTCATAATATTGAATCTGCACTCAAATATCAATTGGTTCTTCAAAAGTCTAAGAAAGGAAAAGAAATATGTGTGAACAGTGACAGTGACACTTCTGATGATGATCTTTATGATCTTGATGCACTCATGGCTAGAAGACTACCAAGAGGAAACCAAAAATTCAAAGGTAAACTTCCTATAATTTGTTTCTCATGTAATAAAGTTGGTCATATTGCAGCAAGATGTCCTGACATGAATGACAAGGATGAAAGAAGGGAAAGAAAGTAAAAAGACAAAAGGGATGGTAGAGATTATATAAGGTATAAGGACTGCAATAATAAAGGTATGAAGTCTTGTTATATTGTTGAAGAATAAACTGACAATGAATCTGATGAGTCTGATGATCATGATGTAGAAGTTGTTTATGTTTCTATGAAAGATGATTTTTATGAAGATGAGAAAACTACACTTATTTCATATGTGAATATAGGTGATAGATGGATAATTGATAGTGATTTATCACATCACATGACTCATGATAAAAGTAAGTTTGAAACCTTAAATCATTAGAAATGTAGTAGTGTTAAGTTTGGTAATGATGTACCATGTCTTGTGAAACAAAAAGGATCAATAAGATTGATTGATAAGATCATATGTGATAATTATTATAGGGTTGAAGGACTTAATTATAGTTTGTTGAGTGTTGTATAACTGAACAATTCTAGTTACCGAGTTGAATTCCATCACAAAAAGCCTAAGATATTGGATGCCACTAGTGAACTAATTGGAAGTTGAGAACATATAAGAGGTAATTTGTTCTATCTAGATCTATCTAATGAGACATGTTTATTTGCACAATTTGATGATGTATGGTTATGGAATACGAGCTTATTTCATGTGAACTTTGATAATTTGGTAAGCATTAGTAAGATGAAAAGAGTAAGAGGATTACCAAGATTGAAGAAACTTGATAATGTGTTATCTAAGCAATGTTAATTGGGAAAAATGATAAAATCTAGTTTCAAGAACAAAACCTATACTTATGATGATATTTTGGAATTGGTTCATACTGACCATTATGGACCTATTGGAGTGAAAAGATACTATGGTGACAAATATCTCATTATGTTTATTGATGATTACTCTAGACTGATGATTGTGATGTTTCTTAAAGAAAAATCTGATGCCTTTTAGTTGTTTAAGTAGAATTTGGAAAAAGTTGAAAAAGAAAAAATTAAAAGCTTGAAATATCTTAGATCTGATGGAGGAGGAGAGTTCATATCTAATAAGCTCAACATATTCTACAATGATACATGAATAAAGAGACAAATGTCTACTCCAAGGACCCATCCATAGAATGGTATAGCAGAAAGAAGGATTAGATCAATCATGGATTATGGTAGAACATTAATGATAGAGAAAAATATTGCACAAAAATACTAGAGATAAGCTATAAGTACAACTATCTATACCTTGAACTGAGTACAAGTCAAGAAATGTAAAAATGCTACACCTTTTGAGTTATAGTATGGTTATGCACCTAATGTGAAATACTTTAAAGTCTTTGGAAGTAAATGTTATATAATCAAGGACAATAGGAATGGAAAACTTGATGCTAAAAGTGATGAAGGCATATTCTTAGCTTATTCTACTAGGAGAAAAGCTTATAAGAGTTTGAATTCTAACACTCAAAATGTTTTGGAAAGTACAAATGTTAGAGTTGATGAATATGAGATAATAATGACATTGAATGCAAGAAGGAACATGAAGATTACAAATCTTTCATATACATGAATGAATGAGATATTATCAATTTAACTAAAATAGAGAACAAAGTTGTCAAGCAACAACAAGAGTCTGTTGAGTCACAACAAGAAGATGTTGAGAAATAGAAGGTAACTGGTGAGCAATCAAAAGAGGAAGCATAGATACAAAATGAACATGAAGTGAATTTGCAAGATGAACTTAAAGATCAACAAGAAGAAGAAAGGACACCAGAGCCTACATTAGAACAATATGTGAGAAGACATCATAAACTAGATCAAATCATTGGAGAAAAGGATTCAAGAGTCATGACAAGAAGTGTGTTGAAAAAAGAAACATGCTTATGATGTGAATTTGAGCCCAAAATAATGAAAGATTCTTTAGAGAATGAAGATTGGATTCAAGCCATGAATGAAGAAATTGAGCATATAGAAAAGAATAAGACCTTGACACTAGAACCTACACCAAAGGACAATAATGTTATTGGAACCAAGTGGGTGTTCAGAAATAAGTTGAATGAACATGGAGAAGTAACAAGGAACAAGGCTAGACTAGTATACAAAGGAAATGTACAAGGAGAAGGCATTGACTATGGGGAGACATTTTCCCTAGTTTCTAGATTAGAAGGATTTAGAACTCTACTTCCATATGCATCTTACAAAGGATTCAAAGTTTATTAGATGGACGTCAAATCTGCATTTCTAAATGGAATACTGGAAGAAGATGTATACATTGAATAACCAGAAGGATTTTTTTATCAAAGCAAGATGAACATGATTTGTAAGCTACTCAAAGCACTGTATGGATTGAAACAAGCCCCTAGAGAATGGTATGGGAAATTGCATAATTACTTGGTAAAAATTGGATTTGCAAGGATAAATGACAACAATATATAATTGAAGACTGAAAAAGGTAAAGGGATATTGTTAGCTAAAATATTTATTGATGATATAATATTTGGAGGATAAGATACTCTGTGCCAAACATTTGAAAATGATATGTAAATAAAATTTAAGATGTCTATGTTTAGAGAGATCAAATTCTTTTTTGGGTTGAAAGTTTATTAGATGAAGAAAGGTATCTCCATTACTCAATCTAAGTATATCAAGGATATACTAAAAACCTTTTTCATGGACAACTCTAGACTAGTAATTACACCCATGGCTAATGGAAAAAAACTATCAAAGAATGATGAAATTGCAGAAGTGAATCAAACCTTGTATAGGTCAATGATTGGAAAGCTACAATATGTTGTTCATAGTAGACCAGATATTGAATTAGTAGTGGGTATTGTTGCAAAATTTTTTGCAAATCCTAAGCAGAATCACATGATGGCAATGAAAAGGATACTAAGATATCTAAAAGGAACATAGGATTATGGATTGTACTACTAGAAGAATGACAAGTTTGAAATGAAAGTTTATATGGATGCAAATTGGGTGGGAAATGTGGATGATAGAAAGAGTATAGGTAGTGGTGCATTATTTCTAGGAAAGAGATTAGTTTCATTGACAAGAAAGAAACAAAATTGCATTTCTCAATCTACATCATAAGATGAATATGTACCAACAAAATTTTATTGTTCAAACATAGTATGGATCAAGAAATTATTGAAAGGTATGAAAGAAGAAATCACTGAGCCATTTTTTATTTTCTATGATAACACAAGTACTATCAATATATCAAAAAAATTGGTGATGTACTCTAAGAGTAAAAATATTTCTATCAAGTACCATTACTTGAGAGAGCTAGTTCAAGACAAAGAAGTGAGATTGGAGTATGTGAATACAAAGAAATAGTTAGCAGATATAATCATTAAATATTTACCTAAGGATGCACATGAGTATTTGAGAGGTAAATTAGGGTTGATTTCCCTAACTGAGGCTACCTAGAATCTAATAGGACTATCACATCAAATGTATTACTCAGAATATCTAAAAAATTGATACAAGGAGGTCACACTTTAGGAGTTGCATAAAGCTATGAAGAGTAAAGTGAAAGATGTTGATCATTTATAAGAAAGATAATAGAGGGAGTATATAGTTTAGAGAACTAACATTAAAATATCTACATGGTGAAGATGAATGGGAAAGTTGAAAGTGTCTTTCACATTGTTGTCAAAGAGGCATAGATTCAGTAACTTTTCGAGAGACTAGAAGTTACCATGAGAGATTCTAAGTAGATAAGGGATAAATTGATAGATGAGAGATTTAGTAAATTGATGCACAAAAAAAGGGATTGATATATCCAAGAGGGAGTTGATATTTGGATGAGAATCATGATGAAGCTAAGGATATTAATGAAGATCATAACACAGAGAGAGTTCACAAAATTGCTTCAATACATATGTTGGTTCCTCTTCTTTCTACTTACAGATCTACACTATGATTGACAAACCAATGTCACTAACTCTATCACCACTCCAAACTCTACAAGGAAAAGGGCCAATTAACATGGATCAACAAGGATCCTCCTACAATTTGAGCCTAATGCTCAGGCAGGTGTACCTTTGACTCACTTCTTGAAAGGAGACTCCAAAATATTACACATTCATAGCCTTTACAAACTGATTTAAGGATTTCATCATTTATATTTGTTTGATTGATGATGGGGAAATGCCTCCTGAGAATGGATCAATGTCTTCTCCTAGGGAATAGAGCCACAACACAACAATCATCAACTAAAAATATAACTTAAACACACCCAAATCCAAAATAAGTGCTTTTCCTATTATTCCTCTCACTCACACACCTAGACATCAAATTCTTATTTCACCCTGAATTCTCTAAAACTATCTTTAAGTATTTAATCTTAACTTTGGCAAGAACTCAAAGACAATCTCACAATATAATTTGTATACCATATAATAACTCACTTTGTGACATTAATATATAAGGATTCAAGATAGAAACAAGAAGACATACATAATTTTGAAATTGGGATTTAAGTGTATTCTCATTAAACTTTGCAGAATCAATACATTGTAACATGAGAAAATGCTAAAGAAAACAAACCCTAAGCCCAAGCTCTCATTACTCAATTTTTTAAATTGACCATCAACCCCTTTCAACATCCACTAAACATCAATATATAGTCACTAGCTATCTTAGAATCCTTCAAAAAGGATGCATCAAGCTTTGGATAGCTAGAACAGGATTAGGGTTTCAACTACTTCACCAACCAGATTCAATAAACATCTACTACAGGGGAGAAAACCAAGCAATCGTAGAGAAACAAAATCTAAGAAATATCTTCATTAATGGCACTATCCCTGACTGGCACACAAAAGACTAGAAACCCATCATGTTTACCCTCTATAACATCTAACTATGATGCAACTTGAATGGCTATTTCACCCACCATCATGGTGCAGACACCTTCCGCAGTCAATCATACCTCAGGCCAAACTATACCAGTAAGTGCAAAATCATATCATGTAGATCGACCGCCAAAACATTGAATTTTTAGTCCTTTCGTCACGGAGAAAACCCTTAAAATATTCAAATTTGGGGTAGCAACAGTTAATCAGAAAGCTTAAAATGAAGCCATCGATCTATTTCCTTCCCAACAAATCGGGTGGCCACAAAAATCCTCAATAGTCAAAGAGACCTTTGAAAACAATTTCAGCACATCCACAACACTGCAACCAATTACAAATGAGTGCATCAATAATTCATAGCACGAGGACAAAAAATAAACATCAAGCATCTTAGCTTCTTAAAAAAGAGACAACCACATGATCCTTGGCAAGATGCAAACTCCTTACTACTCGAGAATCCCCTAGCTCTACTGACATTACCTCCACATCAACATCACTCTTAGCCAATTAGAAATGAACACCTCTACAACATCTAACATGTGGACCCACCTGGACCCACTACCAACCTTCACAAGATAATCCAATGACTATCGCAAAGCTATGAAAGATAACCATCATGCATCTTCACCTCATGGATATATGACAATTGTAGATTCTGATAAAACTTTAACCACTTCAAAACTGAGACCACTAGAACTAACACTAACCACCCACCAAGTTGATTAAGGTTAAGAACCTAACCGCCAAAAATAAGAGATCAAGTGACCAAACAACCATGAAGGACTGGGCCCCACTCAGATGTAGCAGCGCACATAGGAAATGTTAATGTCAAAGAATAGCTCTGAAGAGGTGAAAGGTCAAAAGCAACCAGGGTTTTCTATTAAAACTGAAAAGGCATCAAAGAAATAGAAAACATTGAGGGTTTTTATGCTTAGACAATTTTGAAACCACCCGTCATGAAGTAAGCTATCTCTGTAAACCTTAAAACTTGAATATCTCCCTGGTTTTAACTTTTTAGTACATGTGTTCTAATACCTGACCTTGGAAACACAATGAACTATCATATGCTAAGGGTGCAAGCCATAAAACATCAGAAATTTAGCTTGTAGATGAAAAATGTGTCACAGCTAGGGCATGGCAGCTCACTTGGATTTTCTACATATTAGGCCATGTGATCTAGATTGAAGCATGATGACATGAAAGACTACATCTAGCTAAGGGTGCAAGCAATAAAAACTTGTATATCTTCTACACTAACTAAAACAAACTTGCATGCATGGAAAGGAAACTTCTTAGGACTTTGCAAAGAAATAGGCCTTCTCTTATGATTTTTACTATGACAAAAAAATGGCCTAACAATGGCTCTATCTAGGGATGATGGGTAACTTGTGCCCATGCAAGAATTCATAATTTTTGGGAGAGCAGATCACCTACTAGAAAACAACTACAGAGAGCACTTGGACAAAACTTACAAACTAAAACAAGACCAGACAGAAAGAAACACACCAATATGTACAAGCCTAACTACTGTTCATGGAAAGAAGGGTATTTCAACTGAACTATTTCTTGAAGAATTGTCCATGAACTGGAAACTCTTGAATATCACCATTGAGCTCCTTAACAATGTAAGAATCTAGTCCCCATCTTTCATGAATCAAATATGGTCCTAACCAGATTGGATCAAACTTTCCATTTTTTCCTTTATCTTCCAATCTGGCATTCCAGATTAACACCAAGTCATCAGGTTCTAACCTCCTTTCTATAGATTTCTTATCATACAAAATCTTGACCTGTAACTGCAACTTAGCATTCTTTGAAACTGATTCTCTTCTAGTTTCATCTAGCCTTATTAAATCCTTAATTCTCAACTACATTTCATCCTCTAGATCCTCATCATAGATTTGAACAAACTTATACATCTCTAGTAAGTTGTTCTGAGGCATCCTTGCATGTATTCCATACACCAAATCAAATGGTGCACATCCAATTGCCTTTTTCATAGTTACTCTATTAGCCCATACAACTAATGGAAATTTTGCATTCCATGCCTTCTTATTCTTTCCAAGAATCCTCTTGAGAATCTTTATCAAGCTTTTTTTCATTGTTTCTACCTGTCCATTTCCTTGCGGATGATAAGGTGAGGAAAATGACATCTAGATTCCTAAATCTTTGCAAAATTCTTTGTATTTAGAAGCCCTGAAGCACATTGCATTATCACTGACAATCTTTTCAGGACAACCAAATCTTGTAACAATATTATTCAATAGGAAATCAATCACCACCCTGCTTGTTGCATTCCTTGTAGGAATAGCCTCTACCCATTTTGTAAAATAATCAGTGGAAACTAAGATCCAAGAGTGTCCTCCACTGGACATGTTTGGGAATTCACCTATAAAATCCATTCCCCATTGTTGTAAAGGGGCTTGCACTTCTATTGGCTTCAATGGTACATTTCTTGAAAACTTGAGCTTACCAAAAAATCTCTGACAAGCATCACACTTTCTTACCAATTGTCCAGCATCCTTGAAGATTGTGGGCCACCAAAATCCTACTCTCAGAATCTTTTGAGCAGTAGTTTTTCTCATATAATGTCCACCACATATCCCCTCATGCATTTCTTTCAACAATTTGTGAGCTTGATTTTTATCAACACATTTCAGAAGTATGCGATCCAAATTCCTTTTATATAACTTGGATTTTATAATTATATACTTGATTGCCTATAGTTTCAGTGTCCTTTTCTTGCTATCATCCATTCCTGATGGACATTTCATATTTCTCAAATAATAGATAACATCTTGATACTAGATACAATCATCCATATCACATATGTAATCAACTTCAGCTTGATTTATCTGATTTGCATCAAGATTAGATTGAGCCGTCAATTTTGCCAATCCTTGACCTCTAACCAACTTGGTAATTTGGATATTAATGTTAAACACTTGAATTCTATTAATTCATCTACATCTTCTCCCAAACACTTCTTGCTGTGAAAAGATATTCTTTACTGCAACATTTGGCACAAAAGGAATAACAATTTCTCCCATCAAATAACACCTAAAAGCCTTTACTGCTTTCACAAGTGCATATGCTTGTTTCTCATTGATATCATACTTTAATTCAGTAGCCTACAAAGATTTACTAAAGAATGCAATAGGCTTCTCAAAACCTTCCTTATTCTTCTCCAATAAAACTGCAACAATAGTATGAAAAGATGTAAAAGAGAAAATGTGCATTGGAATATCATAATCAGGTGCCTTAAGCACATGGGCATATTTAATTGCCTACTTAATATTCTTGAAAGCTTCATTAGGCTCACCTTCCCATATGCTCTCAGATCCCTTTTTTAACATTTTGGATATTGGCCTAGTGACTTCAACAAAGTTTGTAACAAATCTTCTTAGGAAATTTACCTGGCCAAAGAAAGACTGGATTCCCTTCACATTTTTTGGCTTTTGAATTTTATCAATTTCCATCACTCTTTCGAGATGAATTCTTACTCCTTTCTTTTCAACTAGGTGGCCAAGAAACCTACCTTCAGTCACACCAAATACACATTTCCTTGGGTTTAATAAGATGCCATACTCCAAGGCTCTTGCAAATATCTTCTCTAAATGAGAACAATGATCTTCTTCCCTTTTAGAATATGTAGTTAAGTCATCTTGATAAACAACAAGAAAAACATCTATAAAATTTGCAATGGCAACATCCATTGCCCTTTGAAAAGTAGCACTAGCATTTGTGAGACCAAAAGACATTCTTACATAAACATAAGTTCCCCAAGGTGTTGTGAAGGTTGTCTTAAACTATTCTGATTCTTTTACAATTACCTAATTATAACCAGAAAAACCATCCATCAGAGACATCAAATCTGAACCAATTGCTCTTTACAGCATAGCCTCCATATTAGGCAAGTAGTAATTATCCTTTAGAGAATATACATTTAGATTCCTGATGTCCACACATAATCTAATATCTCCATTCTTCTTCCTAATAGGAACCAAATTTGACACCCAATAGGAGTGCCTCAGAGGCTTTATGATTCCAGCATCTCTCAAATTCATTAGTTATTCTTGCATCTTGGGTGCTAAGGTAGGATTAATTGGCCTCTGTTTCTTCCCAAAAGGCTTAGCATCCTCCTTCAAAGGGATAATATGCTGAAACAAGTCTTCCCTATAAACCTTTAGGTCATCATATGACCATGCAAAAACATGCCTGAATTTTCTTAACAATTCAATCAAAGACTTTCTTACCTTGTGAGACATCTCTCTTCCAATATAGACCCATTGGAAAGTGCAATTGAAGCAATTGTTGTATTTTCATTGATGTCAATCCTTAACTGGTAAGACTTGCTATTTAAGAAAGTACTATATCTATTTGAGTGTTGCTAAGGGGATAGGCAAGGTTGGTAACAACAACACCTAAGGAAAGGTTGAGTTATCTTGATACTTCAATGAGTACTTGATTATGTGGTACAATGATAAGAAAATATATAATTTATCTTAGTAAGAATGAAGACTAAACTGGTAGGCTTAACCGAGCATAAGCGAAGAAATCTAGTTTAAGTCAAGTGTTGTTTGTGTCGACCGAGCTAGTGAATGCCAAGTAAAAATAGTGTTGACTGAACACCAGTTAATTGTCGAGGAAGACAGTGTTAGCTAAGGGAAAAGTTTATGTGGTGATCAAGATTTCTAGAGAAGACCGAGAAGTTGGACACAGTATTGACCGAGCATCAATATTTTGCATTTGTTGAAGAATTCAGATTTCTAGCCGACATCGTTGAATTCTTGAATTATGTAAAATGTGTTGACTTTATTTATTGATTGTATGAAAGCATTTAATGCACTATAAAATGTTTTATTTTAAATCTTTAAGAGTTTTGAGACATTTCAAAGATAAGCCGAAGAACATAATGTAGGATGGATTCAGTGAATCTGACCTAACCCTAAGATCTATGAAGAAGATTAAGAGGAAAAAGATGTATTGACCTAATAGACGTAGTATTAAGGGAACCTAAGCAAGAGGTTGAGTAGAGAGATGAAAAGAAGTGAATGCTGGAAGTATTTTTATTGACTATCTAAGAAGAAAAGGATGAAGGAGAAGTGTTGTGATCACTTGAAGGGTTTTGAGCAGATCAGTGATGGAGATGGAAAAGGTTCATAGTTAGTAAGCCAGCATATGTATACAGAATTGGATCTGATATTTGCAAAGTGAGTTGTATGTTTCTCAGATCAATATTACTGCTACTTTCTAACCATTGTAACAGTCAAAATCCTTTTAACAAAGGTTGACCTAACAGTAATAGGTATAAATCCTTTGAATAAGGTTTCATTCTAATGGAGTGTATGTAAGTCTTATAACAAGATGCACTTTTAGCAGAGTGGTTGAAATCTTTTAACCGGGTCACACCTGATAGTGTGTTTGTAACCTTTGATAGGGTTGGCTTTTCGCTGAGCTCACTTTAGAAGAGTGAATATAATAGTAACATGTTACAAAGTGGTTTTTCCCAAATTGGGTTTCCACTATAAATCCTGGTGTTGATACTTGTGTGAATGTTTTGGTTTGAACATTTCTGTGTTTTACAAGTTAGATGCTATTGGATAAGTGGACTACAATGTTATATATTTCTGTTATGCAATTAGTAATGACCGAGTAGGTGTTGGTTATTAGATCTAATTTGTTGAAGAGTTTGAAAGATTGTTTTATACATCTTGACCTGAGAACAACTGATTCACCGCCCCCCCCTCTCTATTGTTCTAAATCATATTAACAATTGGTATCAAATCTATTGGTGCTTACAGAGAATAATTTTGAAGGTACTTGAAGCAAATGATCAAGATGTATAAGAAGGAGGTACCCAAGCTGAATAAGGAAAACTTTCCTGCATGGAAAAGTTTGATGAAGCTACATCTAGCCGGTATTGGTGATTCTACTAAGTATGACATTGAACATGACTATGTCACACTTGGTGCACCTCTGATAGCTGAGGAAATGAAAGCCAAACAAGAACACAAGCAAGCAATGTTGGAGATTGCATTTTCCCTAAGTTATCTAGAATTTGAAGACATCAAAGACTTTAGTACCACAAAGAAAATGTGGGACACCCTTGCAAGCATTTATGTCTATGATGTGAATGTGTTGAGAGAAAAAGTCAAGAGCCTAAGAGGTAAATTTGATGAAATGAGAATGCAAGAAGGTGAGAATATTGCACAATATTATGGTAGAATAAAAGAAGTTGTGAATGATATTAGAGGAGCAAATGGAACTATTGAGGATGAAACTGTAATAGGAATAGTATTGAGAACTCTGCATCCTATATATGCAATCAAAATTTTTTCAATCCAAGAATCTAGATGTAACTATCCTAATGTCCTTACCTTAGAAAGTTTGGTCTGCAAGCTTACTGCATTTGAATTTTCTAACTATGATAACTTCACTATTAGTAGTATTGAATATGCTTTTAAGTCTTAGATGGTTTTGAATAAGTCAAAGAAGGAAAAAGAAAGATGCATTAGTGGAAGTGAAAGTGAAAGTGATAGTGACAGTGACACATCTGATGAAGAACTTGAGGATCTAGAAGCTCTTATGGCTAGAAGACTGAAAAGGGGAAAAGGAAGGTACAAAGGTAAACTCCCTATTATATGTTTTTCATGTAACAAGGTTGGTCATATAGCTGCTAGATGTCCTAACAGGGATAATAAGGATGAAGAAAGAGATAGCAAGCAAAAGGAAAAAATAGAAGATAGAGGTTATCAAAGATACAAAGATTAGAAAGGGAAACGTAAGAAATCCTACTACATTGTTGAAGAAGAGACTGACACTGATAATGATGATTTTGAAATTGAAATCATCTATGTTGCAATGGAAGATGAATCTGGTGAGGATGAGAAAACTACATTTATATCTTATGTGAACAAAAATGATAAATGGATTATTGGCAGTGGTTGTTCACATCATATGATTGGAGATAAGAGTAAGTTTGATATCTTAAACCATTATAAAAGTAGGAGTGTAAAGTTTGGAAATGATGCACCATGTCCTATTAGAGGAAAAGGATTGATTAAGCTGACTAATAAGTGTTACCCAAAATTTCCTTGTCGTTCATTTTTGGCCACGGTCCTATTTTTTTCCAAAGAACTACTCAAGTCTCGAAAACCCAGTTTGTTTTTGACCTTCTCTATGAAGGCTCAGGATGTTTCTACATTTTGGTCTGAAAGCTCAGTGTGTTTTCGACCTCCACTCTAAAATCTTGGTGTGTTTTCAACCTTTGCTCAAAAACCCTCTGTGTTTTTGACCCCTTCTATGTTTTAGACTTCTTCCTCTAGCGGCATTCATTTCATAAGTGTGCAACTCTAACCTGGTGGGGCCCTGTGGCTAGCTCTTATCAAAAATCTTGTGGTTGTCGCATCTTCACAAGGAATATTCATTGCCCTTGTGATCATGAGAAAAGCTTACTGGTAGTCAGCGAAGGTTGTTGTGGGCCTGGGGTTGGTAGGCTTTGCGCGGTTGCATAGTTGGAGGGTCTCTCACAGTCGCTAGAAAAACCCAGAGGTAAAGAAGGTTATTCAGCAACTTGGAGATTGTTTTAGTCATTAGTTCTCAGGGTTTAACACTAGTTAGTAAAAGGATTATGAGATTTAGGGAATCCCTTTGTCACTAAGTCTCTAGATATGATTGGGTTAAGTTAAAGGTTAACGTCATGCTTGGGCTTGGCGGTTAATTTTATTCAGCGATCTTGCGATTGTGTGTTCGTGCAATCTCTCATTTTTGGTGGTTAAATCCTTAGCATCTTGCGACCTGGCGGGTGGTTATCTTTCCTTTAGTTGCTAAGTCTCCAGATGTTTGGTGGTCTCGGCTATGTGATTAAAAATAAAGTAAGATCTACGGCTGGGGCATGATCTATTGGAATATTCTTGTGCCTCATGATCATGCAACAACTATCGATCTTGCTTTATTATTGAGGCTTTGATGGTGGGTCCT
This sequence comes from Chamaecyparis obtusa, assembly GCA_027943335.1. Taxonomy (NCBI): domain Eukaryota; kingdom Viridiplantae; phylum Streptophyta; class Pinopsida; order Cupressales; family Cupressaceae; genus Chamaecyparis; species Chamaecyparis obtusa. The sequence continues at coordinate 71,334 of BSBK01006433.1, read as the reverse complement.
TTCTTGCAGATATGCTCATCTTCCATTGGTTGTCGTATGCTGATGGGGATTTGTGAGTAAACACGTGTGTTTGGTGGGGTCCCAATTCTAATAGGATCTATGGCTGGCGCATGATCGAAAAGAATATTTGAAGGGTATGAGATCTTGTGCCCACTGTCCGATTGGAATCTCAGTTTGTGGATGCATGATTGCACAGTTAGAGTTTTTTCTTGGTCGTTGGATCTGGCTGGGGTTAAGGAAAAGTTAAGCAATTCTGCAATTAAAGTGAAAATGAACCCAAGGTTAACTTAATGTTAAGTTTGCATGGATGCTGACATGTCGGTATGCTCGCTTCCAATAGGCTCTTGACTAGTGATGTGGACTTTGACATTTCATAGGGGCTTGTGACTATTTTGGGGATGACCTAGATCGTCCGATTTGCTGGGAGAAATGTGATCAATAGCTGAGTTTTAAAAGAAGAAATGGTAACCATTGGGGCTCAAATTTCAAGTCTTCTACAGGGGTTTTCTCCAGTGTTTGATCCGGTTGACCTATGCAAAATAGAGATACAATCTAAGAGGCTGGTCACATGATCGCATGAGGCTTTTTGAGTTCATGTGATCATGCGACTAGTACTTTTTCAAGGTGGTGCAGCCATTTTTCACAGGGTTTCTTCCAAGATGAATGTTGCAGGCATGGGTAGCTCAAGAAATTGATGTTGCCATGGTGGTTGTAGGTTGTAGAGTTGATGAGGGAGGTCTGGGTGTCATTTTTGGGTCCTTTCCAGTATCTGATCGGATTTGGAGCCTTTATGGCTGAGTGGGCTTGCAAGGGGTTGTCAGGTCAAGGCTTTTGTCTACGAGCAGGATCAGGCATGGACATGCAAAGGCATATCTAATCGGTTGAGATATTTTCATGAATATTTATGATCAGAAGTGACTGGTTTTAGGGTTGATTATTTTATGCATATCTATGTAGCCCTAATTGAGATATTTTTGATTCCTGCCTACGTGCAGAGTTGTATATATTGTTTTTTTGGAGCCTTAGTGCTGAGAATTCACATTTTGTAAAAGGAGAAAGTCTTTCTTTGGAGAACTATCTGTAGCATTTTTGCTCTCTAATTTTTCACATCTTGTAAGTTCTCATTGATAATACAAATATTGCAAAGTATTTTGTGACATTTTTTTTGTGTCCCTATGCTTCCTTGTTTACCTTATCTCTTATTGGATTGAAGTTTATGAATGCTGTCAATAGGAATTGGGGTTCCCAGTCCCTCTCATTTTTTGTAATTTTTTGTGTTACTGTGTCTAATTTGATTTAGATGTTTTGTGGGTATGCTAAAACCCCTAACAGTCTTGTCTCATTCCTACACCTAGTTGTAGAGGAGGATGTTTGTTTGCAGGTCATAGGTTGAGTTTTCTGTCCAAGCCTTCCTATGAAATACTTATGCAAACGTATCTAGTGAGTGATGATTTATTAGACCTGATTCCTCCATTGATCTCATCCCTCTATACTGAGATTCAAACCCTAGTTTTGGTGCATCACCTAGTAGGATAGATTTTCTTCCTATCATTTCCATTTCATGCATTCCTTCTATCCCTTTCCCTCAAAAGAATTTACATTTCCTGTCTAAGAGCAAATCTGGGTGACTATCCAAGAGGAACCAGCCTATAATCTGGAGGTCTCATCTCGGTTAGCAAAAGGTCCCACAACCTTGAGATGATTCCTATGTTATATTGGATTATCAAGACTAAGAGAACTTGAGATCAGAGGCACAAATTTAGTGTATAAGATTTCTAGCACGCCCGGTGGGATAGTAAAGAAGTTCATTTATTGAAGATTGTGTCATCTCTGATATGCAAATTGCATAATACAGATCTTTAGAGGTTTTTCTATCAAGTATATCTGGTGACTCCACTATTTTCAAAGATTCAGGCCAATCTTGCTTAAGGTTTATGAGAGAGATCGAGACTAGAAGCTCAAAGCCTGCTAAATTTTTAGAGTTGCCCTTGAAAAGAAGCTACAAAGGTAGGTCAACTCAGAGAGAATCTCCTACAAGAAGAGTCCAATCTACACCTCTTGATACTTTAGAGAGGAGACCTTTCCTCTTTCATTTTAGAAGAAGAGGCATATCTCTGACCAGAGATCTAGAAGAAGAAGAAGATCTGAATCTAGCAAATACAGCTTGTATAGTTGTTGATCTTCAGGTTACACCTCCTACAATGGCTAGAAATTTCACCTTTGCACCTTTCAATCAGGGGAGCCCATTAGATTTTGCAGTGCATCATGATGTTCCCTTGGTGGCATTAAAGAGTATACCTGATTTCATAGGGGAGGGACAGATAATAGCCTTTGAGCACATAAGAGATGTGACCACCATTTGCAGCATACACAACATTACTCAAGAGGATGTGGCCACCAAATTATTAGCAGCATCTGTGAAAGGTAAGGCTCTAGAGTGGTTTAGAACTTTAACTGTTGGTTCTATTACTTCATGGGATGAATTAGGGGATGCATTAAGCAGGCATTTTGAGGATAAATCAGAAAATTTATCTCTAGTTGAGAAATTAACAACTATAAAGAGAGACCCTCAAGAGCAAATGATAGATTATAATAGTAGATTCCTTAAAACATGGAATAGAATCCCAGTCTCTGTAAGGCCATCAGCTGACCATGCCTTCCTATACTACTTGTAAAGTCTAAATAAACAAATTTCTATCATGATCCAGTCTATGGGTGGTACCACTTTACCCCAAGCCTTTGACACTACTATCAGGGCTGAAAATTGTTTGATCCAAGCAGGCATGATACGGAGAAGACCTCCCATGCCTATCTTCCCTAGTCTTTAGCACATTGCACCTACACAGGTACCCCCATTTACCCCTATTCCCATAATATCAGCACCTCAAGCTAGTACCAGTGGTCAGGAACATGCTGCAACAAATTTATCCCAAGAGTTGCAAGAGGTGAAGAGTAGTCAGCAAACTAGTATACAAGAAATGACAAACTTGTTGTAGACTCTAACCAAAGAAGTCACAAACTTGAAGAAACAAAACCAAGGTATCAAGCCACCCTTCCAATCATAAGGCCAAAGTCCTAATCAACAATACCAAAATCAAGGATAGCCTTATCAAATAAATAGGCCACCATACCAAGGAGGCTATCAAGGGAAAAGACAAAATTTTAGTCAAAGACCATTCCAACCATATAACCCTGCACCTCTTAATTTCATAAATCCAGTCAGGGATATGGTTCCTAGTCAAAATAATATGGCCATGGATAATCAATGGTGTTTCCCTTGCAATCAGCCCCACAATCAAGCTACATGTTCTAATGGATGGATGAACCAAGCACTAATGATTGAAAATGCTTCACAAGCTCAAGCAGAAGCTCCTTCTAGTGGGACAGCTCCTCAACAAGAAACACACGAGAATGAGACTGCTCTTTTCAATTGGGAGCAACCAAATTTCAATGGAGTCAATGATGAAGCTACTTTTTTTGCCTACACAAGAGCAAAAAGAAGGGCCCAAGACATGGAGAGACTAAGGCCACTACATCTGTAGAGCCACTGTAGCAAGTTGCCCCTATCACATCCAAGGAGGCCCCTGTCGTCATAAGAAAAGAAGGCCAAGTTCCAAAAGAAGCAGAACCCATCATAGTAAAAGCACAACAAAGAGTACACACTCTGGCACCTTATAATATTGTAGAAAACATGAAGAAGGTGAATGCCACCATGTCTATGTGGGACTCTTTGTCTATTCTAGAACAACCTAAAATTTTGGAGAAGGCCATGAGAGAGGTAGCAAATCCTCAACCTGCAAAAGAAACTGCAAAACTAGTGTTGGTCAACACTGATCAAGAAAAGGAGACCCCAACTAGCAACTCCAAGGCCAATACCATGCAAGGTAGGAATTTAAAGCCACCTCCCTTTTACGTATCTTTAATTATTGGGAAATCTTTAGTGCATAATTGTATGGTAGATAGTGGAGCTACTAGCACTGTAATGCCCAAGAAAGTGGCTGATCAATTAGGACTTAAATATGAACCCTTCCAAAAGAAGGTTACACAACTTGATGGATCCTCAATCAGTACTATAGGTGTGGCCAAGGATACCAGTCTAAGTCTCCATGCTAGTCCTAATTTTTCCATTCTCCTTGACATATATATCATAGATCTTCCTGCATTGTTTTCCATATGTCTCTCAAGAGAGTTCACAACCAAGATAGGAGGTTATCTTTCTTTTGACTAGTCTCACATGCTCTTTCATACAAGGTATGGTACCAAAGTCACCATTAAATCAAAATCCTTAGCAATACATCATATAGAGCCATATGTGTCCAATTCCATCAATACTAATTGTCCTATATTTGATGACAATGATTTCCCAACCACTAGTGAAGCAATCACCAAAATAGAGAATATCCCTGATATTCTCCTAGATGAAAGAACCTCAGAGATCCAAGAGAGTCTTGTTTGGGATTTTAGTTTGGGGAGTTATCTGATTCAAGAAAGTGGAACCATAGAACCAAGCCTTCTCAAAGAATACACTGATTCAGATAATCAGGATAGTCAGGTCTGGGAGCTATTTTTTGATGGAGCTAGAAGTATACATGGTTCTGGTGGAGGTGCTATGCTAGTGTCCCCAAAAAGAGAAAGGTATTATACTACCTTTAAGTTTAGTTTTTCCTGCACCAACAACACTACAGAGTATGAAAGTCTGGTTAATGGACTAGAATGGGCTAGAAAAAGAGGGCTTAAAGCGTTAAAAGTATATGGTGATAGTGAACTTGTTATCAGCCAAGTAAGAGGGATGAGTGCAACCAAAAATGATGTCATGAAAGCATACAAACATAAAGTTTTGGATGCAATTGAAAATTTCCATGCTTTCAATATAGTTGCTATCCCTAGAAAATTAAATCAAAATGATGATAGGTTAGCTGCTAGTGGATCTCAATTTGACATCCCCAATAGCATTTCAAAAGAGGTAGATTAGCATCACATCAAGATTATTGTCAGACCTTCAATTCCAAATAATAATATTAATTGGCAAGTGTTTGACAATGATGAACAAATTCTGCAGTTCTTGTTTGAAGAAGATGTCTTTTCAGGGCACAATCAAAAGAGGTTATCACAGAGCTATGGTGATCAAGTGATACAACTTAGATCTAATAAGATGCCTAAAGGTCTTGTCACCTTAGAGACTATCTTCAACAAGGATGATGAAGTCATAAAAATAAGGCTGGCCTGGTAGTCCAACAGGAACATTGTGCTAAATTAGAGTTGGAACCAGGTAAGAGCCTACAATTTGGAAAAGTAAACACTAATTCAGAAAAGCAAGCTTACACTAAACTATTCAGAGAATTTAGTGATGTTTTTGCATGGAGGTATGGAGACCTCAAGGGTTTTGATCCTACCCTTGCTCAGCACACTATTGAATTGGAGCCTAATGCTAAACCAGTAAGGCAAAAGCAAAGGCCTGTTAATCCCAACCTTGAACCACTTATGCATAAGGAAGTACTCAAACTAATATAAAGTGGCATCATCTACCCCATCAAACATACTAGTTGGGTTTCCAACCTTGTTCCTATCAGGAAGAAGAATGGGGAGCTGAGGTTATGTGTTGACTTCAAGGATTTGAATAGAGCCTCATTAAAAGACCACCATCCACTACCCTCTATGGAAAAAATTCTACAATGTGTCTTTGGATCCGAGAGATTCTCATTGTTGGATGGCTATTCAGGATACAATCAAATCTTAGTAAAAGAAGAGGATCAATATAAGACTGCATTTACAACCAAGTGGGGAACCATGGCATATTAGAAGATGCCCTTCAGTTTGTCAAATGCAAGTGCTACATTTCAAAAGGCAATGGACATGGCCTTTAAGGGCCTCATGTACAGGTTTGTGCTGGTCTACCTAGATGACATAACTATCTACTCAAAGCATGCAGTAGACCACATTAGGCATTTGAGGAAAATTTTTGAAAGATGCAGAGAATTTGGGATATCCCTTAATCCCAAGAAATGTGTGTTTGCAGTTCATGAAGGAAAACTATTGGGATATGTAGTATCCAAAGAGGGAATTAGAGTGGATCCTGAGAGAATTGCAGCCATCTTAGAACTACATTACCACATCACAAGAAAGGACTCCAATCTTTCATAGGAAAGATTAACTTTGTTAGGAGATTCTTGCCTAACATTGCAGAGTTACTCAAGCCTTTGACAGCCATGTTGAGGAAAGGCTCAACTTTCAGTTGGACCAAAGAAGGAAAAGTTAACTTCCAAGTTATTAAAGAAGCTTTAACAAAAGCTCCTACTCTCCTAAACCCAAATTTTAGTAATAATTTTATCCTTTATGCTTATGGAGGTCATGATGCTATATCTACAATGTTGATTGAAGAAAATGCTGAAGGATTGGAGTAGCCTATTGCTTTCTTTAGCAAAGGTTTAGAAGAGTATGAATAAAGATACTCTTTTGTAGAAAAGCATGTTCTTGCTGTGGTAAAGAGCCTCAAAAAATTTAAACATTTTTTGACCCATAGCAAGGTGCATTTGATGGTTACTCACCCAAGTGTCAAAGAATTTTTTCTTTCTAAGGACCTAAATGAAAAAAGAGCTAGTTGGATCACTAAGGTGATGGAATATGACATAGATATTCATATTACCAAGCTGGTTAGAGGAAGAGGTCTTTGTGAGCATTTGGCAAAAGATAGAAGTTCAAAGAAATTGGAAAACATAGATGCATCTATGGTGGCACATTCTATAGGAGAGCAAGCCAAGGCAGCTAGCTGGTTGCCTAATATGATCAATTATTTGAAGACAAGACAATATCCTGCAGGCCTAGATTCAACAAAAAGGAGGTATTACAGATTACAATCTATTTCTTTTGTGCTGATAGATGAAATTCTTTTCAGAAAGGATCACAATGGTGTCCTTCTAAGATGCATAGATTCAGAAAGGGTTGCAGATGTCTTATTGAAGTTTCATGATGGAGCCTCTGGTGGCTATTTCTCTCCTAGGACTATAGCTTTTAAGATCATGAGGGCTAGATACTATTGGCCATCTATCTTCAAAGATAGTCATGATTATGTTAGAAGATGTGTCAAATGTGCTATTTTTGCAGGGAAAGAAAGATTTGCAACTCTGCCCCTACAGCCAGTCAAAATAGAGCAGCCCTTCATGAAGTGGGGTATAGATTTCATTGGCATGATTAACCCTCCATCTAGTGTAGGACACCAGTGGATAATCACTGCAACCGATTATTTCACTAGGTGGATAGAGGTAGTTACTTTAAAGGAAGATAATGAGAATGCCATTTTAAGTTTTTATGATGACATCATTCATAGATTTGGCATTCCAGATTCTATAGTTTCAGATAATGCATTAGCATTTACAGGCCTCAAAGTCTCAGAGTGGGCAGTCAAGAAGGGCATCTATCTGAATACAAGTTCCAATTACTATCCTCAAGGGAATGGTTTGGCAAAATCAACAAATAAGAATCTAATAGGATAATCAAAAGGACCCTGCAAGATAGTCAAAGGGACTGGCATACCAAATTGAGATCTGCCTTGTGGCTAGATAGAATTACTCCAAAGAAAATAATTGGTAATTCCCCATACATGTTGGTGTATGGTAGATAGGCTAAGTTATCTATTTCAACTGAATTACTAGCTTTGGACTTGGCCACTCAGTATGCCTTGTTTGAAGAGAGTGATCCTATGCAAATCAGATATGCCCAGTTGATGGAGCTAGAAGAGATCAGAGATAAATCAATGCAAGATATGAAATTCTATCAGAGTCAAACAAAGAGAAGCTTTGATAAAAGAGCCAGGGTCAGAAACTTCAAGGTTGGAGATGTAGTTCTCAAATGGGATGAGTTCAGGTCAAAACTTGGCAATCACACAAAGTTTGATTCCTTTTGGGGTGGACCATTTGTTATAACAAAGTGTAGAGGATCTAATGCTTTTCAACTTTCAACCCTTGAAGGAGATGCTCTGCCAATCTCAGTGAATGGTTTCCACTTGAAGCCTTGCTTTGAGGTTAATCCCTCTCTGTAGTTCCTTCTTGTAAATTATATAAATATGTTTCTTGCTTTCATCCCCTGCTTTCATGGTTAGTTCCTGTTTCCCAAGAAGTGCTCATGCATAGGTTCATCTTCTCAGTTTAGTTTTTTGTCCCTGTCCCTATCAGAAAGTTTTTGTGCTCGAGAAATGACTCCTTTTCCCAATGGATTGCTTCAAAGAAACTGGTCTAAATGTCTAGTCGGCTGACATCCCACAGAGGTCGCCAAATTGTTGCCCAAAATTTCCTTGTCATTCATTTTTGGCCACGGTCCTATTTTTTTTTAAAGAACTGCTCAAGTGTTGAAAACCCAGTGTGTTTTTGACCTTCTCTATGAAGGCTCAGGATGTTTCTTCCTTTTGGTCTGAAAGTTTAGTGTGTTTTCAACCTCCACTCTGAAAGCTTGGTGTGTTTTCGACCTTCGCTCGAAAACCCTTTGTGTTTTCAACCCCTTCTATGTTTCAGACTTCTTCCTCTGGTGGCATTCATTTCATAAGTGTGCAACTCCAACCTGGTGGGGCCCCATGGCTGGCTCTTCTCAAAACTCTTACAGTTGTCAGGTGTTTGCAAGGAATATTCCTTACCCTTGCGATCATGCGACAAGCTTACTGGCGGTCAGTGAAGGTTGTTGTGGGCCCGAGGTTGGTAGGCTTTGCGCAGTTACGTAGTTGGAGGGTCTCTCGCAGTCGCCAGATAAACCTAGAGGTAAAGAAGGTTATTCAGTAGCTTGGAGATTGCTTTAGTCATGGGTTCTTAGGGTTTAACACTAGTTAGTAAAAGGATTATCAGATTTAGCGAATCCCTTTTTCGCTAAGTCTATAGATATGATTGGGTTAAGTTAAAGGTTAACGCCATTCTTGGTCCTAGCGGTTAATTTTATTCAATGATCTTGTGACTGTGTGTTCATGCAATCTCTCATTTCTGGTGGTTAAGTCCTTAGCATCTTGTGACCTAGCGGGCAATTATCTTTCCTTTAGTCGCTAAGTCTCCAGATGTTTGGCGGTCTCGGCTATGTGGTTAAAAATAAAGTAAGATCTATGACTAGCACATGATCTGATAGAATATTCTTATACCTCACGATCATGTGACAACCATCGATCTTTCTTTATTATTGAGGCTCTGACGGTGGGTCCTTTCTTGTTGATAAACTCATCTTCTATTGGTTGTCATATGATGATGGGGATTTGTGAGTAAACACATGTGTTTGGTGGGGTCCCAATTCTAATAGGATCTATGGCTGGTGCATGATCGAAAAGAATATTTGAAGGGTATGAGATCTTGCACCCACCGTTTGATTGGAATCTCAGTTTGTGGATGCACAGTTGTGCAATTAGAGTTTTCACGTGGTTGCTGGATCTGGTCGGGGTTAAGGAAAAGTTAAGCGACTTTGTGATTAAAGTGAAAACAAACTCAGGGTTAACTTAATGTTAAGTTTGCATGGATGCTAACATGTCGATATGCTCACTTCCAATTAGCTCTTGACTGGTGATGTGGACTTTGACATTACATAGGGGCTTGCGACTATTTTGGGGATGACCCAGATCATTTGATTTGTCGGGAGAAATGTGATCAACAGCCGAGTTTTAAAAAAAGAAATGGTAACCGTTGGGGCCCAAATTTGAAGTCTTCTTTAGGGGTTTTCTCCAGCATTAGATCTGGTTGACCTATGGAAAATAGAGACAGGGTCTAAGAGGCTAGTCACATGATCACATGAGGCTTTTTGAGTTCATGTGATCATGCGACCAATACTTTTTCAAGGTGGTGTAACCATTTTCCGTAGGGTTTCTTCCAAGATAAATGTTGCAGGCATGGGTAGCTCAAGAAATTGATGTTTCCAGGGTGGTTGCAGGTTGCGGAGTTGATGAGGGAGGTTTGGGCACCATTTTTGGGTCCTTTCTAGTATCTGATCAGATTTGGAGCCTTTATGGCTGAGTGGGCTTGCAGGGGGTTGTTAGGTCAAGGCTTTTGTCTATGAGCAGGATCAGGCATGGACACGCAAAGGCATATCTGATTAGTTGAGATATTTTCATGAATATTTATGATCAGAAGTGACTGGTTTTAGTGTTGATTATTTTATGCATATCTATGTAGCCCTAATTGAGATATTTTTGATTCCTGCATATGTGCAGAGTTGTATATATTGTTTTTTTGGAGCCTTAGTGCTCAAAATTCACATTTTGTAAAAGGAGAAAGTCTTTCCTTGGAGAACTATCTGTAGCATTTCTGCTCTCTAGTTTTTCACATCTTGTAAGTTCTCATTGATAATACAAATATTGCAAAGTATTCTGTGACATTTTTTTATGTCCCTATGCTTCCTTGTTTGGCTTATCTCTTATTGGATTGAAGTTTATGAATGCTGTCAATAGGAATTGGGGTTCCCAGTCCCTCTCATTTTTTTGTAATTTTGTGTGTTACTATGTTTGATCTAATTTAGATGTTTTGTGGGTATGCTACAACCCCTAACAGTCTTGTCTCATTCCTACACCTAGTTGTAGAGGAGGATGTTTGTTTGCAAGTCATAGGTTGAGTTTTCTGTCCAAGCCTTCCTATGAAATACTTATGCAAACCTATCTAGTGAGTGGTGATTTATTAGACCTAATTCCTCCATTGATCTCATCCCTCTATACTGAGATTCAAACCCTAGTTTTGATGCATCACCTAGTAGGATAGATTTGCTTCTTGTCATTTCCATTTCATGCATTCCTTCTATCCCTTTCCCTCAAAATAATTTACATTTTCTATCTAAGAGAAAATCTAGGTGACTATCCAAGAGGAACTAGCCTAGAATCTAGAGGTCTCATCACAGTTAGCAAAAGGTCCCACAACCTTGAGATGATTCCCATGTTATACTAGATTATCAAGACTAAGAGAGCTTGAGATTAGAGGCACAAATTTAGTGTATAACAATAAGATCTCTTATGGTTGAGGGTCTTAACTATAATCTGTTGAGTGTTGCACAACTTAATAGCACTGGCTACCGAGTGGAATTTCATCATAGGAAGGCCAAAATATTTGATGCCACAGGTGAACTGATTAGAAGTGGAGAATAGACAAGAGATAAATTGTTCTATCTAGACCTATCTAAAGAAACTTGTGTGATTGCACAACTTGATGATATTTGGTTATGGCATAAGTGGCTATGTCATGTTAAATTTGATAATCTGGTAGAAATTAGCAAGAAAAAGAAAGTGGGAGGTCTACCTAGATTGAAGAAACCTGAGAATGTAATGTGCAAAGAATGTCAGTTGGGTAAGATGACTAAGTCTCATTTTAAGTGCAAAACTTTTACTTCAAAGAATGTCTTAGATTTGGTTCACACTAACCTTTATGGACCAATGGGTGTACAAAGTTATTGTGGTTCTAGATATTTTATCCTGTTTGTTGATGATTATACCGGAATGATGCATGTAATGTTCTTAAAAGAAAAATCTGATGCTTTTCAATTTTTTAAGTGGTATGTAGCCAAGGTTGAAAAAGAGATAGGTAAAAACTTGAAGTGTTTGAGATCTGACCGAGGTGGAGAATATACATCAAATGAGTTCAATCTATTTTACAATGATAGAGGGATCAAAAGATAGATGTCTACACCTAGAACTCCTCCACAGAATGGTATATTAGAGAGAAGGAACATATCTATCTTGGACTATGCACGGACATTAATGATTGAAAATAATGTTACACAAAAGTATTGGAAAGAAGCTGTAAGTACAACTATTTATACTCTTAATAGAGTACAAATCAAAAAAGGTATAAATCTGACACCTTATGAATTATGGCATGGGTATGCACTGAATGTAAAATACTTTAGAATCTTTGGAAGTAAGTGCTACATATTGAAGGATAGTAGGAATGGAAAATTCGATGCTAAAAGTGATGAAGGTATATTCCTAGGCTATTCCACAAAAAGTAAATCTTATAAGTGTCTGAATTCTAACACTAATAAAATTGTGGAAAGTGTAAATGTCAAAGTTGATGAGTATGTAGAGAAAAATGAAGCTAACAGTAATAGAGTACCATAAGATTATGGATCATTTGTGTATATAGAGGAAGAAGAGGCAAGTTCCAGACCTACACTTGATGCTAAGTCTTGGGTTAGCAATGTCAAGCATCAAGATAACAATGCTGAGAGAGAAGAAGAATGTGCTGAGCGATAGGAAGATGTTGTCAAGTATTAGGAAGAGGTTTTTGAGCATTCAAAAGCTGAATCTCACAATTTGGTTGGAGAACCTGATGAACCGAATGAAAGAAGAGTGGAACTTGTTCTAGCACAATATGTACGGAGACATCACAAACCTGAATATATTATTGGAGATAAAGATACCGAAATTCAAACAAGAAGCAGGGTAATAGATCCAACATGTTTACTATGTGAATATGAGCCTAAGACAACAAAGGAAGCATTAGAAAATGAAGACTGGATAGAAGCAATGAATGAAGAGATTAACCAGATAGAGAAGAATGATACCTGGACTCTAGTGTCGAGACTAGAAGATAACAATGTCATTGGGACAAAGTGGGTATTTCATAATAAGATGAATGAACATGGTCAAATCATAAGAAATAAGGCTAGGCTGGTATGCAAAGGCTATGCATAAGAAGAAGGAATAGATTATGGGGAAACATTTTCCCCTGTAGCAAGATTGGCAGGAGTCAAAGCTTTTCTTGCATATCCTGCCTATAAAAATTTCAAGGTATACCAAATGGATGTAAAGTCTCCATTTTTAAATGTTATATTGGAAGAAGAAGTATATATTGAACAACTAGAAGGATTTGTTGATCCAAATAGAAGACACATGGTTTGCAAACTGAATAAAGCACTATATGGATTAAAGAAAGCTCCCAGAGTGTGGCATGAGGGATTTCACAACTACCTAATATAGATTGGATTCTCAAGGACAAATGATAGAACAAATCTATACATGAAATTGTTGGCATTAAGTAGGATTGCCACTAGTGACAACACTTATTTGCATTCTTAGTGCAAACCGAGCAGAACAGTGCAAACCGAGCAGAACAGTGCAAACCGAGCAGAACAGTGCAAACCAAGCAGAACAGTGCAAATTGAGTAGAACAGTGCAAACCGAGTAGAACAGTGCAAACCGAGCAGGACAGTGCAAACCGACTAGAACAATGTAAATTGAGTAACATTATGTCTACCGAGTCACAGGTATTTACCAAGTTCGAAACCTACCGAGTGGTTATTATGAACTGAGCCTTCACTTCTACCGAGTGCATGATGATGCTGAGTAATGCAGTGGACGCTGACTATCAGAAAGTCACCAAGTTAGTTTGTAGGAACCATGTAACCATACTTGGGCCAACTTAGTAGCACTTATGTTTATTTGTCAAGCCAACTTTGTAATTGTAATTAATTGTTTAGACTTGTATATAAACAATGTTGTAAAAATACCAAGATATATGAATGTGAAAAAGAAAAAGAAAGAAAGGCAGAGATAAGCGAATTACAAAGGGCTATAGCAGTATAAGGAGTAGCAAAGACAAATTCATCATAGAAGGTGATCGGTACATCAGTGAATCTCATTCAGCAATCCAGTTGCAAAGAAAGAGATCTATTGTTTCATCCTAACAGGTGAATTAGCTTGAAATCCTTTAACCAGGTAGACTTAACAGTCTTTGTAAAATCTCTTAACCGAGTGCATACTTCATTGTATGTTTGTAAAACCTCTAACAAGGTGGACCTAGCAGTCCTTATTGCTCCTAGCAGGGCAGATCATCAGAAGTGATCAATGTAAGCCTTAACCGGCCAACTTTATACTGCAGTACTAAAGCTTTGTGGGTTTCATCCCCACCCCAGTTTTACTTTCTTTTGGAAGGTTTCTGGGTAACCAAATCTATGTGTCATTGTTGTGAATGCTTTTAAGTTTCATGCTTTCTATATGCAAAAGGATAAAGTGAACTATATGTTAATACATTTGAAAGAAAATTTGAAGTTACTGATTCACCCCTCCCCTCTCAGTAACTTGGTTAATTCCTGAATATTTCCAACAATTGGTATCAGAGCTGTATTGGTTCTCAAGATAAAGCTTAACTAGCTTGAGCAAAGATCCAAGACAATGGAGGTATTCAAACTGAACAAGGTGATTGAAAATGAAAAGCTAGATCTGGAAATGGCCATACCTAAACTTAAAGAAGCAAAAGAACATATTTCCCAATCCCTAAGAAGAAGGAAGGAACTTGCAATTTAAATGAATGATCATAGTTACATTGAAGAAAAGATTGAAGATCTTTTTCCCTCAGATAGCTCAGATGAAGCAAACAATGCTGTCAAAGAACTCCTAGAAAATAATGGGTCTCAGTAGGAAGAAGTGAGAAAATTGAAAAGAGAACAAGAACTACACTCAACAAGATTTTGTAAGATCTTAGAACAAAGAAACAAGTTGAAAGATGAATTAGATGGAAGGAACAATGAAGTCCAAAATAAAACCCTTCAGCTAGAAAACCTAATTGATCAGATCTCCCATACAAATGAGGAAATTCTGACTCTAAGATTAGAAATAGAAAGCACAAGAGAAGAACTAAGATCTGAAAAGCAAATGAATCTAAGATTGGTGGATGAACTAACCACTGAAAAACAAATCAATGAAAGAATTTTGAAGAGCCAAGAAGACTTAAATCAGTTGTATGATCAAAATTTTCATAGGCAAAAAGGAAAAGCAGGACTTGGATACAAAGGAGAAGGTGAATCTTCTAAGCAAGGTACTCAAAGAAATTAGAAACCTACTTGTAATCATTGTGGAAAAATAGGACATACTTCAAATAAATGTTGGAGCAATGAAAAAGTAGAATTTAATGGAAAATGCTACAACTGCAATCAGCATGGTCACAAAGCAAATGAATGTAGGGAAAAACCAAGATTCAAAGGTAATTGTCATAAATGCAACAAACAAGGTCACAAGGCATCCAAGTGCAGATCCAAAACATTCAATCCAGTAGAACAAATTATGAAAGTAATGTTTGGATGGGATTACAACACTTGGTGTAGATGTCATTACTATGGAGAATATGGACACATGGGCATGAACTGCATAAAACATCATCTAAAGAAAAGAGATACTACCATAAGATGTTTCAAATGCACTAAACTCAGTCATATAGCCAGAAATTGCATGAATGCTAGTGAAGTTGAAGATGGAAAGAAGAATGAAGCAACTAAGGTCAGAAAACAGATGAGACAATAGTGGATTTCTAAATCTACCGAGCAAACCAGTCCAAGTAATGGAATGGGTGGCTCTACCGACTCAAACTAAATTCCCAAGAAAGCACTGGAACTGTATTCTCATAGACAAATTTCAAGCAGTTCCAGAACCAAAATTAAAAGAAAGATCTAAATCGGCATACAAGATGCAATAAGATCACAGGAAGGTCGGTATCAGTTTTCACCGAGCAAGGTCAGGAGCTGTCTAATATGATTACCGAGCGACGTTGGAGCAATATGAATTCTCAAGTTCACCAAGTTGTGAAGTCTTTACTGGGCAATTAATTCATAGTGGGTGACAATCTATCAGAATTCATACCCTAATTTGTACTGAGCATTAATGATAGAGTTGTAAACAAAAGGCAAGAAATCAAACTCATTCTTCACCACAAACTTTAGCATTTTGAGAGCAGAAAATTTCAAGAGCAATCCAGTGATTCAAATACTTTTGCGAAAAGAATTCTCTGTGAGCTACCATGGCATCATTCAGCACTTCAGTGAAGAAAGGATCAGAAATGATAATCCAAGGGGAATGGAGAGCACCAGATTTCAAACTCGTGCCTGCAATTGCAGCAGCCCTAGACCCGAACGGAGCTCAATCTTAGATTCCTCCTAAGGTACTACTTGTTAACGATATTCACAATCATTTCAATTGTGCAATTCAAGAGATGGGAAACCTAGAGCTAGATATTGTGCGTGAGGAACTATGTGTGAATGGTATTCTAAAACCAGAGCACAAACATCTGGAAGACAAGGGATTAGCTCACATTGCACATTTACCTCAAAACTTTCGGGAGAAATGGGTTAGATACATTCTCAGCCATGTACATGAAGGCAAGATTTGGCTTGAGAAACCCATAGAGATCACTAAGAAGATGATTCACCAAATCACCGGTCTTCCCATGTTAAACAAAGTTAAAACTACCAAAACCCTAGGTCGGCCGGAACTAGAGAAGAAAACCCTAGCCGAGTGGGACAGTAGAGGCATGAAAGTAAGTAGTATTACTGATGCTGAACTAAAGTTTGGAACACACATCATTGCCCATAAAATATACAGTTCAAGTTGACAGAATAGTGTTTCTTGCGAAGCCATAGACCTAGCATACAAAGTGGTCAAGAATAATTTATCATTTGACCTTACAGATTTGTTGTTAAAATAGTTTAACAAGAACATGGAAAGCATTCAAACTTCCAAAGACAATCCATGTAAGTTTGGATCTCTACTAGTCTGTTTATTTTTCTATGTTAAAAAATTCTTCCCTTCCAAAGGAAAAGTAGTATGGAGAAAAGATGTGCCAGTTCTTTATGAGATAAATGAATATTTCCATCAAGTTTTCCAGCAGTAAGTATTCCAGTTTTTGATTCTACAAGTGTAAATACTTTAAGTTCTCCAGTAGACAGTATACCATTCTATATAGCCAGTCCTACTATGTCTACTATCACTACTACTAAGGCATTAAGTATAGATAAGTGTAAGGCTCAACCGAGTATAAGATTTTTGGGCAAGAATATAGTAGAGGATATAGACCTAGATGAGGAAATAGAGATTCCAACATTGGATTTTGCAAATCTATCAGCGGATCAAATGCAAAATAGAGGTGAAATCCTCCAAAGGAAAGCGAAGCAAAAGAAGCTTAAAGAGGAGAGAGACAAGGAATATAAAATCATTAAGGATGCTAAGGAAATTTTGTCAGAAGCATTAGGTATTGAAGTAGACTCCTCTCAACATGTTTTGTTACAATTAGCAAAAGCAGTAAATAAGTACGATGAGGATTCATGAGGGATAGATAAGTTAGTTGAAAAAGTCGAGAAGAAATTCAACAATAAAGTGCTTCAGCACATTGCTCAGCACATAGCTATTAATCAAGTAGAATTATCTTCAGTTTTGACAAACATTGAATCTTCCTATTCGAATGTTACCTCTCTTTTGGCCAAACTATGCAATGTCGCCAAATTCACCAAGGATGTCAAGGATAAAATGAATAAAATTGATGAGGATTTGAAGATTAGCATACAGAAGCTACAACTTGAACCAAGTTCAAACACTGCTCATCACATGAAAATCTCATTCCTATCAAATATGCAGTCAGAACTACTGAAAGAAGACATAAGGATCCGGTCCACACTACTAGACATTCAGAACATGATCCTTCCCATCATGAATACAATGTACAAGCACATTGAACATTTCAAAACATTAATTCATGATAATCAGTTCTCAATAGCAGATCACATGATTACACTCTCTGCAAAAGTCCAAATTGCAATCCAAACATGCAAGATTCTGCAAGAAAATTTGGACAGAACCCTGGCACTAATAATGAAGGTACATTCTATTTTTCTATCAAATTTTGGATTCTCCTTGTAAAACACTTGTATATACACCTTTGGCATTATCGCCAAAAAGGGGGAGATATGTATAGAAGAAAAGAAGAAAAATTTATCACATTGAAAGGGGGAGATAATTTATAAAGCCCTATGACAAAAACAAATTTTGAAAAATCAAAATAAATCTCAGCATGATTCATGTATATAAGTTTTGGGCAATAAGTGTTTTTGTCACTAATGCCAAAGGGGGAGATTGTTGGCATTAAGCAGGATTGCCACTAGTGACAACACTTATTTGTATTCTCAGTGCAAATCAAGCAGAATAGTGCAAACCGAGCAGAACAGTGCAAACTGATTAGAATAGTGCAAACCGAGTAGAACAGTACAAACTGAGCAGAACAGTACAAACCGAGCAGGACAATGTAAACTGAGTAACATTATGTCTACCAAGTCACAGGTATTTACTGAGTTCAAAACCTACTGAGTGGTTAGTATGAACCAAGCCTTCACTTCTACCGAGTGCACGATAATGCCGAGTAATGCAGTGGATGCCGAGTATCAGAAAGTCACCGAGTTAGTTTGCAGGAACCATGTAACCATACTTGGGCCAACTTAGTAGCACTTATGTTTATTTTTCAAGATGACTTTGTAATTGTAATTAATTGTTTAGACTTGTATATAAACAATGTTGTAAAAATACCAAGATATATGAATGTGAAAAAGAAAAAGAAAGAAAGGCAGAGATAAGTGAATTACAAAGGGCTATAGCAGTATAAGGAGCAGCAAAGACAAATTCATCACAGAAGGTGATCAATACATCAGCAAATCTCATTTAGCAATCCAGTTGCAAAGTAAGAGATCTACTATTTTATCCTAACAGGTGAATCAGCTTGAAATCTTTTAACCAGGTAGACTTCACAGTCTTTGTAAAATCTCTTAACCGAGTGCATACTTCATTGTATGTTTGTAAAACCTCTAACAAGGTGGACCGAGCAGTCCTTATTGCTCCTAGCAGGGTAGATCATCAGAAGTGATCAATGTAAGCCTTAACCAGCCAACTTTATACTGCAGTACTAAAGCTTTGTGGGTTTCATCCCCACCCTAGTTTTACTTTCTTTTGGAAGGTTTCTGGGTAACCAAATCTATGTGTCATTGTTGTGAATTCTTTTAAGTTTCATGCTTTCTATATGCAAAAGGATAAAGTGAACTATATGTTAATACATCTGAAAGAAAATTTGAAGTTACTGATTCACCCCTCCCCTCTCAGTAACTTGGTTAATTCCTGAATATTTCCAACAATTGGTATCAGAGCTGTATTGGTTCTCAAGATAAAGCTTAACTAGCTTGAGCAAAGATCCAAGACAATGGAGGTATTCAAACTGAACAAGGTGATTGAAAATGAAAAGCTAGATCTAGAAATGGCCATAGCTAAACTTAAAGAAGAAAAAGAACATCTTTCCCAATCCCTAAGAAGAAGGAAGGAACTTTCAATTCAGATGAATGATCATAATTACATTGAAGAAAAGATTGAAGATCTTTTTCCCTCAGATAGCTCAGATGAAGCAAACAATGTTGTCAAAGAACTCCTAGAAAAGAATGGATCTCAGTAGGAAGAAGTGAGAAAATTAAAAAGAGAACAAGAACTACACTCAACAAGATTTTGTAAGATCTTAGAACAAAGAAACAAGTTGAAAGATGAATTAGATGGAAGGAACAATGAAGTCCAAAATAAAACCCTTCAGCTAGAAAACCTAATTGATCAGATCTCCCATACAAATGAGGAAATTCTGACTCTAAGATCAGAAATAGAAAGCACAAGAGAAGAACTAAGATCTGAAAAGCAAATCAATCTAAGATTGGTGGATGACCTAAACACTAAAAAACAAATCAATGAAAGAATGTTGAAGAGCCAAGAAGACTTAAATCAGTTGTATGATTGAAATTTTCATAGGCAAAAAGGAAAAGAAGGACTTGGATACAAAGGAGAAGGTGAATCTTCTAAGCAAGGTACTCAAAGAAATCAGAAACCTACTTGTAATCATTGTAGAAAAATAGGACATACTTCAAATAAATGTTGGAGCAATGAAAAATCAGAATTTAATGGAAAATGCTACAAGTGCAATCAGCATGGTCACAAAGCAAATGAATGTAGGGAAAAACCAAGATTCAAAGGTAATTGTCATAAATGCAACAAACAAGGTCACAAGGCATCCGAGTGTAGATCCAAAACATTCAATCCAGTAGAACAAATTATGAAAGCAATGTTTGGATGGGATTAAAACACTTGGTGTAGATGTCATTACTGTGGAGAATATGGACACATTGGCATGAACTGCATAAAACATCATCTAAGGAAAAGAGATACTACCATAAGATGTTTCAAATGCACTAAACTCAATCATATAGCCAGAAATTGCATGAATGCTAGTGAAGTTGAAGATGGAAAGAAGAATGAAGCAACTAAGGTCAAGAAACAGATGAGACAATAGTGGATTCCTAAATCTACCAAGTAAACCAGTCCAAGTAATGGAATGGGTGGCTCTACCGACTCAAACTAAATTCCCAAGAAAGCACTGGAACTGTATTCTCATAGACAAATTTCAAGTAGTTCCAGAACTGAAATTAAAAGAAAGATCTAAATCGGCATACAAGATGCAATAAGATCACAGGAAGGTCGGTATCAGTTTTCACCGAGCAAGGTTGGGAGTTGTCTAATATGATTACCGAGCGAGGTCGGAGCAATGTGAATTCTCAAGTTCACCAAGTTGCGAAGTCTTTACTAAGCAATTAATTCGTAGTGGGTGACAGTCTGTCGGAATTCATACCCTAATTTGTACTGAGCATTAATGATAGAGTTGTAAACAAAAGGCAAGAAATCAAACTCATTCTTCACCGCAAACTTTAGCATTTTGAGAGCATAAAATTTCAAGAGCAATCCAGTGATTCAAATACTTTTGCAAAAAGAATTCTTTGTGAGCTACCATGGCATCATCCAGCACTTCAGCGAAGAAAGGATCAGAAATGATAATCCAAGGGGAATGGAGAGCACCAGATTTCAAACTCGTGCCCGCAATTGCAGCAGCCCTAGACCCGAATGGAGCTCAATCTTAGATTCCTCCTAAGGTACTACTTGTTAATGATATTCACAATCATTTCAATTGTGCAATTCAAGAGATGGGAAACCTAGAGCTAGATATTGTGCGTGAGGAACTATGTGTGAATGGTATTCTAAAACCAGAGCACAAACATCTGGAAGACAAGGAATTAGTTCACATTGCACATTTACCTCGAAACTTTCAGGAGAAATGGGTTAGATACATTCTCAGCCATGTACATGAAGGCAAGATTTGGCTTGAGCAACCCATAGAGATCACTAAGAAGATGATTCACCAAATCACCGGTCTTCCCATGTTAAACAAAGTTAAAACTACCAAAACCCTAGGTCAGCCGGAACTAGAGAAGAAAACCCTAGCTGAGTGGGACGGTAGAGGCATGAAAGTAAGTAGTATTACTGATGCTGAACTAAAGTTTGGAACACACATCGTTGCCCATAAAATATACAGTCCAAGTTGATAG
This sequence comes from Chamaecyparis obtusa, assembly GCA_027943335.1. Lineage (NCBI taxonomy): Eukaryota > Viridiplantae > Streptophyta > Pinopsida > Cupressales > Cupressaceae > Chamaecyparis > Chamaecyparis obtusa. Next base: position 50,175 of record BSBK01006433.1, on the reverse strand, counting down.
AATAGTGTTTCTTGCGAAGCCATAGACCTAGCATACAAAGTGGTCAAGAATAATTTATCATTTGACCTTACAGATTTGTTGTTAAAATAGTTTAACAAGAACATGGAAAGCATTCAAACTTCCACAAACAATCCATGTAAGTTTGGATCTCTACTAGTCTATTTATTTTTCTATGTTCAAAAATTCTTCCCTTCCAAAGGAAAAGTAGTATGGAGAAAAGATGTGCCAGTTCTTTATGAGATAAATGAATATTTCCATCAAGTTTTCTAGCAGTAAGTATTCCAGTTTTTGATTCTACAAGTGTAAATACTTTAAGTTCTCCAATAGACAGTATACCATTCTCTATAGCCAGTCCTACTATGTCTACTATCACTACTACTAAGGCATTAAGTATAGATAAGCCTAAGGCTCAATCGAGTATAAGATTTTTGGGCAAGAATATATTAGAGGATATAGACCTAGATGAGGAAATAGAGATTCCAACATTGGATTTTGCAAATCTATCAGCGGATCAAATGCAAAATAGAGGTGAAATCCTCCAAAGGAAAGAGAAGCAAAAGAAGTTTAAAGAGGAGAGAGACAAGGAATATAAAATCATTAAGGATGCTAAGGACATTTTGTCAGAAGCATTAGGTATTGAAGTAGACTCCTCTCAACATGTTTTGTTACAATTAGCAGAAGCAGTAAATAAGTACGATGAGGATTCATCAGGGATAGATAAGTTAGTTGAAAAAGTTGAGAAGAAATTCAACAATAAAGTGCTTGAGCACATTTCTATTAATCAAGTAGAATTATCTTCAGTTTTGACAAACATTGAATCTTCCTATTCGAATGTTACCTCTCTTTTGGCCAAACTATGCAATGTCACCAAATTCACCAAGGATGTCAAGGATAAAATGAATAAAATGGATGAGGATTTGAAGATTAGCATATAGAAGTTGCAACTTGAACCAAGTTCAAACTCTGCTCATCACATGAAAATCTCATTCCTATCAAATATGCAGTCAAAACTACTAAAAGAAGACATAAGGATCCGGTCCACACTACTAGACATTTAGAACATGATCCTTCCCATCATGAATACAATGTATAAGCACATTGAACATTCCAAAACATTAATTCATGATAATCAGTTCTCAATAGCAGATCACATGATTACACTCTCTGCAGAAGTCCAAATTGCAATCCATACATGCAAGATTCTGCAAGAAAATTGGGATAGAACCCTGGCACTAATAATGAAGGTACATTCTATTTTTCTATCAAATTTTGGATTCTCCTTGTAAAACACTTGTATATACACCTTTTTCATTATCGCCAAAATGGGGGAGATATGTATAGAAGAAAAGAAGAAAAAGTTAGCACATTGAAAGGGGGAGATAATTTATAAAGCCCTATGACAAAAACAAATTTTGAAAAATCAAAATAAATCTCAGCATGATTCATGTATATAAGTTTTGGGCAATAAGTGTTTTTTTCACTAATGCCAAAGGGGGACATTGGTTGCATTAAGCAGGATTGCCACTAGTGACAACACTTATTTGTATTCTCAGTGCAAACCGAGCAGAACAGTGCAAACCGAGCAGAATAGTACAAACCAAGAAAAATAGTGCAAACCGAGCAGGACAATGTAAACTGAGTAGCATTATGTCTACCAAGTCAGAGGTATTTACCAAGTTTGAAACCTACTGAGTGGTTAGTATGAACCAAGCCTTCACTTCTACCGAGTGCATGATAATGCTGAGTAATGCAGTGGATGCCGAGTATCAGAAAGTCACCGAGTTAGTTTGTAGGAACCGTGTAACCATACTTGGGCCAACTTAGTAGCACTTATGTTTATTTGTCAAGATGACTTTGTAATTGTAATTAATTGTTTAGACTTGTATATAAACAATGTTGTAAAATACCAAGATATATGAATGTGAAAAAGAAAAAGAAAGAAAGGCAGAGATAAGTGAATTACAAAGGGCTACAACAATATAAGGAGTAGAAAAGACAAATTCATCACAAAAGGTGATTAGTACATCAGCAAATCTCATTCAGCAATCCAGTTGCAAAGTAAGAGATCTACTATTTCATCCTAATAGGTGAATCAACTTGAAATCCTTTAACCAGGTAGACTTAACAGTCTTTGTAAAATCTCTTAACCGATTGCATACTTCATTGTATGTTTGTAAAACCTCTAACAAGGTGGACCTAGTAGTCCTTATTGCTCCTAGTAGGGCAGATCATCAGAAGTGATCAATGTAAGCCTTAACCGGCCAACTTTATACTACAGTACTAAAGCTTTGTGGGTTTCGTCCCCACCCCAGTTTTACTTTCTTTTGGAAGGTTTCTGGGTAACCAAATCTATGTGTCATTGTTGTGAATGCTTTTAAGTTTCATGCTTTCTATATGCAAAAGGATAAAGTGAACTATATGTTATTACATCTGAAAGAAAATTTGAATTTACTGATTCACCCCTCCCCTCTCAGTAACTTGGTTAATTCCTGAATATTTCCAACAGAAATATGAAGAAGGTAAAGGAATCCTGTTAGCCAAAATATTTGTAGATGATATTATATTTGGTGGACAAGATGCCTTGTGTAAGAAATTTTCAAATGAAATGCAAACTAAATTTGAAATGAGTATGTTTGGAGATATCAAATTTTTTGTTGGTTTGCAAGTATATCAGATGGAGAAAGGAATCTTTATCACCCAGTCTAAATATGTTTATGGGATACTAAAAACCTTTGGTATGGAAGACTCAATGCCAGTAAGTACTCCCATGGCTACTGGACAAAAGTTGTCTAAGAATGATGATGCTACTGAAGTTAACCAGACTTTGTATAGATCTATGATCGAAAAGCTATAGTATGATGTACATAGCAGACCAAATATTGCATTAGCTATTGGGATTGTGGCAAGATTTTTTGTCAATCCTAAGGAAACTCACATGATGGCAGTTAAAAGAATCACGAGATACTTGAAAGGAACTACTTACTATGGATTGTACTACAAGAAGCATGACAAATTTGAACTTAGAGTGTATACAGATGCTGATTGGGCAGGAAATGTAGATGATAGAAAGAGGACTAGTGGTGGAGCTTTCTTTCTTGGACAGAGATTAGTTTCCTAGACAAGCAAGAAACAAAATTGCATTTCCCAATCTACTGAAGCTAAGCATGTGGCTGCAGCTGTCAATTATTCAAATTTGATATGGATAAAACAATTGTTGGTAGGCATGAAAGAATAAATCATTGAACTAGTTGTCATCTTCTGTGACAACACAAGTGCTATCAAAATCTCTAAAAACCCAGTGATGCACACAAAGACCAAACACATTGCCATCAAGTATCACTACTTGAGAGAAATGGTACAAGATAAAGAGGTCCAGATGGAATATGTGAATACCAAGGAACAAATAGAAAATATCTTCACTAAAGCTTTACCGAAAGAAGTTCATGAATACCTGAGAAGTCAATTAGGGGTCCTTCCCCTAACTGAGGCTGCCTAGTCAAGCTAGGAGCACTGCATCAAGTGTGCTACAAAGAAAATCTAACATATTGATGCAGAGAAAGGTCACTTTTTAGGAGCAGCCTAGAGTTGTGAAGAGCACATCAAGTCAAAATAAGTCATAAGCAAGATGACAGAGGGAGAAATATTCTACTAAACTGAATGGATGATATCCACATCTACAGGATGTATGTTTATGTTGTTGCTTTGGCATTTTTGTCAAAGAGGGAGATAATGACAGTTGAATATAGATGAATACACAGAATGAGAAGATCAAAATAGTGAGAGAAATTTAGTGGACGATCATGCATGGCTAATAAATTTTGTATCAGAATGAAGCTAATGATATTATACATTTCTCTGATGACAGATAAGTTTTGGATTGGTTGGTAATTCATGTGATATTCATATGGTGTTTCCATCAATGCCAAAGAGGGAGATTGTTGGAAACTGCAATTGAAGAAATTGTTGTATTGTCATTGATGTCAAACCTTAACTGGTAAGACTATTTCTATTTAAGAAAGTACTATATCTATTTGAGTGTTGCTAAGAGGATAGGCAAGGTTGGTAACAACAACACCTAAGGAAAGGTTGAGTTATCTTAATACTTCAATGAGTACTTGATTATATAGTACAATGATAAGACAATGTATTGTTTATTTTAGTAAGAATGAAGACTAAACTGGTAGGCTTAACCGAGCATAAGTGAAGAAATCTAGTTTAAGTTGAGTGTTGTTTGTGTTGACTGAGCTAGTGAATGCTGAGTAAAAATAGTGTTGATCGAACACCAGTTAATTGTTGAGGAAGACAGTGTTAGCCGAGGGAAAAGTTTATGGTGACCGAGCTTTCTAGAGAAGACCGAGAAGTTGGACACAGTATTGACCGAGCATCAGTAGTTTTCATTTGTTGAAGAATTCATATTTTTGGCTGACATCATTAAATTCTTGAATTTTGTAAAACATGTTGACTTTATTTATTGATTGTATGAAAGAATTTAATGCATTGTAAAACATTTTATTGTAAATCTTTAAGAGATTCAAGGTATTTCAAAGATAAGTTGAAGAACATAATGTAGGATGGATTCAATAAATCTAACCTAACCCTAAGATCTATGAAGGAGATTAAGCAAAAAAAGATGTATTGACCTAATAGAGGTAGTATTAAGGGAACCTAAGCAAGAGGTTGAGTAGAGAGATGAAAAGAAGTGAATGCTAGAAGTATTGTTATTGACTGTCTAAGAAGAAAAGGATGAAAGAGAAGTGTTGTGATCACTTGAAGGGTTCTGAGAAGATTAGTGGTGGAGATGGAAAAGGTTAATAGTCAGTAAGCCAGCATATGTGTATGGAATTAGATCTGATATTTGGAAAGTGAGTTGTATATTTCTCAGATCAATATTACTGCGACTTTCTAACCATTGTAACAGTCAAAATCCTTTTAATAGATGTTGACCTAACAATCATAGGAATAAATCCTTTGAACAAGGTTGCATTCTAATGGAGTCTATGTAAGTCCTATAACAAGGCACACTTTTAATAGAGTGGTTGAAATCCTTTAATCGGGTCACACCTGACAGTGTGTTTGTAACCTTTGACAGGGTTGGCTTTTCACCAAGCTCACTTTAGAAGAGTGAACATAATAGTAACCTATTACAAAGTGGTTTTTCCCAAATTGGGTTTCCACTATAAATTCTGGTGTTGATACTTGTGTGAATGTTTTGGTTTGAACATTTCTATGTTTTACAAGTTAGATTCTATTGGATAAGTGGACTACAATGTTATATGTTTCTGTTATGCAATCAGTAATGACTGAGTAGGTGTTGGTTATTAGATCTGATTTGTTGAAGACTTTGAAAGAATTTTTTATACATCTTGACCTGAGAACAACTGATTCACCCCCCCTCTTTGTTGTTCTAAATCATATTAACAAGACCTTCTTAGGTGCCTCTTGTGTACCAAGGTTAATCTCATCCAAATCTATTTGATCTCTTTTCTTAGTATCCATCTGAACTCTATCCTGATTATCAAATATAGTTTCTAAGACAACAAGTCCCTTATTAGTCTTAAGTTGCAGGACTTCATTACCAAGGATGACCTCTTTTCCTTCTGCAATCTCAACCAGGGCTAAGCAATCTAGTTCCTGACCATGATATTGTTCTTCACAATTCATAAATCTCAAAATATCTTGGTCATCTTGAAAGACTTGCCAATTTTCAACATTATCTAGTATACTAGGCCTAGTTTGAATTTCAACCTTGGAGATACCAACAAATCTAATGTCACTAGGATTGATTGCTATATTGGCTAACAAGTCATCCATTTTATTGTTGCTCCTATCCTTCCATACAATATTGAAGGCATCAAAATATTCAATCATGTCCCAAATAACATTTCTATATTGTTTCAATCTCTTATTCTTGGAAGCATACACTGATCTTACTTGGGACACAACTAACTCTGAATCAACCACAACCCTTACACTTTTAATTCCATGCTTTCATGCCAACCTCAATCCTATTAGTAATGCCTCATATTCTACTATGTTATTTGTACATGAGAAGCTTAATGTAAAAGAGAACTTGTAAGTATTTTCATTAGGATAAATGAGTAAAATACCTACTCCTAAACCATCTTTGCAGTTTGCACCATCAAAGTACATCACCCACAAATCAACCTTCTCAGATTTGGCATTTACCTCCATAGAGATAGGTGGCAATATAGGCTCCCTTCAATCATAGTGACCTCTACCCTAAAAGCATTGATGTCGGTATCCACAAAACATGTAGTCTCATTGTCAATATTCCTTTCAATCATGTGGCATACACTTAGCTCTTGCTCAATCTTAATAAAGTGATCATCAATCTTGAAAGTTGCATAGGATAAATCACATTGTAAACTTCCAACCATGGTAGCACTCCACTTCCTAGATGCTAACATCCCATAATGAGGAGGAATATCTACCACCAAGACACTCATTGTCAATTTTTTCTCTGGATAGGCTACCATTCTATAGGGCATTGCATTTATGGTCCCAATAACTGGTACTTCTCTGTCTGATCCATTGCACAACATCTACCTTGGACTGTATCAGCTTTAACACCTAGCTTTTCCATGATCTTGAAAGGTATAATAGTGTTAGAGGAACCTGAAGAAATCATACAATTCCTTAATTTCATTCCATTCACAAGGATACTCAAGAAGAATGGATCTATGTTTTCAACACTAGCATTGATAGAATTGTCCAAGTATATAGGTGGTATTTGAGACACCATTCCCTGAACCTCCAATTCTTTCATAACTTTAGTTTGGGGTTCATTTGCATTACAAGAAACATTTTTATCATGAACATTATCTACCCATGCTAAAGCTCTATCCTTATTCTCAGGGATTCTTAATAATTCTAACAAAGGAACATTGATAGTAATATGAGACAATACTATCATCATATCAATACGGGTAGAAGAGGGAAATTCAACCTGCATTGCTTTAGTATCCTTTTTTTCTCAAATGCATCAGTTGTAATTGTCACCTTCATTTTTTCATTTTTAGCCATTGTACTAACTAACCTCTCTTCTTCCTTCTGATTATCTTTGTCATGAACAATAGAGTTCTTCTCAGCTCTAACTCTCCTTGGTTCCCACTTTTTACCTCTTTCATTTTTGAACTTCACCAAGTTGTCATCTTTTGGTTTGTTTCCATTGGATCCCTTGGGATTGCCATCCCTCATAAAAATTCCTGCAACTTTTCCATTGGTATCATTTACTATCCTATTTCTAGTTTTCACTTGAGCTACCTTTTCTATAGTGATCCTAGAAATTTCTTCCTTTGAAGGTCTTCTTAAATTCATTGGCTCTGAGGAAGAATTCATGTTACATGTCTTTTCATCAATGTCTTCATTGTCAGAAAATACCTCCTGATGGAACAAAACCTTATTTTGTCTCTTCAAGCACACATCAGTTTCTTCACCAATATCAGAATCATCTTCATATCCCAAATATGAAGATGCCATGTTACATCCAATATTATCATGTGTTTCTTATTGATTAGGTTCATCATAACCATCATCTTGGTATGCAGCCATGGACTGTGCAACCACACAATGTTCTACAGAATGATGAGATTGGCAAGTAACACACCATGGTGTGTCCTCCATGAAAATCATAGAAGCCTTTTGTAGAGGATCAGGGATAGATCTATCATTGTTTCCTTTTGCAGCAAGGACAATAGGTTTTCCATCCTTCCATTGAGTGTTATAAGGATAATTTTCTAGTCTATTCTGCCTATTGAAATTGTTGTTGAAATAAGGCTTGTCACTAGTAGAAACCTTATCATTTCTAACACTAGGTATTTTTAAGTCCTTTAGTACATTCAACACCTTATCCAACTTGTCTTCCTCTTGATTCTTATTTCCAATATTTCTCTCATTATCCCTTTTGTATTTTTTATCCCCAAACAACTTAGGGTCATCTCTTTTTCCACCCAATTTTCTTGATATTTTCATGTTGTTTTCAATATTGATAGCAATCCTAAATGCATCTCTGAGAGTTCTTGGTTCTTTGTCCCTTAGCAAGTAACCCATTTTTCCATCAAAAGCATTGAAATATGTGGTTAAATAGACATTGTCATCTAACCTAATGACTTGAAACAATTTATGCATACCTTTCTGAAATCTCATGTTGAACTCTGTTGCAGACTCATTCTGATTTTTCCTTATGGTATTAAATTCATTCAACATAAAGCTAGCATTAGGCCTATCACCATATTGTTCCTTGAAGCACTTCTCAAAGGAATCCCACATGTCAATACATCTGTCTGGAAGTCTTTTGAAGCAATCGCTAGCATCTTCCACCAAAGACTGAACAAACAATTTCATGACCACATCCTCATGTTCAACCTCATAGTCATTTAGCAGATCAACAAACAACCTAAGGTGTTCCTCAAAACTAATGGCATTATTACTATAAAATTTAGGTATTTTATCTCTTATGTCAGTTGGGAAAGCATTGGGGTAACCTGGTATTCCATCAAAGCTAATTTGTCTATACCCCTCTAGTTGCATAGGCCTTCTTTGAAAACTTAAAGTAGCATTTCTACTAGAATTAACATTTACATTTCCATTTCCATCTACTTGTACACTTGAGTATTGTTTAGGGTCAACACTTATCTTGGTAGATGAAGTAGTGGATTATGTGCAGTACCAACACTAGATAGAGCAACATTAGAAGTTGTAGATGGCATACCTATTTCAGTAGTAGATGGTCCAGGGGTACTTGCAGATGAAGCCTTCAAGAACTGAATCTTCCTTCTTTTTACTGCAATGGAGGCTTCAATTTCAACCTTTTCCAATTCTCTTGCAAGGTCATCATCTTCCTTCCTTTTCTTTTCCATCTCTACATCTTCATTTGAAATAGGTGGTGGGACTTTTGGTATTGCCACTGGCTCATTTATTTGAATCCCTACCATCTTTTGTTTTCTCTTTTCACTAACAACAACAGTGGGTTTGGTAACTATTGCCCAAATTTCCCTCTCATTCATTTTCGGCCACAGTCCTATTTTCTAATGAAATGCTCAAGTGTCAAAAATCCAGTGTGTTTTCGACCTCCTCTCTGCAGGCTCATGATGTTTCTGCCTTTTGGTCTGAAAACCTAGTGTGTTTTCAACCCCCGCTCTGGGAAGCTTTGTGTGTTTTGGCCTTCACTTGAAAACCCTCTATGTTTTTTACCACCATCTATGTTTTCGACCCTAGGTGCGCAACTTCGACAAGCAGGTCCTAGTTCCTCAAGGTTGTGCCAGTGTAGCGAAGATCCAATGATTGTCGCATGATCACATGGGATCTTCTGATCCCATGAGATCATATGACAACCATTGATGTGGTATCAGAAGATCGACAGTCAATAGTGAGGTGGTAGTCAGTGGTAGCATTTCCTAGTTGGTCACATGATCGCATGGGCTCTTCCAAGCCCATGCAACCATGCAACAAACCATCAGCGGTTCACGGTGGGCATCTTGCTGTCAACTCCAATGTCTAGCGGTTAGTGGTAGCATCATGCGGTTGGTCTCATGATCACATGTGGCCTCTTGACTACATGCGACCATGCAACAAGCGGTCAGTAGGGGGCTTTGACTCTGGCAGTGGGCTTGCAGTTTGGTGATGTGTCTAGTTTGCGGTGCGCCGTCGGTAATGTAACATATGCCCCCGTAGATTCAAGATCTACAGTGGTCACATGTTCGCATGGGATCTTCCGATCCCATGCAATTATGCGACCGCTATAAGATCCTTTTGATGCATCTAGTTGGTGTGGTCATGGGTCCAACCCTGTGGTCAGCTCCTGTTGGGCCATGTGGCAAGGTTTGACAAATGTGATATTTTGCGGGGACCAAGCAGTTTCTTAAAGGGTTGTCGCATGATCGCATGAAGCTTTTTTAGCTCATGCGATCATGCAACCATTAACTTTTTCAAGGTGGTGCAGCATGTTTCACATGGTCGCTAAATAGACCTAGGGTTAAGGAGAAGTTCATGCGACTTGGCGACTAGGAAGAAATGAACCCGAGGTAAACCAAAGTTAAGTTTGCAGTGCGGTCTTGCGGGCCCGAGGTGTCTTATATGGCGATTCAGCGAAGCTTGTCGCATGATCACATGAAGCTTTTTTAGCTCATGCGATCATGCGACCAGTGGTATTTTCAAGCAGAGGCAGACTCTCAAAGGCTTGTTGGATGATCACATGAAGCCTTTCAGGCTCATGCGATCATGCGACCATTGATTTTTTCAAAAGCAGTGCGGCCTGTTTTTGCAAGTTTTTTTTCTGAGGGCGGTGGAAGTTTGCAAAGATGATTATGGAGATTTGGGTGGCCGTCGCATGTTGATTTCTATTTCTGAGGTACAGTGCAGTGTTCTTGCACTGAAAAAAGCATTAAAGAGTTGGCACCATCTATATTTTAAATTCAAATTCTTGCGAGGATCAGATTTGGGGCCTTAATGACTTAGTGGAATTACAAGTGGGTTGGATGGTCAAGGTTGCTTGTTTGCAGGTTGTTTGCGGTACAAGCATGGGCATGCAAAGACAAATATCTGATCGGCTATTATATTTGCAGAGTTTATTTATGATCAAAATTTGACTGCTAGGGTTGATTATTTTATTGTAAAATCTATAACCCTGGTTAATTTTGAGACTCCTGCCTATGTGCAGTTGAGGTGGTATATAGTTTGTTTTTTTGGAGCCTTAGTGCTCAGAGAGTGCAATTGGTAAAAGATTTTTTTTTCTTTCTTGGGAGTTACCTATGGCAATTTGTTCTGCCCTCTAGCTCTTACAATTTGTAATCTTTCATTGAAATCTCAGGTTTAATAGAGGCTATCTGCAGTAGTTTGTTCTGCCCTCTGGTCTTTTCCTTATCTGTATTTCTCTTATTGAATGTAATATACTAGTTCTATTAGAGAAGTCTTGGAGTTTCAGGGCCCTTCTTCCTTTCAGCTTACATGTGTACTATTGTGCATGATCTGATTTGATTGAGTTTGTGGGTATAGTTTAGCCTCTATCTTTCTTTCTCATTCCTATACCCTTTTGCTGAAGAGAACATTTGCTTGTAGGTCACAGCGTGTGTCATTTGTCCTAGCCCCTTTGTGAAATACTTATGCAAGCCTGTTTAGGAATATGGTGTTCTTTTAGACCTAAGAGCCTTCATGCTAGTTTGGTCAGTATATTTTATTCATTTCATTTCAGTGCATCACCTAGTAGGATAGATTTGCTTCCTATCATTTCCATTTTATACACTCCTTCTATCCCTTTCCCCTCAAAGAATTTACATTTCCTATCTAAGAGCAAATCAAGGTGACTATCCAAGAGGAACTAGCCTAGAATCTGGAGGTCTCATCTCGGTTAGCAAAAGGTCCCACAACCTTGAGATGATTCCCATGTTATACTGGATTATCAAGACCAAGAGAGCTTGAGATCAGAGGCATAAATTCAGTGTATAACATTTTTGGCACGGTCGGTGGGATCAAGAGGTCATATCTTCATAATTCTTACTGGTTTTGATATGCATCCAGTAGGTTGTAGACCTTTGAGAGGTCATTGTTTTGCATATCTGGCGACTCCAAGTTCACATCTATTGGTTTCAAGGAGATTCAGTACCTAAGATGGATTACCATCCTTCTTTTCATGAGGGTATCCCTTCATTTCATGGAGGTCAACAACAGTCATCTCATGCTTGCCCCCCACCCACCCAACTTCCAGCACCATGGCAGCAAAATTACTCATACTAGCAACCTCAAGAGGAGATGCTTTCTTTGAAAGAGCATGTTCATCGTGCCCAGATCCAACAACAACAAGCCTTGGCTCAATAGGATCAAGGTTATAGGAGGTATCTGACAGAATAATACAAAAGAAATGAGGTCAAGCTTGCTGAGGGGCTGGAAGCACAAAAAAACACTATGAAGAGGTGCTGGAAACACAAAGGGGGCATATGCAGACACAAGAAAAGGAGTAGTTTGATGCTAGATGGAAACAGTGTGAAGAAATCATTGCAAGACAGCAAAAAAGTGAAGCAACCCTTGCAGGTAACCTGGCAACACTGCACAAAGTTTACAAGGAAAACTTGATTAAGGTTAGTGCTACTATAGCTGAGAAAGAGGAAGATTTTCAAAGAACATTAGCAACTCAGAAGGATGCTTATGAAGAGTTGGAAATTCATAAGAATAATTGTGAAAAGGTGGTTCAAGACCAAAAGGTTTTGATGGAGGCCATGTTTGATAGAGGCAACGAATTTTAGATTGAGAAAGAAAAGGAACTGAGAGCTCATGAGGAGTTTCATGAGAGAGAGCTGTAGGATCTCAAGAAAAATATAAGATTCCTGGCTTCTACCACTAAAACATATAAAAGAGGCTATCAAATGTAGGTTGAAAAATGCTCTCAACTGGAGGAAGAAAAGGAGAGCATAGAGCAAAAGATTATTGATCTAAGGGAGGCTCTCTCTGAAAAGGTTAAGATAAATAAGTCCTCAACAAATCATGATTACGCTGACATCAGTATGCTTCTCCTACAAAAGAGTCTAGAAGAAGAAGAGGAAGATCAATTTTGGGACAAGATGGAGTACTTTTGCTTGCATCTTGATGACAAGCCCACACTTCTAGAGAACACCTGCAATCTATAGGAGATAGTCATTTTCGGTCAGCATAAGAAGGAGGTCAATCAAACTGAAGTAATCTTTCAAGAGCCTAAGTTTGTCAAGGAGAGCTCCAGGTCTAGCATCTCTCATGGCTGCCCTATCAGTTATTTGGCCAGGATGGAGGTTATCAAAGGAGTACAAATCATGCTACCATCCAAATATGATTTTCCATCAGAAGTTGAGGCTGTGAATGAACTAGATCAGCTTGTTGCCCCCATTGACCAAGTAAGTAAGGTCTTATTGCTGCTTTTTGTTTCTCCTTAGAGTGATGGTGCCTACGATCAGCTTGACCAAGTGAGTAAAATCCATATCAATCAAATCCTTATCAAGCAAGTGGCCTTGTATATCTCCTATGTTCATCTTATAATAGCTTTCCAAAGGTATGTGGATTATTGTAAGCTGAGAAGGATGGCAAGCTATTTTCCACAACCAGTCAATGGTTTCATTTAACTAGGTTTCTATACTGGTTAGTTTAGGTTAGGTGTTTCTTGTTTTCCTAGATTAGTTTCCTTCTTTTCCAAGAAGTGCTCATACACAAGTTTGTCTTCCCGGTTCAATTTTTGTCCCTGTTAAGTTTTTGTACACCAGAGTTGACTCCATGCCCAATGGATTGCTTCAAGGAAACTGGTGCAATGTCTAGCAGGCTAACATCCCACAGATGTCGCCAAAATGTTGCCCAAATTTCCCTCTCATTCATTTTCGGCCACAGTCCTATTTTCCAATGAAATGCTCACGTGTTGAAAACCCAGTGTGTTTTTGACCTCCTCTCTGTAGGCTCAGCATGTTTCTACCTTTTGGTCTGAAAACTCAGTGTGTTTTTGACCCCCACTCTGGGAAGCTTTGTGTTTTTTCGGCCTTCACTCGAAAACCCTCTATGTTTTCAACGACCATATATGTTTTCGACCCTAAGTGTGCAACTCTAACAAGTGGGTCCCAGTTCCTCAAGGCCGTGCCAGTGTAGCGAAGATCCAATGACTGTCGCATGATTGCATGGGATCTTCAGATCCCATGAGATCATACGACAACTATTGATGTGGTATCAGAAGATAGGTGGTCAACAGCAAGGTGGTGGTCAGTGGTAGAATTTACCAGTTGGTCGCATGATCGCATGGGCTCTTTCGAGCCCATGCGACCATGTGACAAACTATCAGCAGTTCACGGTGGGCATCCTATTATCAACTCCAACGTCTGGTGGTCAGTGGTAGCATCATGTGGTTGGTCACATGATCACATGTGGCCTCTTAACCACATGCGACCATGTGACAAGCAGTCAACGGGGGGCTTTGAATCCGGCGGTGGGCTTGCGGTTTGGTGACATGTCCGGTTTGCGGTGGGCCATCGGCAATGTAACATATGCCCTCGTAGATTCAAGATCTACGGCGGTCGCATGTTCCCATGGGATCTTTCGATCCCATGTGATCATGTGACCACCGTAGGATCCTTTTGATGCATCCAGTTGGTGTGGTCGTGGGTCTAGCCATGTGGTCGGCTCCTGTTGGGCCATGTGGCAAGGTTTGACAAATGTGATATTTTGTGGGGGCCAGATAGTTTCTCAAAGGGTTGTCGCATGATCGCATGAAGCTTTTTTAGCTCATGTGATCATGAAACCATTGACTTTTTCAAGGCGGTGTAGCATGTTTCGCATGGTCGCTAAATAGACCCAGGGTTAAGGAGAAGTTCACGTGACTTGGCGACTAGGAAGAAATGAACCCGAGGTAAACTAGGGTTAAGTTTGCAGTGCAGTCTTACAGACCCGAGGTGTCTGATATGGTGATTCTGCGAAGCTTGTCGCATGATCACATGAAGCTTTTTTAGCTCATGCGATCATGTGACCAGTGGTATTTTCAAGTGGAGGCAGACTCTCAAAGGCTTTTCGCATGATCGCATGAAGCCTTTCGGGCTCATGCGATCATGTGACCATTGATTTTTTCAAAAGCAGTGCGGCCTATTTTTGCAATTTTTTTTCTGAGGGCGGTGGAAGTTTGCAAAGATGATGATGGAGATCTGGGTGGCCATCACATGTTGATTTATGTTCTTTAGGTACAGTGCAGTGTTCTTGCACCAAAAAAAGCATTAAAGAGCTGGCACCATCTGTATTTTAAATTCAAATTCTTGCGAGGATCAGATTTGGGGCCTTAATGACTTAGTGGAATTACAGGTGGGTTGGATGGTTAGGGTTGCTTGTTTGCAAGTTGTTTGTAGTACAGGCATGGGCATGTAAAGACAGATATTTGATCGGCTATGATTTTTGCAGAGTTTATTTATGATCAAAATTTGACTACTAGGGTTGATTATTTTATTGTAAAATCTGTAACCCTGGTTAATTTTGAGACTCCTGCCTGCGTGCAGTTGAGGTGGTATATAGTTTTTTTTTTGGAGCCTTAGTGCTTAGAGAGTGAAATAGGTAAAAGAGTTTTTTTTTTCTTTCTTGGGAGTTACTTGTGGCAATTTGTTCTGCCCTCTGGCTCTTACAATTTGTAATCTTTCATTGAAATCTCAGGTTTAATAGAGGTTGTCTACGGTAGTTTGTTCTGCCCTCTGTTCTTTTCCTTATCTATATTTCTCTTATTAAATGTAATATACTAGTTCTATTAGAGAATTCTTGGAGTTCCAGGGCCCTTCTTCCTTTCATCTTACATGTGTACTATTGTGCATGATCTGATTTGATTGAGTTTGTGGGTATAGTTTAGCCCCTATCTTTCTGTCTCATTCCTATACCCTTTTGATGAAGAGAACGTTTGCTTGCAGGTCACAGCCCATGTCATTTGTCCTGGCCCCTCTGTGAAATACTTATGCAAGCCTGTTTAGGAATATGGTGTTCTTTTAGACCTGAGAGCCTTCATGCTAGTTTGGTCAGTATATTGTATTCATTTCATTTCAGTGCATCACCTAGTAGGATAGATTTGCTTCCTGTCATTTCCATTTTATGCACTCCTTCTATCCCTTTCCCCTCAAAGAATTTACATTTCCTATCTAAGAGAAAATCAAGGTGACTATCCAAGAGAAACCAGCCTAGAATCTGGAGGTCTCTTCTCGGTTAGCAAAAGGTCCCACAACCTTGAGATGATTCCCATGTTATACTAGATTATCAAGACTAAGAGAGCTTGAGATCAGAGGCACAAATTCAGTGTATAACAGTAACTACAAATTCATTTGCATCTTTAGATAAAGAGGCATAGCTTTGAACCTATCTAATCACATGGCCATCTTTATCAAATTCATGGTCTTGCAATAAGCGTTCTCTTTCACTTCTCAAAGCATCTATATCATCAAAGACATCATGTTGCAAATTTTTAGGAGAAGAAGCAAGCACTTTGTTTCTCTCCTTTAGTTCATTAATCTTTCTAAGTAGAGACTCTCTTTTTATTAATGCATTAATTTTTTCAGCCTCTCTTTCTTTTTGTAATCTTCTGTACATGGCATCCTGCTCTGCTAACTATAATCTCGATGCACACCCAAATCATTTGGGTCTATCATAGTATCCTCAGAGCTTGATTACACATCCATATCAGTGATATTTTGATATGGGAAATGGATCCACCTTGGTCCCATGGGTTACCTTCTGAACATATCCTCATCAAGATCTAAATTTGGTCCAAAACCCATTTCTCTTTCTTGCACATCCTGATCTACATGATGTGAATCTTTGTCTTGAAACAATGCCTCTAGGGTATCATAAAAATTATCTCTAGAGTGGCCACTATCAGATTTAGAACTTTTATATTGTGAATCATCCTCATTTGAAGATGCACGTGGTGCTCTATTCCTAACATTATTTTGTTCTCTTATAGGGGTACTAGTAGATTCCCTATCTCTTCTGATCCAACTCTTCTTTTCTGATCTACGCAAATTTTCCAAATTAACCTCTAGATGCTTCTTGAAAAAAGACCTAGTATTCCTTCTTTTGTCCATGGTTTTTAATTTACAAACACTAGTTCTTAACCTTTTGAGTCACCACCCACTTTCAATGGGAATTTCCTAAGAAACAAAACTTGAGAAGCCTCAAAGACAACACAAGTTGAAACTGGAGAAACACAAGAATTTGCTAAAACTTCTTTTATCTCTAGATTTTCCACAGTAGAGTCGCCATTTTGTTGGTTCCTCTTCTTTCTACTTGTAGGTCTACACTATGATCAACAAAATAATGTCATTGACTCTATCACCAATCCAAAATCTACAAGGAAAAGGGCCAATTAACAAGGATCAACAAGGATCCTCCTACACTTTGAGCCTAATGCTCACGTGGGTGTACCCTTGACTCACTTCTTGAAAGGAGTCTCCAAAATATTACACATTCATAGCCTTTACAAACTAATTTAAGGATTTCATCATTTATATTTGTTTGATTGATGATGGGGAAATGCCTCCTGAGAATGGACCAGTGTCTTCTCCTAGGGCACAGAGTCACAACACAACAAGCATCAACTAAAAATCTAACTTAAACACACCCAAATCCAAAATAAGTGCTTTGCCTATTATTCCTCTCACTCACACACCTAGACATCAAATTCTTATTTCACCCTGAATTCTCTGAAACTATCTTTAAGGATTTAATCTTGAATTTGGCAAGAACTCAAAGACAATCTCACAATATACTTTGTATACTATATACTGACTCACTTTGTGACATTAATATATAAGGATTCAAGATAGAAACAAGAAGACATAGACAAGTCTAAAATTGGGATTCAAGTGTATTCTCATTAAACTTTGTAGAATCAATACATTGCAATGTGAGAAAATGCTAAAGAAAACAAACCCTAAGCCCAAGCTCTCATTACTCAATTTTTTAAATTAACCATCAACTACTTTCAACATCCACCAAACATCAATATATAGTCACTAGCTATCTTAGAATCCTTTGGAAAGGATGCATCAAACTTCAGATAGCTAGAATAGGATTAGGGTTTCAACTACCTCGCCAACTAGATTCAATCAAAATGTACTACAAGGGAGACAACCAAGAAATCTTAGAGAAAGCAAATTCCAAGAATGATCTTCATTAATGGAACTATCGACATCGCTCTTGACCAATCAGAAATGAACTACCAGCCTTCACAAGATAATCCAATGGTTGTTGCAAAGCTGTGAAAGATAACCATCGTGCATCTTCACCTCACAGATATATGGCAACCGTAGATTCTAATCAAACTTTAATTGCTTCCAAACTAAGACCACCAAACATTACACTAACTGCCCTCCACGTCACTGAAGGTTAAGGACCTAACCACCAGAAACAAGAGATCAAGCGACCGAACAACCATGAAGGACTGGGCCCCACTTAGATGGAACAATGCACATAGGAAATGTTGATGTCAAAGAATATTTCCGAAGAGGTGAAAGGTCGAAAACAACCAAGGTTTTCTCTTAAAACTGAAAAGGCATCAAAGAAATAGAAAACATTGAGGGTTTTTATGCTTAGACAATTTTGAAACCACTCATCATGAAGTAAGCTATCTCTGCAGACCTTAAAACTTGAATATCTCCCTCATTTTAACTTTTCAGGACATGTTCTCTAAACCCAACCTTGGAAACACAATGAACTATCATATACTAAGGGTGCAAGCCATAAAACATCACAAATTTAGCTTGCAGATGAAAATTGTGTCACAGCTAGGGCATGGTAGCTCACTTGGATTTTTTGCATATTAGGCCATGCGATCTGGACTAAAGCATGATGACATGAAAGACCACCTCTGGCTAAGGGCACAAGAAATAAAAACTTGTATATCTTCTGGGCTAACTAAAACAAGCTTCCAAGCATGGCAAGGAAACTTCTTAGTACTTTGCAAAGAAATAGACCATTCTCTTATGATTTTTACTATGAGAGAAAAATGGCCTAACAACATACTTTTTAGATTGTATGGTAACTAAGAATATGGTGTTTATAGTGTCACCATCAATTCCAAAGAGGGGGACTGCTGGAAACTACAATTGAAATAATTGTTATATTGTCATTGATGTCAAACCTTAACTGGTGAGACATTTACTATCTAGTAAAGTACCATATCTTTTGATTGATGAAGAGCATTTGAAAAGAGGAGATAAAAAGAGGACCTAATGAAAGGTTGAGTTATGAGAAACTAAAATGGTTACTTAATTAGTTGGCACATTGACAAGGTAATGTGATGTTTATCTATAATACTAAGTGGAGATGGCAGTTTTCTTAAAGCATGAAAGAAAGTTTGAAAGCATAGGCTTAATTGAGAAAAAGAGTAGAAGATTAAGGAACTTTAGTTTAAGCCAACTAATCCTAGTGTTGACCAAGCGTGAGTATAAGCTGAGAAAATATAGTGTCAACCGAGCATCATTAATTATTGAGTATCAAATAATAACTGATGCAAGGGATTCTTGGGTACTTGGAAAATCTGCATGGTGGTGTGTTGAAGTGGTTTTGTATTGCTCAGTTCCAACTTTAACTGATGATCTCGGTGATGCTTGGTCACTGAAGGAACTTAGTAAAGCCCTAGCACTTGGTGTAAGATGTACTCGATGATGCTTGTAGTGCTCGGTCAACATACTTTCTCAGTGATGCCTAGAGTGCTTGGTTGTTTTACTAGTGCTCGGTAGTTCTAGTTTATCAACTCGAGTTCTTGGAGTTTTGGTTGGCCAACTTGGTGTATTTAATGTTGGTATCTTGTGTTGTATTCTCCTATGTGGGTCTAGAGGCTGACATGGAGAATTAATTATTTTTAAGTCTATTTAAGAGTCGATTGTTGTTGCATTTAATATTTGTTTGTAGTAGAAGTCAAGTTGGATTAGGAGTTAATTATTTCTTCCAGCCAACTTGTCGTTGAGGAAATATATGTAAGGAGTGTTTGGGTAGAATTTTAGGGCATCAAGCAGTGGAAGTAGCTAAGAAGGATAGCAATTAGATCTTGTGAGATCTTGAAAATTAGATTGTTTATCTGATATTGTAATAGCAGAGCTAGTGGTTTGCATGCTTGGAAACAAGGAGATTATTTGGAGGCTTGCGAGATCAAGTTAAGATCTACCTTAGGATTTCCATCAGTTGCTGATGTGTTTCAGAACTAGACTAGCTAGGAGATTGTAGAAATACTTTTGTAAGTAATTGTATTTGTCCCTAACCCAGAAGGCCTTACAGTCAGGCATGTTGAATGAAATTCTATTTTGAAACATTATCTTGTTCCATTATTCTGCATCGTTGGTGTTTGGCTTCAATTTTGGATATCCTTCATTGGATCCTCTGACCTTGACTACATCAAGTGGTATCAAATCTTGAAGTTCTCGAGTGTGTAAACTGATCTTTGAGTTGAGGCAGTTTTCACCAAGACCTTGGTTGGTGATTCATTGCCTTGGGTTTTCGAAGATCTTGAAGGATGCCTCTGAGAAGATTGGACCTTAGAGTGATTATAGATATCTGTGATGCTATGGAATCAAGGATTACAGAGAGGTTAAAGTTGATTTCAGATCTAAGATGGAATTAATGAAGAATGACATGATCGTTGAGGTCATCAGAGCTATTACTGGTATGTCGAGGACTCTTGGTACTGAAGATGGTTATGAGGAAGCTTATGAAGACTTCAAAGTTGGTGGATCTAGTGGAGATGACTGAAGGGATAGACTTGGTGAGGATAGAATTAGTTGGTTGCATAGATCTGGAGCTCAATTAAGTACTAGTTATTGAATGGAAGTTTCTACTTTCTCTAGTACTTTGAGACCTAAGGATTTGATTGATTGAATTGGTGAATTAGAAGATTTCTTTGAGCTTGAAGAAATTAAATATCCTCTTAGATTATGATTGGTATAGACTAAGTTGAAAGGACATGCTACTTTTTGGTGGAAAGAATTACAAAGAGATAGAGAAGATGAGGGTAAAATGAAGATCAATCAGTGGAGGTTGATGGTGACTAAATTGAAAGCTAAGTTCATACCTGCCAACTATGAGCTTGATTTGTTTAAGAAGCTATAGAATCTGAAGCAAAAATATTCGACTATGGAGGACTATACCGAGGAGTTCTATAAGTTGACTATTCAGTTTGGAGACAGAGAACTTGGTAAAGAAAAGGTAGATCAGTATGTGAATGGTTTGAGATTCAATATTCAGGATGAGCTTGGTATGCTAAAGATTGATTTCATTAAGGATGCTTAACGGTATGCTCTGAAGGAAGAAGATAAGTTGAAGAGGAGACAACATGGTAATTCCCAAGGGAAGGAGAAGCTTGATCACTCATTGAAGGATAAACCACCTGTTGAAGATGAATTGAAACCTGTGGAACCAAAAAAGAAGATAGGTAGCGTTATCTTTAAAGGTACTTGTTATAATTGTGGTGAAGAAGGACATAGATCTTTTGAGCATGCATAGAATAATTTTGGTGACTGAAGGAATGCTGTGGTCAATGAGAACATTCAAAATGAACCTAAATCTGAGAACTTGCTGGTTCAGAGAACATTGCTCGGTGCAAAGGTGGAACCTTGTTAGGGGAGTAATTTGTTTAGAACTTGGTGTAGTTTAAGAGGTAAGCTTTGTGATGTGATTGTGGATAGTGGTAGTACTGATAACATTGTAGATGAGGAGATGGTTCAGAAACTTGGATTGAAGAGAATGAGACATCCTTATCCTTATAGGATTGGCTGGTTGCAAGATGTTCATGCTCTAGAAGTGAGGGAGTAATGTCTTATTGATTTTCAGCTTGGCCAATATAAGGATCAAGTGTTGTGTGATATTGTGGAGATGAATAGTTGTCACATATTGCTCGGTAGACCTTGGCAGTATGGTTGCAGAGCTATGTATGACTTTGTCAAGAATGTGTTTACTATTGAGAAGAATAACAGGAAGCTTTCCCTGATGCCTTTACTAGATACAACACTTAGTAGGATAAACTTGAGCTTTGGTAGCTGATATGAGTTGAAGAATTCTAAAAGGACTGATCAATATGGAGAACAAACTTGTGTGTTGTCAAGTAAAGACTTGAAAAGACAGAGGAAGAAGTGGAAGAATATGTAGGGTGAAGAGTTGAAGGGCTTGTATATGAAGAACCAGTTCAGGGTTTATGTACTAAATCCCAGAAGATGTTCCTCCAGCCTATGAGAACATCTTTTCAAACCTGGGGTGTCTAATGCAGGGACATTCTTGGGTACTTGGAAAATCTGCATGGTGGTGTGTTGAAGTGGTTTTGTATTTCTTCATTGCAGCTTTAACTGATGATCTCAATTATTGAAGAGGATTAGTTGCTGAAGGAACTTGATAAAGCCCTAGCACTTGGTGGAACATGTACTCGATGATGCTTGTGGTGCTCAGCCAATGTACTTTATCAGTGATGCCTGGCATGCTCGGTTGTTTTACTAGTTCTTGGTAGTTCTGGTTTACCAATTGGAGTTCTTGGAGTTTTGGTTGGTTGACTTGGTGTATTTAATGTTGGTATCTTGTGTTGTATTCTCCTATGTGGATCTAGAGGCTGACATGGAGAATTAATTGTTTGTAAGGATATTTAATAGCTGTCTATTGTTGCATTTAATATTTTTTTGTAGTACAAACAGACTTGACTTAGGAGTTAATTATTTCTTCCAACCAACTTGTGGTTGAGGAAATATATTTAAGGAGTGTTTGGGTAGAAGTTTAGGGAGTCAGTCAATGGAAGTAGTAGAGAAGGATAGCATTTGGATCCTGTGAGATCTTGAAGATTGGATTGTTTATCTGATATTGTAATAACAGAGCTAGTGGTTTGGATGCCTGGAAATGAGGAGATTGCTTGGAGGCTTGTGAGTTGAAGTTAAAATCTACCTTACGGTTTCCATCAGTTGCTGATGTGTTTCAGAACTGGACTAGCTAGGAGATTATAGAAATAATTTCATAAGTAATTATATTTGGCCCTAACCCACAAGGCCTTATAGCCAGGCATGTTGAATGAAATTTTGTTTCAAAACATTATGTTATAGTGCAATTCTACATCATTGGTGTTTGGCTGCAAGTTTGGACAATCCTTCATTAGATCCTCTGACCTTGACTGCATCAATAACCGAGTGAAAGAGAGTGATTTTTGAGAAGAACAATTTTTGCGATGAATGATTTATCCAGTGAAGATTGAGAAAAAAACACTGTGAAGACTGAGTGTCAGTATTTTACATTTTATGAAAGGATTGAGATTCCTAATCAACACAGTTGAATTCTTGGAATATGTAAAATGTGTTGAAGATAAGGATAAATGACGTGGAGTATTTAATGCGTGGTAAACCATTTTATACATGGATTCAAGGAGAAGTTTCAAGAAGTATCTAGAAGGATAAGAAAGAGATCAAAATGTTGGAAGGATTCAATGAATCTGACCTAAACCTAAGATATATGGAGATGATTAAGCGTCAAAAGATCAAGCTACCTAATCAAAGAGGTATAAGGATGACCTAATTATAAGTTATGCAAGAGGTTGATTCTATTGATGGTGAACCTAAGCAGAAGGATGAGAAGAGCTGAGAAGAGTTCTGGTGATTGCTTGAAGGATTTCCAAGCAAATCCAAGATGGAGATGATAATGAAGGCCAGTTAGTAGATCAGCATATGAACTACATTGGATCTGTATTTGCAAAGTGAGTTGTATGTTTTAGATCAAAACCTATGGTTACTTTCTAACCATTAACTGTAAAACATATCAAATATCAAATAACATTTTCATATCCTTTTCAATCTCCAGGCACAATATATTATGCACTGATATTATTGTCCAAAAGTTCAAATGACTAGCAAAGAATTTGGATGTTTGAATGACAGGCGCTTGCAAAGATGAAAATGCTTATTTGGCTTGCAGAATACAACCAGTGTCAAACTCATTTGCCAATATATATCAATGCGTACACTTCTTCTACACTTTCCATGCAATGATGCATGCCTTATGCCTTATTCTATTGAAAATGTTTTGAAGGAAAAATGGCTCAGTCGACAGGAAACTCATCTTCTTATCTTTGAAAAAATTAATCGAGTCAATCTTTCACCATGCTCATCTACTATGGATATGTCTCATTCCTATTCACTTCCTTCTCTCATTTAACAACAATATCCATAGAGAGAAGAATGGTGGTTTTACGAGCACAAATCAAACTTTTGCAATGAAATTTACCCTTACCAAAGAATATAATTTGCATTTATATGAAATTTGACATAGTTAGAAAATCATTGCTAGCTATAGTATTCAATCTTCCAAGAACATCCAGAAAATGCAAACTATCCTTGTTTAGAACTCATCACCAGTGCATTGTATCGACATTCAAATGAAAACCTATGATACATCAAATGATATTTATTCCATTGTTGGTTGGCTCTAGAAACAATTTGGAAAAGTGTGTACAACTGTGTTGTTTCTGATACACAGGTACTTGTATTCCCTCTCCCTTTTACAAAAGTCATGGGAATTCACACTGTAGTTACTCAAACTTTGTCATTTCCCCTTCCATCACAAATTACAAACACGGGAGCATTTTGTGCTCTTATGCCAAATAAGAGAAAATATTAAAAACTTGTTGATTGATTTATCTCATTTGATTATGTGAGGAGGATCTATACAAAAGAGATACTAGGTAGTTCACGTAGCTATGTCTAACTTTATAATAGTTGTAACTAGACCATTAGGCATTATCTGTTGTTCTAGGACAACAATAATACTGAACCATTGAACAATTTATAATAATAGTAACATAATTTTCTTTTATCTTAATTTTAATATATTAGAAAGCTCAAGTTCCTCTAGTACAACCATTAATTCTATTTATTATCTGGATAGTAATTCCTCATTTTAAATTATATTCATTCAAAAATGAAATTTAAGTGTGAATTATATGTACTACACCACCAGTTGAAAATGTTTTATATTTTTTTTATTAATGTGGTTATTCTAGTAAATTTTTATTTCATCTCCTATTTGAATTGAAAATCTCCTTGTTAATAAAGGTTAGCTACGCTAGTGTTCTATTGAGGCCAAATTTTAGATAAGAAAACTCATAATTTTTTTGACAAGTAATTCAACTTGAAAGAGTTAATACTATTATATGATTATTCCTTTGAAAAATTTAATTCATCATATAATATGAACCTTTCTTCACTATGCATATGCATAAATATATTTATATTTATTATAATAATAATTAAATAATCTC
Source organism: Chamaecyparis obtusa (assembly GCA_027943335.1). Taxonomy (NCBI): domain Eukaryota; kingdom Viridiplantae; phylum Streptophyta; class Pinopsida; order Cupressales; family Cupressaceae; genus Chamaecyparis; species Chamaecyparis obtusa. Next base: position 25,418 of record BSBK01006433.1, on the reverse strand, counting down.
AATTCTTTTTAGCTTTATTTTTCATCCTATAGAACAAGTTACTCATAAGAAACTTAAGATACATTTTTCAACTTGCCTATGCTTATATAAGTATAAATTTATTAATTTTGATTAAGGGTAAAATAGATTTTCAAGGGGTCTCAAAACCTTATACAAATGGATTATGATAAGATATGTAACCCAAACATAATCCTACAAAAGATGAAACACATACTAATAATAGCCTTTTATTTCAATATGCTTATACCTAGATATATCTATATTTATTATAATAATAATTGAATAATCTTTAAATTCTTTTTGGCTTTATTTTTTTTCCAATAGAACAAATTATTCATAAAATGCTTAAAATAAATTTTTCAACTTGACTAGGCTTATATAACTATAAACCTTGCACAAATATATTTTAATAGGATATTTAATCAAAACATAATCATAAAAAAGATGAAACACATATTAACAACAACCCCAATAATTTTCTAGCTAGTAACATCATAAAGACCTTTAAACAAGAAAATCCATGCTATAAAAATACAAGGTTAAAGCCACTTTAATACAAAGTGTTTTGGCATGCTCCCATAAGTTGATCAATGTGTCTTTGTAAAGGCTCTAATCTTACTCCAAAGACTCTGACTTAATAGAAATGACATGAAAGAAAATAGGAAGAGGAACACCATCAGCCAACAAATAAATGATACTCAAAGAAAGGACAAAAAAAAATCCCTTATAGAAACACACATCCTATTCCCAACAAACATTTTCTACCACAATAGGAGAAGTGACCACTTCAATAAGAAAAACAAAGAAGAAAGACAACAACAAAATAAACAACCCCTCATTCTAGCTCATAACAAACATCTCTACCTCCATAGAAATATTATCCACCTCTATAAGAGAACCATGAGAAGACAATAGAGATGAAGAAAAAAAGACCCTCAACAAAACATTATCAACAATGTGAACAAGATTTGTCTCCACATAAATCAAGAAAAAGTACTTTTTAAAGCAAAAAAAGAGGCCCTTAACCGAAAACTAAGAATATAAAATAGGGATAGACAAGGTCAAGGAAAATAAATTGAGAAAAATTCCATACAACAAAAAATAGGCATGATAGAAGGGAACTGATAAAATAGCATACCCTGCACAACAAAACTATAATATATCAACCAAACTCTTACCTAAAAGAATTGGACCAAAAATCTAAGAAGAAACCATGCACCCACCCTACTAACCTCGATAGCCAAACTATAATCAAATAAAATTAACTTAATAACCATTTAAACTATCATCCATAGGCTTTCAAGAAGGGAAAGGAATAAAAAAACCCCTCTAACAATAATAGAAAAGGCCTTGTTAAAATCTCTAGACCCATCAATATCATGACAAAGAGGCAAATGGGGTCTCACCACAATCAATTCAAAACCAATTGCCTCCATTTTGCAACAATAACATAAGGGGAATTGAAAAAACCAAACAGACCGCAAAATAATAGCCTCTGTAAGAATACATCCCATCAGAGAAACTCCAAAAAATGTACAAATGAGAAGCACCATCAAACCCCTTCAATGCATAAGAGAACTGACCAAAGTGTAATAAGCATCTCTAAAATTATTATTAATGACTCATTTTGAGAATTTATTTATGATCAACTAAATTATTAAAATTTGAATTTATAAGATCATATTTCAATAGAAAACCAAAACAAAAGGAAATACATTTTTTATTGTATTATATACTATCATTTGTAATAAACATTAGTATTCAAAGTAATCAAAATCTCAAGTATTTAACTACTCTGAACTTTCATATGCTATTTTCTTCATTTGTATATTCAGTTGATTTTAGTTTTATGGTAAATAAATTATCCATTTCCTTGTTTATGATTATTTTATAGATATTTTGGCTTTCTACGATTGTCAAGTGATTGAAGTTTTTTTTGTACAATTTGACAATTTCATTATTGTGCCTAAAGAAATTATGTTTTCTTATTTACATTATTAAGGAAAAAATTTTCCCTGAAGTTACAAAGAAGATTCTTAATGGCCTATGCATACATGTCATGGAATAATAATGGAAACATATAATAGTGTTGTAGTATTTGGTTAGTGGGCATTTGGGAATAATGTCCATGACAACATATTGAAAAATATTATGCTAGATTATTAGGGTAAAGCTCTAGTACTTGTTTTCTTTCTTTTTATTACTCTAATTTTCATACTCTTACAACCTTTTAGCATACCACTAGTAAGATGATGTATCCTTTTTCTTTAACTTTACTCTGTTTAGTGGTGATAATCCTCCACTAATTCTTGGTATAAAATAAGGTGTTCTTTCATGCGACCTATGAAATCATAGAAAAGAAATTGGGAGATGTGAAGTTAGTTTGAAACATTAGTGAATTGGTGAGGGTTATGGTATTGAGATTTTCTAGAAATGCAAGATAAAAAAAATAAAAATAAGGAAGCCACTAACTCAACTAGTGCAAAAAATTTAGATTGAAAATCAAATCCTCAAGAGGCTCCAAAAGAGGACATGACAATTTTTTTCTTAGTATTTGCCGCATCTCAATGAGTATGCAAAATGTGGAAGAGGAGCAAAGCCATCTAGACCATTGAATTTATGTTACCTTCTACAATTTCCAAGGCTTTGTAAAAACTTTAGGACATATTTTATCTCCTCCCCTTTGATGTGTCCATTATTTTTTATCTCAAATTTATAAGTAGAAAAAATCATTAAATGAATAGAAAAATATTGCCCACCAATCTAAAAATCAGATGAAATTAGATTTGAAAATGTTGAAAAGATGAAACTTTGGTTTAACAAGTTATATAGTGTCCTAAATAGATTCCAAGGAAAAAGTTATTGTCAAAATAGTGCAACGAAAAGATTAATCTTTGCCAAGATATATAGGAAGGACTAGTACATATAAATATTCTAAGTTGTAGATGTTAAAAGTAAACAAATATTGATCAATTTGTTTTTGTCCCAGTATTTGAGGATTCATGTTTGATTTGATCATAAACTTCAATTATAACACTTATATTTGTTCACTAGTTTAAATTGAAATGCGTGTCTTGAGGCAATCTTCATATGTTTACTACTTCCTCAGCAACTACTAAGTGACTCTTCAATTTCATTTGTAACTAGCATGCATACAAAACTTTTCTTTTTTATGTTAAGAAATTCCTTCAATCTTGTGTTATGATTGTAGAAGATGCCTCTCGATGTAATAAAAAAAATGTTTTGGGGGTTCATCCACTATTTTCAAGAGAGAAGGTTGAACAGATTTTCACATAAGAGAGTTTCACTTGTGAAATAGTTTTTGGGATTCATCCAATATTGTGCAAAGGTACATTTTTGTATTGTCTTATATGGAAACCTTGGTCTTGTAAAGGTGTGTTACATGATTCAAGATTTCAACAATAATTTAATTGAATATTTGTTTCACAAAAAATTGCATGGAAACAACAATAAAACTAAAGTTGTAACTCTTATTTTTTATATTCAATTGTTCAATTATGTAGAATGAATTTGATAATTGTTGAAGGAGATTTGATGATGACCATTTTGGTGGTCTTTGAAAAAAATAACCTAAGGCTAAAATCTAGATGATATTCTTTGTCTAAGACAATTTTAGTAATCCTTTAATTGTCTTATCTCGTTGAACTAGTAAAAAAAATTTGTCCTTTATTTGTTTTCCATTTTATCATGTCCATTGCCATGGTCCATCGATTACCATACCTATCAATATTTTCATATTAATTTGGAACCCACACCCTTATAACAATGTTCGTAAATTTAAAAGATCTAAATCTTAGTGATTGGCAGACTTCATTAGAATGTCACTTGACAATGTTGTGCATGTCTTTAAGGAAAGAAAGAATGAAAATTCTTTTACAATCTATGAATAGTATGCATATGGGTGCGCAGTGGTTTTTAATAATCTGAGATTCCATAATTTTTGTGGCTACAAACAGATAAATATATCTTAAGTTTTATAAAGTCTGCCAAAAAAAATATAAATTCTCCACCACTAAATTAACTGAATAAAGAAATATAAGAATAGTTGTGAGAAAGACGCAGACTTGTGCGTAGTATATGATGTGAGCCATTTGAATCAGCAAAGACTTGTATAGATTTTATGCCATATAAACCCTAACCTGCCATCCCACATTAGGAAACGGTCAAACCAAGAGCTCAGCTGTGGATTTGCGGGCATGGCGTTGAGTACTTGTTATCCCTGGTTATTCAGCAAACCGAACCTCGTAATACATGTGAAGAATTTGGACAAAACAAACTAATGTCCCTTTGGTATGCTATGCTTTTCAGTTTTCTATTTAGACGTTTCCATACATATGTGGGTGCCTAAATAAATGTTATTCCTGTTGCCATTCCATAACAAGAGCAAATAAATACAAGGCGACGGAAAAGAATGCACTGTGAAGAGTGGAGGACAGGTAATAAGAACAAAACGATGAATGCGTATGTTAAGGAGGAAGCGGTGCGAGTGTGTTTGCAAATGTACAGCAGCGGTATCTCTCCTGATCACTTGAAATTTCAGCCTTCGATTACTTTTCAATATAACCCACCTTCATATAATTTGTGTACGTGTCAAAGTTGTTAAGAGTACAGTGTAGGATGCATAAATGATAAGAGACGCACATGTTGGATAAGTCATTTTGTCAGGACATTATTGGCGGTCCTTCAACAACAAAACCAGAACCATTTTTCTTTGTCTCATCATCAACAGATACACCAAACACCCATTAAGTAGAATTGACGCGTGGGTAGGGTTGGCAAAGCACATGGAGGATGAGATAGAAGAGAGATATCACTTCCATTCAAGAGCAAGCAATACGCCTCTACCGATAACATAGGTAATTGCTAATAATATCCTAATTGTTCTCCTTGTAGTTTGGAAAGATAATGATAGAAAATGTAGTTGCTCATGTTTCTATTTCCTATTATGAGAACAAAATATATAAAACCCTTATTGTTATCCTTGTAGTTTGGAAAGATAATGATAGAAAATGTAGTTGCTCATGTTTCTATTTTCTATTACGAGAACAAAATATATAAAACCCTTTAATGCATAATTTAAGATAAAATCTGAAATATGGTGAGTATTGTTGTATCATAATGTTCTTGGATTGCTTTCATTTTAAAAAATATAAAATTTTAAGATGTAAATTTATGATTTTTATTAATCACTATCTTTTGGGAGAAATCTCATGTACTATTCTTATGTCTATCATACGCTCTTTATGATATTTAGAAAAAAATAAAAGTTACAACTACTTTTTAAAAAAAATATATGCTTTATTAAAGATAATGGTGATTTTCTATGGTGAGAGTTATTAGTTGTATAATATGACTCTAAAGATTAAGAAAAAAACATAAATTTTAGTTAGAGCATAAAGGTATATAGAAAGAAATTGTTTTGGAAATATTTCTTATATTCAGGCTCTAAATTTATTTGGAAATAGCTTTAGCGGCAATATTAACTCCTTCATTCGTTTGCTCACCCACCTTACAATATTTTATCTATCCTACCATTAGTTCAATGGAAGCATACCTTCCTATCTAGGCAATCTTTCAACTTCAATTGAGCTTTACCTTGGTGACAACCAGCTTAGTGGGAACATATTTCCTTCACTTGAAAATATTTCTTTTTAATTTACCTTTCCCTTTTAAGCAACTAACTTAGTGGCAGCAAATTGATTTCTCTTTGAAGTCATTGAGCTATTAATTATTTAATATGATCAATTTCACAACCATTTCTACAAGTTTTGTACAATCCTTTGCTAAATGACCTTTTTTTTTGTTAAAAATGCCAGGACTATGGAACCTTGTGCAATAAACCTTCAAAATTATGGCACCTAAAGTCATAGTCTAGCCATTGTGGCCCCAAATTTGAAGTCATAATGTTGAAATCAGCTTTGCAAGTGCTAGGAAAGAGCTCCCTGATGTTGCCTTCCTCAAAATTTAAACCCCAAAATGTGTAAGGTGCATATAAATATAACCCTCCTTGCCCCCACCCCTACGTTTTAATTGCACTATAAGGATTAGATTTTCTTGAACATAACATTTAAACAAGCATATTCAAGGAAATTGAGTAGAAGTTTTCAATCAAGTATTCAAGTATTCAAACTTTAGCAATCATATCCAAGTTTTAAGTGCTCCTCCATGATGAAGGAAAACTTTTACATAATAATGGGTTATACTTTTTGGCCAAATTTGACATTGAAATCAATATTTTGACCTAAATATTCACTTCCTAAGATCTAAAATAAATAAGTTATTATAAATTTGAAGATGATCTAAACTAGTGATTTGGGAGATTTTGTGTGCAAAATTATTAAAAAAAATTTAATGAAACTACTTTTTTGGTATCGGTTCATAAATAGTTTTTAATAAGAAATGACATTTTCAAAAAGTGATATGTATGATGTCACACATAATATTTTTTCTACAAAGGATATAATTTTTGCTTTTTATTTAAATTTAAATTTGTAACACTAATATATAAAACTTGCATTCAATTACATTATTTTTTGTTGATTCATATTCTTATCATTAAGTTTTGATGTCAAACTAATCGTAATTTATACATAGGTGGATGATGTCACACACAAAAAATATTGTATGAATCAAAATATACTTTTTTGTTTGAACGAGGACATCAACCCCTAGTGCACAAATATGTTAAAAACTTTTTTAGTAATCAAATACTTTTCCATAGGTTTACAATGAAGGTTTAATGTTTTGTGAAAAATATATGTTTAGAAAAAATAAGTGATAAATTGATTAAAAATGCCCAAAATAAATTAAAATTATGCTTGTTTGAAATCTCATTTCAAGGTCAACAATCCTACAAATTTTTTTCTCAAGTTGAATCCATTTTCAAATCAAATATAAGCTTTGAAAGTCAAATTTCTAAGGAGAATTAAAGAGGGATAGAAATGAGGCATACTCAAAGATCCTCATTCAAAGGGCCTTGGAAAGAAGGTTCATTTATTTAAAGGTATTCAAAGGTCATTATTCAAAGGTATTACTTGCCAGGGAAAAATTAAAAAAATAGAGACTTTGAAACAAGTTAGTTGTTAAAAGTGGAAAAGAGGACATTGATTTAAAGGTCCATTTTTATTCTTTTTTGTGTAATTTATATAAATGAAATAAAAAAGGGACATTCATTTGAAGCTATCTTTTCTTAGTTTTAGAAATTTCATTCATTCAATGATTTTCTCCATTTAAAAAGAAAGGCCCTTCTCCAAATGAAGGTACTTGATGACATACCTTCAAATGAAGGCAATTTCTCTCAAGGAAAAAAAGTTTGAATGAAGGGGTTTTCAACTTATGAATTCGATCTGAGTTAAAAAAATTTACCAATAATGTTGGTTTACCAAAGCATCCATTAACACATTCTCAAAAAACATCAATATTTGTTTGAGAACTCAAGGTGAGGAATTTTGCATCAAGCTTTTATCAATTTAAGAATTTCTTTTAAGGTTTTCAGTTCTTCTATATCAAGGGTAAGTTCCCTTTCATCCAAAATTGTTCTAGTAGAGATGGAAAAACAACACAAGGTTTGACCTAGGCAAGACCCTATACAACACAAAAATTTCCCTCTTCTATTTGTGTATTATAGATCTAATTTTGACAAATACAATTTAAGACTTGGAATAAATCAAAGCACATTTCTATGTTAATTAGCTAAGGTGATGTAAAAAAAATTAGGTTAAATTTTAAAGGAAGACATTTAGAGGCCATCTTGATCCAAAATCCAAAATATTAATTTACAAAAATTCCTTTAAGTCTAAGGCACCTATTTCCATCAATCAATATTTTTAGCTTTAGATTTCAGTCACAATTTCTTCTCTACATCCCATTTGTTTATCTATAATTTTAAGATAACTGATAGGTATACATGTATATGCTTATGTTGAATATTGTCAATTTTGCATCATTTTACCTAGATGTCATCATAATTGAAAGGAAGAAATGTTTAGACTAATTCTTTGAAATGATAAATTCTAATAGGAGAGGTGATAGAAAAATTTCTTACAAACCCTTTAACTATTATAAATTAGATGGACACATAAAAATATAAATTTAAGAAATTAAACTCATAACATCAAATTTACATGGAAAAGACATTTCGGGAAAAACCCACACTCCAAAATCCAAAGATGAATTGTATTATCGATGAAAAGAGTTACAATAGAATGCACATACCAATGCACTTTAGAAGTAGTGAAATAAAATTGTGGAGAAAATTTTGGCACAAAAGATCTACTTATACAGTATTCAATCTATCATTCAAAATACACTAAGAAGAAACATATTTATAGAGATCAACACAATTACAAAGAGCCCATGGCTTCCAAAACCAAATCACACACTCAAAAATAAAATGGTATCAAAGACAAAACATAGCCATCTCTATGACACATCACACATAACTTTCCAAAGAAGTAACACATGACTCACCTATAATAGTTATATTTCCATTTGAGACAACTACCTCACACCACTTATCAAAATTGAACACCATCGTAAATACCAACTACCAAATAGTAACTATGTAACTCTTCCAATGAAATTATTATCATCGTAGTAGTTAAAATAAACTATAATAGTCCTAACTTAAAAACCTTTGACACAACTCTCCTAAATTTTAGGACTTCCAAAGCGTGTTCAATTATTTATTATATAATAAACATATTAGGAATACAAGGTTGAGACACGTTAATCCAAAAATTATCCTATATGTTGAAAACTTGTACATACTAAATATCCTTGATTTGTTGAAGACCTCGAGGCCAATATAAGTAGTACAACTATTTGAGGGTATTTATGCTCAATAGCTTTGTCAATGCATCATCCACATTTGACAAAGTATAAAATTTTCTATCTTAACCTTTTCATCTTCCACAATATAAAGAATAAAATGAACATACATCAATGTTGTTTGCTTTGACATAGAGAGTAGGATTATTTGCTAAAAAAATAACACTCTCATTCTCACAACAAAATGGTAATTACTAATTTATCTAAAAAATATTAAAATATAATATCTTAAGTCAATTGAATCCCTTACCAGCATTTGTAAATGTCATGTATTCTTATTATATACAAGACCAAAAAAAAACCTACAGCTTACTCACCCAATTAAGAAAAACACCAAAATTGTTATAACATATCCACTACTTAATGTTCTGCAATCAGTATGACTTGCCCAATTGAAATCAACATATCAATGAATCCAAATTGAATGCCAATGTTTAGTAGGATAACCATGAAAATACAAATAATAGTTGGAATTACCTTCAACTACTAGAACCCTCTTCTAATTGCATCACTTTTCACCCTACCAATATTAGCCATAAATTGATTAAGAACTCCCATTTCCTATGTAATATCTTTATTCCTACATATCCAAGCATACATCAAAATACCAACATTTCTCACATAAGGTACTATGGCCATTTCCTCCACCTTAGTATGAGATTTTGGACAATCCTCCACATAAAGTTTCAATCTCTATAACACTAAAAGAGCTAACTATAGATGCAATATGTCATGATAAATCTCTGCAACGTAGATTTAACATACATACTCTAGCTCATCCAAATATTTCTACTAGCTCTATTTCTAATTATCTCAATCCTATGAACATATCTCAATACACTTTAATATTTCATCTCAAATTGTTCTACTAGCTTATACTTAAAATCTAAAAGCATTATTTCACCATTCTCAATAAAAAATAGATTGTTTCAATCTTAAATTATGATTATAATGTGACAACATTCAAATTTGTAATATATAAAATGGTGATATTTAGATCTCATATATGTCATATACAACACATATGTGTAAAAATATCAATACTACATCCTAACAGACAATTTGAAAGCATATAATAATTTTTTAACATATAGAGAAGGTTCTCTTTACCATTTTTTAAAATTTCTCTATCTAAGATATGTAAACTTCCTCCACCAAACAAATATTTTTTGAACTTACAAATGAGATTCACATCATTTTTTTTACTTCTAATTTATAAGCAAGGGTAAGTAATAAAAGGAATAGGATGGATGTCACCTATATATAGGCAATACTATTTCATAATGATAAATTCTTCCTCCCAAGAATAGGTGGACTCTTTGTAACCAACCATTGTTTATGCTTATCAACACTACCATCTACACCTAGTATTTTCTTGAATACCCATTTACATCTAATGGGTTTCCATAATTGAGGTAAATGAGGAATATCCCTATAACATTCATTATTTTCAATTCAATAATTTCTCCATTTATTGCTTCCATCTAGGAATCTACATCATGCATACCTATAGCCTCTCTAGTATTCCTAGGCTCATTAGCATCATTAGTGAAAGAAAAAATTTAAGTAGAATCCAACAAAGAATATCCAAGCCTTTCTGGTGAATAATCATATCTTTCAAGTGGCTCCCTATCACAAGTATACCTCATCTATTGTTGAGGTTAGCATTCTCAATCTCTTCAAAACTTTAGAGCTACTTGAGTTCTCCTCATTATCATGTCCAAGAAAGTGCACAATTCATCTTTGATTAGAGTAGGTGGTACTTAAACTACCTCCTTTTTCTATTTTCTTCTCTCTCTTACTACATATCAACTCTAGAATGTTTCAACTTGCAAAAGGTCAAACTTCTACTATAGAGAACATTCTCTAGAACTAGATCCCAAATCTTTTCTTTCACATTGACACCATAGCCAATAAAGATACACTTAACTGTCTTGTTCTCCAATTTTGATATTTTCACTTAGCACATTTGCATATGTCTCAAAACTAAGAGAAAAGATATCTAATTAAGAGCTTCTTACCAAAACATACCTCCATGTTCTTCTTTTACACAAGTGCCAAAGTAGGAGATCTATTAATTAGATAATATGTTGTGGTTACAACTTAAGCCAAGAACTTTTATTCAAGCCTAACAAAACTCAACATATTCCTAGATCCCTCTCCATCAATATTTTATTCATCATCTTTGGAACTCAATTTTGTTGTAGGGTGTATCGAGTTGTCTTATGTCTCTCAATTCCATGGTCCTTATAGAATCTATTAAAATCTATCAAACAAAACTCATGACCATTGTCAAACCTCAAACATGTACTAAAACTTGTAACTTAATTTACAAGGAGTTTCCTAACAATGTTTTGAAGTTCCATAGTGTAGAATCCCTCTTTTAAAAATAGAGGAAAATATTCACTTTACCCAAACATAGTGTACAGATTTCACTGACCCCTTATTGATTCTAGTATGAAATTAATAATTACAAATCTTGACATGCTAATTGATAAATAATTTACATGTGTTTGTACATAGAGTCAAATAGGTGAGATACCATTTGATCATTTTAGTTATCATTTTAGCACATAACTTCATACTAGATTTAAAATAGTAAGATTTGAATATTGTAAAATAACTATGTCAATTATAACACCTTTCCCAATGCCAATTTATTATCATACAAACCCACACAAGGAAATGGATTAAAAGTGAGGAAAAAAAGGGGATTTCATTAGGTTGCAACGACCTGTACATAATAAAATTCATAGAAAAGGCACATATGGATTTTATAATGAGTACACACATGGATATAGTTATATGATTTTTTAAAATGATAAACAAGAAAAATCAACAGAATTCTAATTTCTTATCAACATAACTATTTATACATGGCTACATAGATTTATAACTAACAAGAATGAGATGATACATGAATATTTTTTATATGCAACATTTCTACATTTCTAATAACAACTGTTGTGAAGATGGGTTTAGAAATTCATAGCCAAGTAACATACACTAGGATGAATGAGTATTTTTGTTATTCAACATTTAATAATAGCATATGTGAGTTGAATATGCCTATTTTTATATTTAAGCCTTTAAATCAAACATAATGCTTTTGTGAATGTAAGTAATAGGTGAGTATCTTAGAATTTAATAGGTGAGTATCTTAGAATTTTCTATGAGATGTTCAAGACATTTAATGCTCTCCAAAGCTTAGATTCCATTGTAAACCTACTCACTTTTGAGATAAATATATCTGCAATGTTTTTTAAGAGGAGTATTACATTTAATTAGAAATAATCAATTAAAATTATATTAGAATTGACCTTTTTTTTCCCTTCTCTTTTAAGACATCGGTTGTTTTCAATTATATGATTACCTCAAAATTGAAATTCCTTAATGTCCATCTTCAAAATATAAGTATCTTAGTATTAATTGACCTTATATAGATTTATGTGAAACATTTATTGTCGTCCAAATCCACCGTCTGTGAAGAGACATGTTATGACGAAAATAATACTAGAGTCCTGGCCTATTGGGCCCCTTTGGTCCGTTGATTTGTCTATCACTTTGCCTTGTTCCGGTAGAGAAACTGTTAATCCGAAGAAAGTATCTAGATGAAGTAGGGCACTGTTGAGACGAAGTTTCTGTAGGTAGGTTAACTTAAACTCAACTGCCGATGAGCTGGTTGCAGATTCTTTTGGTTGATTCGTCCGAGGAAATGTCGTATAGATTCTCACTCTCCGTATTCTCCATCTTGTCGGCAAATGTTATTGGGTTAACCGATGTCTTTTCTTGAAATTGAAAATTGAACTTGTATTTGGGACACAGTTTATAAATTTGTCTATGTTAAGCATAGCTGTTTATCGATAACGAAATGTGGGTGCCAATGATTGGGGATAGGATTTGGCGAATGGGTTTTCAGGTTTGACATTGAATAATTTCCTCAATGGTATGTATCTATGGCTTGCCGCGTTGCGGGCGTGCTCAGCCTTCTTACACTCACTGCTTCGGTGCATAACAATAAATCCGTTGTAATATGTATATGTTGATTCAAACAATCAAATGAAATCATATGGTTTTACACAAACAATCATCATTTGTCTTATCACAAAGCTAAATGATAGCATATCAACCACACAAGGAAAATGATAGCATATCAATATGTCACTGTATACCAGGACATAAAACTAAGACGCGAAAAAATAATAAAGGAAATCGGTTTAATCGAGGATAGAGAAAGAAAGAGCATTCCTTATCGAAAAATGGGACGGCTAAAAGCTCCAAATAAATAGAAAACAAAATTTTGGGTTTTTAATGTAAGAGCATTTCTTATCCAAAATGGTTCCAAAAATGGAACAGTGGGATGCTCTAAACAAATAGAAATCATTCCATTGATGGATATCAACCCAACAAAATTGGTCAAATGTACTTAAATTGATTAATGTTGGAATGTACATATATTGCAAAGTCTTTATAGATATTATTTTTGGTTGATAGGCTAGTTTGAACTTTTCATGTGGTCGGATAGTTGTGAAATTTGTGAAATTTTGACAAATGGAACATGACAAGTTGTTGGAGCTAAGAGATTGGGGGGATTGTATGTTTCTATTGCCAAAATGTTGTCTGTCACTTGAATGTTATCTCACACTATTGAAAATTTGTTGTTCATGCTTGGAGGTCAAGCTTTGGTGGAGTCAGAATTGACGTACAATTTAATTGCTTGCGTGGAAAGTAAGAAGTAATTAAGAGACTCGTACAATGAATTGCAAAGGTGTTTTAGTCAAGGTAGATAGGGCTGAGTTGGAAATGTTGTCTTCTTTAATTGAGCTTTGATTGTGTTACTGAGTCATTTGGTTTAGGTGTGGTATTGACTAGTATTGTTTTTGCAATTATTGTTGATCCTTTTATTTGTGGGAGTTCTCGCTTCAAAGCTACTTAATTAGTGGTAGAGCACTTCCTTTGGGGTATCTCTAGTAAGCTATATATTTTTTATGTTGTTAGTTATGGATTGTTGGTTGAATGCTAAAATGAATTGTATTTCCCTTTTTTTTTCTTGTTTACTTTTTTCTTGTATTTTCTTATGTTTGTATATAATTTGGTGGGTGCAAGTAAAATTGTATGGAACATGTGGATGTAAATTGTAGTGCAGGATGTTGTTTTCATTTGGTTTCCAATTGTATTGGGTTTTTATTGATGTTTATTTTCATGCAAATAAAGAGTATGTATGTAGATGTTTGAGTTCTTTAAAGGGGTTGGAGAGTGAGGGGCATCTAGGATAGAATAGAAATTTACCATTCTTAGTCCTCAAACACAACACATTAAAACTTGTAACTTAATTTACTATATTACCATCAAATATTAAAAAACAAAACTCATGATCATTCTTAGTCCTCAAACACATTAAAACTTGTAACTTAATTTACCTAAGGTTTCCTAACAACTTTTTGAAGTTCCATAGTGTAGAATTCCTCTTTTTGAAATAGAGTAACACATTCACTTTACCCGAACATAGTTTAGTGATCGCATTCATCCCTTATTGATTCTAGTCTGAAAATAATGTATTACACATCTTTACATGCTAATTGATAAACAATTTACATGTTTTGCACATAGAGTCAAATGGGTGTGATACCATTTGATTTTTTTAGTTATCATTTTTAGCACATAACTTCCAACCGGTTTTAAAATACTAAGATTTGAATACTGTAAAATAACTATGTAAAGTATAACACCTTTCCCAATACCAATTTATTATCATACACACCCACACAAGGAAATAGAATGGAAGTGAGAAAAAAAAAATACTGCACACAATCAAATTTAGAATTGATGCATTTAAAATAGGGGTATTTATTAGGTTTCAACAGTCTGTATCTAATAAACTTCATAGAAAAGGCACATATAGATTTTATAATGAGTATCTACATGGATATAGTTATATGAATTTTTTAAATGATAAACAAGAAAAATTGACATAACTGTAATTTCTTATCAACTTAACAATTTGGATATGACATTAACATGACTATTTAGACATGGTTACATAGATTCATAACTACCAACAATGAGATGATACATGGGTATTTTTTTATATAAAACATTTCTTGTGGTGAAAACATAGAAAAGGAACACAATTTTTATATTTTTTTACAATTAGGGCCTGTTTGGCACCTGGAATTAACCTAGAATAAGCATTAATTAATGCTTGAATAAGTTTATTCACTCTTTGTGGCCACTTTTTTAATTTGCGAATTGGAAAAGTTATTCCCATTTTTCGGCCAATGCATGGATAAAATAATTCCCAAAAAAAATTGGAATTCATTTTATTCTAGAATAAGACTATTACTCCAAATTTTATAAAGTGGTCGGATCCATGCATTTTAGGGTTTTCTATTTGATGAAAAATGGTGTACGTTCCTACGAATGACGGAGTTTGTTCAACCTAGTGATGGAAGAGGTGAAGAAAACTACGTGGTGTGAATGAGGGATACCTGACCATTTTTCACACCACTACCACAGAGCTCTATTCTTCTTCTATATGCCAAACTTTCTACTTCCAAATCTTCAGTAACATCTCTGCTACAAACTTGCTGCAAGATCAAAGTTTCTTTTAGCTCAACTTTGTCTGACGAATATGGCGGTCTACGACAATGCCAACCGGAACCTCAAGAACATGTATTACAACAGAAGAGATCAAGACATCATTATTCAGAAGATAAATAAAATACATCAAAAACTTACTCAAAAACGTAAGTTTCTTTAAACCCTACCTTCGATCTTTTATTTTTCATACTGTATCAGCAAAATTTACCACGAGATAAGGAGGTATGGATTTCTTGTTTTTTTTTAAAGTTATGTGAATCGAACTTATGATGTCCGATTGCTCGCGAAGCCTAACACATACTTTTGTAAGCTTTGACTATGCAGGTGACTGATCTGGGCCCGTTCCTATACAAACATTTAAAATCTCATCCTGACCATTCGACAACATAAAACATATCTCTTTAACAGTAAAAAAAACTATCGTTTGTGGATGCGCTCATTGAAAATAATGAGGATTTGAGGATGTTCAATACTTCTCAATAATTGTTACATAAAAAATGTATTATTAGTTTCTGTCATGGAATTCTAGTGGAGGGCTCGTATTTAAACAGTGATAAGTTAATATACAAGTTAGAAATATATATACATTTTAATTAAAAAACCAGCAATAAAAATGATAAGTTAAAAAATGAAAAATGAAAAATAATCCTTATTCCCATTCCACATTATGGGATCCAAACGCAGAATAGATTAATTTCCAGTCATATTCTAGATGCACCAAACAAGTCCAAACTTTATTCTAGCTTTCATTTTGAGCATTAATTAATTCCAGAATAGGTCCTTATTCTAGAATAGGCCTATTCTGAACAAGTTAATTCCATGCGCCAAACGGGCCCGAAGAGTTGTGAATATTGCTATAGAAATTCATAGCCAAGTAACATACACTAGGATACATGAGTATTTTTGTTATTCAACATTTAATAATAGCATATGTAAATTGTATATGAATATTTTTATATTTTAGCCTTTAAATAAAACATAGTTCTTTTGTAGATGCAAGTATTAGGTGAGTATCTTAGAATTTTCTATCAGATGATAAGACATTTAATGCACCCAAGTGTATTGATTCTATTATGAACTTACTTACTTTTGAGACAACTAAATCTGCAATATTTTTTAGAGTCCTACATTTTAATTAGAATTAATCAATTAAAATTACATTAGAATTAACTTTTTCTTTTAAGAATTCAGCTATTTTCAATTAGATGAATACCTCAAAATTGAAATTACTTAATGTCCATCCTTAAAATATAAGTATGTTAGTATTAATTGACCTAACATTGATTTATGTAAAACATTTATTGGCATACAAATCAACCATCTCTACGAGACATTTTGCGCCGAAATTAGTACTCTAGTCCTTTCCTATCGGGCTCCTTTCGTCCGTTGATTTGTCTCACTTTGCCATGTTACAGTAGAGAAACTGTCAACCTGAAGAAAGTATCTAGATGAAGTAGGGCACTGTTGAGATGAAGTTTCCGTGGGCAGCTTAGCTTAAACTCCCCCACTATTTACTGACGATGAGCTGGTTGTGGATTCTTTAGGTTGGTTCGTTCGAGGAAATGTTGTATCGATTGTCACTCTCCCTTTTCTCCATCTTGTCGGCAAATGTTATTGGGTCAACCCATGTCTTTTCTTGAAATTGAAAATTGAACTTGTATTTGAGACACAGTTTATAAATTTGCATATGTTAAGCATAGCTGTGTATTGATAACAAAATGCGCGTGCCAATGATTGGGGATAGGATTTAGTGAATGGGTTTGCAGGTTTGACATTGTATAATTTCTTGAATTATATGTATCTATGGCTTGCCACGTTGCAGGCATTCTCAGCCTTCTTACACTCACTGCTTCAGTGAATAACGATAAACCCGTTGTAATATGTATATGTTGATTCAAACAATCAAATGAACCATATGTTTTTACACAATCAATCATTATTTGTCTTATCACAAAGCTAAAAGGTAGACTACATAAGGAAAATTATAGCATATCAATGTGTCACTGTATGCTAAGACATAAAACTAAAATGCGGAACAAAAATAAAGGAAATGGGATTAATGGAGGAAAGAAAAAGTAAGAGAATTCCTTATGGAAAGATGGGACGGCTGAAACCTCGAAATAAATAGAAAACAAAATTCTGGTTTTTTAATGTAAGAGCATTCCTTATCCAAAAATGGAATAGCTGAAAGCTCTAAACAAATAGAAATCATTTGATCAATAATTTGATGGAAACAAAAAAAAAAGTCGGTCCAATATATTTAAATTAATTAATCTACAATATTGCATGTATCCGATAGGTATTAATTTTTAGTCAATAGACTATTAGTTTGAACTTTTCATCTTGGAAAATTGTCTCAGGCTGGAATGATTCATGTGACCTGAAAGTTGTGAAATTTTGGCAGACAGAATGTCACAAGTTGCTGGAGCTAGGAAATTGGGGGATGGTGTGTTTCTATTGCCAGAATGTTGTATACTGCTTGAATGTTTTCTCACACTACTCAGAATTTGTTGTTCACTCTCGGAGGTCGAGCCTTGGTGGAATCAAAATTGACATGCAATTTAATTTCCTATGTGGTAAGTAAGAGGCTATTAAGAGCCCCAGAGATGAATTACCAAATTTTATTGGTCGTGGTGGAACAAGATAGATATGGCAGAATTGGAAATGACGTGTTTTAATTGACCTTTGATTGTGTCATCGAGTCCTTTGGTTTAGGTGTAGTATTGATCAGTATTGTTCTCAAATTATTGTTGTTCCTTTTATTCGCAAGAGTTCTCACTTCAGAACTGTTTAATCAATGACAGAGAACTTCTTTTGGGGTACTGCTAGTAAACTGTCTATTTTACATGTTGTTAGTTATGGATTGTCGAACGTTAAAATGAATAATTTTATCTTTTTCTCTATTCTCAATTTTATTTTATTTTTTTCTTATGTTTGTTTATTGTTTGGTGGCTGGAAGTAAAATTGTACGGAACATGTGGATGTGCATTATGGTGCAAGAAAATTGTTGTTGTTTGGTTTCTATTTATATTGGATTTTATTGATGCTTATTTTCATGTAGAGAAGGAGTATGTAGGTAGATATTTGGGCTCTTTAAAGAGGTTAGAGAGCCAAAGGTGTCTAGGCTAGAATAGATATTTAGTATATTCTCGGATCCTTAAGTCATCAATGCTCTTTTTGTGAATGAAGACTTATTGGAATCGTCAACATGAATTGGATGATGTCAATTTATAGAGAGCACACAGATTTATGTCATGTGAAGTTAGTCTGAAGAATAATGTTGGGTAACCTATTTATTGATTTATGATTCTCCTTGTGAGTTGTGATTGTTCAAGTATTTAAGTAATCGATGAGCTATTCATTTGGATAGCGATATCGGTTATGGGGTGTATACATGGAAAAATATGTATGTAAATGTTGAAGTCCTTCGATAATTTATTGTCGAGGCATTTATAGGTTCAAACTTGGTGTTTGTGTTCAGAGTGTCTTCAAACATTTTTGGGTATTCGCATTATTTAGTGTTTTGTCAAAATTCTTGTATGTTATATTGTGGTTTTTTTCTCCTTATGTAGGTGCATTGTTTGAAAGTAAATTTGATCAGAAATGTTTGAGAATTAAAGTTTATCTATATTGCAGTAGTATAAGATTTGGTAGCATGTTGAAGGGGTTTGTCTCTGGAGATTCTACGACAGAAGGAAATAATAACAATATGATTTTATGTATGTTATTTAGTGTTATATACTTATGGTCTTATATATATATATATATATATATATATATATATATATATATATATATATATATATATATATATATATATATATATATATATATATATGTATATACATATATATATATATATATATATATATATATATGTATATATATATATATATATATATATATATATATATATATATGTATATACATATATATATATATATATATATGTATATACATATATATATGATGAAGGGTGCTCCCCTTAATACCACAAACACATAACAGAAATAGAGAAACAACAACAATATGCAAGAACAGAAAATTGGCTTCTTATTATCTCCACAAATGTGGAATTACAAACTTTCAGAATTACAATATACAAAGCCACATGGGCATTCCCTTACAATATTCTGTAGGACAAAGCCTCGAATCAATACCCAGATCTACTACCCAGAACTATTTTGAACTGCCTAAGACAATAATACAGCCTTCCTTATATAGGCAATTTTCCACCGCCTGGGAAGGTTCTAGAATTTTAGCCAATAAGGCCGACCAAACTTAGAATTATTTTATTTTACATTTTATTATAGCATAGTCGGCTCAAGATAACCTTTGAAACCCGAACAGAAATTTTGAAGAAAATTATTTTCTGCCATTTCAGGTGGCCCAACTTCCGAAGACCATAAGTCATCACCAGTTGACCCGATCGGCTATTATAACCCCATTTTAGAAATGCCACGAAGTGCTCTACAGGCTTGACCCGCGCAAGCACCCGTCACCCAAATTTTTGACCTCATCCAGGGCCTCTAAAGCTTTCAAAACTGAGTTTAAAGTTTCTGTACCCTGCTGCCAATACCAAAAATCTTCAATATCTTCCAATATACACTTGATCTGGCAATGAAACTTTACTGGCAGACTTATATGACCAAAATGAACCTCCAAGAAAGAAATCAGATCATTCTGAGCACATACAAAAATTACCAAAAATAGTAACTTTCCATAAATAGCAGCTCTGCACAAAATAGCCCTTATTGAAAAAAAAAAAAATAGAAATGTTTTTGGGTGATGCAAGATTGCTCTTACACCCAGGATGCTCTTGCATCAGACACCCGGGGTAATTTGAGAAGTGACCCTGTCACGACTCAGGTGTACAGAGGAAAACCAAGACGGCTAACCTCCTCCTTTGTCAGCCATGATGAATCTTCAACAGGTCATCCTTTCCACTTGACCAGATATTCTTCATATGTTCTATTCCTTGTACTTCTACCAACATGACTGTCTAGTATATCTTCGATCTCCTTAGTGTCTGAACTAGTTGCTGGAATACTCCACTGTGCTGCTGTGATCTCATCTTCAACACTTCCTTCATGATACTCTGTCAGATCTGAAATGTTAAACACTGGTGAAATATTTAGCTCAGTAGGCAATTCTACCTCATATGCTTTTCCTGAATCATGTTTCTTCAATATCCTACATGGTCCAAACTTTTTCATTTTCAGCTTGTTATATGTACCAACTGGAAACCGCTCCTTCCGCAAATGAACCATGACTTCATCACCAACCTGAAATTCCTTATACCTCCTTTTCTCATCTGCCTTAGCCTTATACTGTGTGTTCATCTTGGTAATATGCTTCCTCACCTCCCCATGGATGTTCTTCAAGTGTTCTGCAAAATCTTCAGCTTCAGCACTACTTATTTCTCCTTTATCTATCTTCCTCAATTCAGATAAATTTCTTAGACTACTTCCATATACAATCTGGAATGGTGATTTACCAGTGCTCCTGTTGACAGAATTATTGTATGCAAATTCTGCCTGTGGTAAAATCAAATCCCATCCCGTTGGCTTATCTCCAACCAAACATCTTAGCAAATTTTCCAAACTCCTATTCACCACCTCTGTCTGTCCATCAGTTTGTGGATGATGTGATGAACTGAACTTTAAATCTCTCTTCAACTTCTTCCACAATATACACCAAAAATATCCAACAAACTTAGTGTCCCAATCTGAAACTATGGTCCTTGGAAAACCATGAAGTCTCACTACTTCTCTGAAAAATAATTCTGCTACATGAACAGCATCATTAGTCTTCTTGCAGGGAATAAAATGTGCCATCTTCGAAAATCTGTCAACTACCACAAAAATTGAATCATGTCCCCGCTGAGTCCTCGGTAAACCAAGAACAAAGTCCATGCTGATATCCTCCGAAGGCTTCTCTGGTACAGGTAATGGCTGATACAATCCTATATTCTGCTTCACTCCTTTCACCATCTGACATACTCTGCAACTCTGTACAAACTTCTTCACATCTTGCTGCAACTGTGGCCAATAATAATTCTCACTAACCAAACCAATGGTTTTATCACGACCAAAATGTCTAGCCAATCCTCCACTATGCTTCTCCTTGATGAGATTCTCCCTCATAGAACTTTGTGGAATGCACAACTGACTCCCTCTGAATAGCATATCATTCTGGATGATGAAATCAAACTATTTCAAACTGTCTAGAGTAACAGGTTCTGTACAAGCTTTCCAAGCTTCACCAAAATCAGGATCCTCTGGATACAAATTCTTGAGTTCCTTGAACCCAACCACTTCAATATGCATTTATGTCATCAATAGTTGCCTTCTGCTAAGAGCATCCGCAACCCTATTAGACTTTCCACTCCTGTGTTTCAAAACAAATGTATAACTCTGCAAAAACTCAACCCATTTCAAATGCCTCTGATTCAACTTTCCTTGACTATTCAAATATTGCAAAGCTTGATGATCAGTATACAAAACAAACTCCTTAGGAAGTAGATAATGTCTCCACTTCTTTAATGCCTGAACTATAGCATAAAATTCCTGATCATAAACAGAATATTTCCTCTTGGCATCATTTAACTTCTCACTGAAATAAGCAACAGGTTTACCTTCTTGGCTCATAACAGCTCCTATTGCAGTACCACTAGCATCACAATCTACTTGAAACACCTTATTAAAATCTGGAAGTGCTAAAACAGGTTGTTCTGTAACTTTTTGTTTCAACAATTGAAAACTCTTTTCTGCCCCATAAGTCCACTTAAACTCTTTTCTATCCCCTCTCATTGTTTCAGTCAAGGGTCCACAAATACTGCTAAAATTTTTGATAAACTTTCTGTAAAAGCTAGCTAAACCATGAAAAGATATTACCTCAGTAGCACTCCTTGGAGTAGGCCATTCAAGGATAGCCTGTATCTTCTCTGGGTCCATTTTTAGACCTTCTGCTGAAACTACAAATCCCAAATACACTAACTCTTTCTTCACAAAACTGCACTTCTTCAAATTAATCAACAATTTCTCTTCTCTCAGCTTCTCAAATACCATACGAATATGCATCGTATGCTCCTCCAATGTCTTACTAAAGATCAAAATATCATCTAGGTAAACAATGACAAACTTACCCAGAAATTTTTTCAAAACCTCATTCATGAGCCGCATGAAAGTGCTCGGTGCATTGGTTAGCCCAAAAGGCACGACTAACCACTCATACAGTCCTTCCTTTGTCTTGAAGGCAATCTTCCATTCATCTCCTTCTCTGATCCGAATCTGATGATATCCACTTTTCAGATCTATCTTTGAAAAATACACAGCTCCACTCAAACAGTCCATAATATCATCCATTCGTGGCAATGGAAACCTGTACTTGATTGTGATCTTGTTTATTGCCCTAGAATCTGTACCACATCCTCCATTCTCCATTTTTCTTTGGTGCTAATACCGCTGGTACAGCACAGGGACTCAGACTCTCACAGATCAA
This sequence comes from Chamaecyparis obtusa, assembly GCA_027943335.1. Lineage (NCBI taxonomy): Eukaryota > Viridiplantae > Streptophyta > Pinopsida > Cupressales > Cupressaceae > Chamaecyparis > Chamaecyparis obtusa. Next base: position 2,465 of record BSBK01006433.1, on the reverse strand, counting down.
TCCTTTCTATAACAACTCATGTACTTGTCTGTTCAACTCCTCACTTTCTGCAGGTGTCATTCTGTGTGCTGCCTTGTTCGGCAAACTCGCTCCTGGGATCAAGTCCATCTGATGACTGATCTTCCTAACTGGTGGTAATCCATCAGGCACGTTATCGGATACAATATCCTGAAACTCATTCAACAAATCTGCAACTTCTACAGGAACATCTTCTACTTCCTCTTTACCAACTTTTGGAATCAAAGCAAAACATACATGCTCATGCCTCATACTATCTAGAAAATTTCTTCCATCAACAAAAGTTATCCTTGCATTACCACATACCTTTTCTTCAGTCTCCTTCAATGGTTTTAGCTTATGTCGCACTCCATCCTTTGTCAGGGAATAGGTATTCTCACGACCATCATGTACAGCACATCTGTCAAACTGCCATGGTCTACCCAACAACATATGACATGCATCTATAGATATGATATCACACAATACCTCATCTTGGTATCCGCCAATCTTGAACCTCACCAGGCATTGTTCATTGACCATGACCTTGTGGTCATCCTGTACCCAGGCAATCCGATATGGATGTGGGTGTTTCTGTCTCTTGAGATTCAACTTTGTCACCATCTCTTCTAACACCAAATTGTCAGTGCTTCCACTATCGATAATCACATCACAACATTTACCTTCACACTTGCACCTGGTGCGAAACAAGCTCCTCCTTTGCTCAGGTTCATTCTCACCACTCAACAGGACTCTTCTGTTAATCAACATTTCTCCTCTTTCAGCATCTTTAGAATTTGATGATCTCGCATCTTCATCTACATGTGCAATTCTGGCCTGGCCTTCATTTCTCCTATCTGTTCTACCTTGGCACTGAGGACATTCAAATGCCCTATGACCTTCTTCTACACAGTGAAAATATGTTCCACGGAAACTACCTCTTCCAGATCCTTGTCCTCTTCCTCTTCCTCTTTGATCTCTATTATTCTGATCCTAGAAGCGATTAGAATTATTTTCTCGCTGATTCTGACTGCTACTGGCCTCATCCTTCTTTTTCGGATCTTCATTTCGGCCACAATATGACCATCCACCAGATCGTCCACCGCGACCTCTTCCATTTGGTCTGCTCTCAAACTTCTTGTTCAACTTTTCTTCTACTTTTAGGGCAAACTGGTATGCCTCTTCAATACTGTTCATTCGAACCAGATTCAGCTCCTCCTGAATGCTCAGCCTTAACCCATTAAGGTATCGGGAAACTTTCTCCTTATCAGCTTCTGCATGGCCTGTTCTGATGAGAAGTTGATAGAACTCCTCTGTATACTCCTGAACAGATCTTCCTGCTTGCTTCAAACTCTACATTTTCTTCAGTAGGTCAAGCTCATAATCAACAGGAATGAACTGTCACTTCAATTTATCCACCATCCGATCCCATCTCATGATTTTCTCCTTTCCCCTTCTATTTCGCTCCAACTGAATCTCTTGCCACCATATCTTCGCATGACCTTTTAGTCTGGCCTTCGCAAATTTGACCCTATCAGGATCCTCAACATCTTCATACTCAAAATATTCCTCGCATTCATTGATCCAGTCGATCAATTCCTCTGGGTTAAAATTTTCAGAAATGTAGGAACCTCAATCTTAGGTCTTTTCCCAATCTTGGAAATCGCCCGAAAAAGTCTTTCTTCCTCCTGGTTCACAATTTCAACTTCTCTTTCTTGATATTCTTCTTTGGCTTCATCCTCGCTTTCGTCTCTGACATTAAGATTCATTCCTCTACGAATCTCTTCTTGTAATGCTCGCACTTGTCTCTGCAGCTCTCTAACCTCAGGTGTTACAACACCAGCTCTTTCGCCACATTCCTTTCGTGGAGGTATTTTCGCGATGCGCGCTGAAACCCTAGCCACAGTCCTAGTGCAAACTGCCTCACAGTCAGCGATCTGTTTACACACTCAAGAACTCCTGCTCTGATACCACTTGATGAAGGGTGTTCCCCTTAATACCACAAACACATAACAGAAATAGAGAAACAACAACAATATGCAAGAACAGAAAATTGGCTTCTTATTATCTCCACAAATGTAGAATTACAAATTTTTAGAATTACAATATGCAAAGCCACATGGGCATTCCCTTACAATATTCTGTAGGACAAAGACTCGAATCAATACCCAGATCTACTACCCAGAACTATTCTGAACTGCCTAAGACAATAATATAGCCTTCCTTATATAGGCAATTTTCCACCGCCTGGGAAGGTTCCATAATTTTAGCCAATAAGGCTGACCAAACTTAGAATTATTTTATTTTACATTTTATTACAGCATAGTCGGCTCAAGATAACCTTTGAAACCCGAACAAAAATTTTGAATAAAATTATTTTCCGCCATTTCAGGTGGCCCAACTTTCGAAGACCATAAGTCATCACCAGTTGACCCGATCGGCTATTATAACCCCATTTCAAAAATGCC